>CAWUFW010009520.1:600000-777521 GCA_963921515.1 Calotriton arnoldi
GGCATGATTTAAGTTGGTCTTTGGAATTTACAGTGGAAGCTGGCATGATTGTCAAAGCAGTAAGTGGCCAGCGAGGGGAGCGGCTTTTGCACGTGGGGCGGCAGACTTAACCTTGCTCCGTTGTACTGTTTCGCCTGGCCAAAGGTCTGCAGTGCCTTCCTCCGGCCAAGGTGGGTGTGACAGGATTGCCGCTTACTGATTTCACCTGGCTGGAGGTCTGTGGAGCTGTTCTTCAGCCAGGGTGAGAGTGTCTAGTTTGCCGAGGCAACCAGCTAATCGGTTTAAAGGGTTCTCTGCAGTGACAGAGCGGGAAATATGAAAGAGTTACGGCAGTCTGTCTGCGGCCTATTCGTTCTGTTGGATATACGGCAGGCTTGGATTTGGCCATTTCTTATTGGGAAAGAAAAGCTTTGCGATTGGTTACTGTAGTACATGTCAGTTGGGTATTGGCCTGGCAGGTTACTGGCCCTTTTTACAGGTTTAGGACTGTTTTGGAGGGAATTGCTCCCCCAATGGTTTCACTAAGGGGTTATATATTTGGGGGAAGTTTTTTTGTAGGTGTCTGTGTTGATTACAATGGAGAAGCAAACTGTGCCGAGGCGAAGGTCACAGTCTCCTGATTCAGAGGAAGAGAGTGATTACGGGCAGGATGTGTCAGCAAGGGCAGGTGGTGCCCCGGCTGGGGTGTCTGTTTCCCTGTCAGCTGTCGATGTCCAGGCAATGATGATGCTGCAGTTGCTAAAGCCGTGTCCTCCAAGCATAAGGCTAAGAGTGCTTCAGTCCGGTTGGAAGATGATCCGGATTCTGAGTCATCAGCTGAATCAGTCCCTGAGAGACATGTGGCGCCTGGTGGGAAGGTCATTTCCAGGGATAAACTGGCGGACATTTGATCTCATATCAGAGACAATCTGAGCATGGCGCCACCTCCGGTGGAGGGGGCTGCTGACAACCTTTTTCCACAATTTGCTAAGCCTGCGCCGCTGGCTTTGTCATTACATCCAAAGATTAAGGATGCGATCTTTAGATCCTGGAAAGAGCCTGAGCATAGCCAAGTTCCCCGCCTTCTTCAGAAGTCCTATGCATTTTAAGAAGGGGATAAGCTGTTGCCACCTTCCGTTAACATGGATTCTATATTGACTTCTCTTATTGGCAGGTCTTTATAAATCCAGGTGACTGTTTGCCCTTGGATCATGTGGATCGCAAGGTGGATGGTGGCCGGAAGAAGTCCTTAATGACATCTAATTTGGTGCTCAGGGCTGCCTCATTTGGGGCATTGACAGCTCAATCCTGGGTGAAAGATTTTGAGGCTCTGGCAGAGGCCATGAAAGAGGGGTCGAGTGGGTCGGAACAATAGGCTAAACTCCTGGCTGATGTGTTGGCTGATGTAATTAAGGCAGTATCTGTGGCACCCTCCTTTGCTATCATGGCCCGATGAAACCTCTGGTTGCGGGACTGGAAGGCAAATCTTGCTGAAAAGTTTTCTTTTCTCAAACTACCATGTGAGGATGGCAAGCTGATCAGTGAGCGGTTGGATGGTCTGATCCAGAAGCCCTTCAAGGATAAGAAGCGCACTTGGTCATACAGGTCCTCTTCCAGTAAATCTTCTAAGACCTGGAATCGCTTGGATGCCAGGGACAGCAGGGATTTCCCTCATAAGGACATCCTTTCCTATTAATTTCGCAGGAAGCAATTCCAACCCAGGAGAGATAAGCAGCAATATGTCACCCCCAAGGAGGGTCCTCAAGTCAGCGCTCCTGACTGTGGGAGTCCTATGGACACAAGACCTGTAGGTGGATGGATAGCTGCGTTCCTTCCAGCATGGATGCTTTCCTTCTCTGTCAAATGGGTGAGGAGCATCGTTCGGAGCAGCTATCTCATAGACTTCATCTCCCTTTCTCTAGATACATGGTGCATCTCTACTCCTGTCCCAAGAAATCTGGCAGAGGAGGAAGCACTGTCGGATGGGTCATCCCCGTGCCACTGGATCAGGTCGGTCAAGGGGTGTACTCTATCCCTTTCCTGGTACAGAATGTATCGGGGGAGTTTTGGCTGGTTTTGGATCTAAAACACCTCAACAAATGGGCTGTGTCCATTCCAATCAAGATGCTGTCTCTCCAGCAGGTCATTCCCCTGATTGTCTCTGGGGACTTCGTGGCTACAATCAATCTGCAGGATGTGTACCTACACGTTCCCGTTCATCCGAGTCATCCAAATTGTCTGAGGTTTGCTGTGGGGTTCACCCATTTCCAATACCAGGTCCTGCCATTTGGACTAAAGTTTGCTCCTAGAGTATTTACCAAGGTGTTGGCTCCCCTGATGGCAGTTCTTCATCTGCAGGGGATTTCCATCTTCCCGTATCTAGATGAATGTTTGGTCAAGGGGCATCTTTTCCCCTGACTTGTTTACATGTACAGACAGTGCTGGATCTTCTGTCATCTAATGGCTTCTTAGTGCATGTGAGGAAGTCGCAGCTGGTTCTAACTCGCGATCGCATTTTCATTGGGGCCTGGTTCGGTATGGATATGAGCATTGTGACGTTGCCAAACTCAAGGATGCTGAAGATTCATTCGCATCTGCTGGTTCTGTTGTCGGCACCTGTTCAGCCAGTCGCACTTTGGATGAGGGTGCATGATGATCTAGCAACCACTGTGTTCTTGGTGCTCTGGGCTTTGTGGCACCTTAATGTTCTCATGAGGTTCATTTTGAGGCAGTGGGTGCCCAAAGTGCATGATATGTCTTCTTCCAGTGACAAAGGTAATCTGGGAGTAACAGGGGTGATGGCTACTTCCATCCAACATCCTGAAGGCGGTATCCTTGTTCTCTCCAGATCTGGTAATCATCACTATGGACACCAGCAAGAGTGGTTGGGGGGCCTGGTCGGGGGCTCTCACAGTACAGGGCCTGTGGCAGGTGTGCCCGAGTTCCCGGTCGTCCAACTGGAGGGAGCTAGAGGCAATTTGCCTGGCTCTCCTTCATTTTTAACCTCATATCAAGGACAGGGACATCATCATCTAGACAGACAACACCAAGGCCAAGTCCTATGTCAATCGACAAGGAAGGATGAGGGCTCTGTCTCTGTCTGCAAATCAATGTTCCTTTTGGCCCAGTCGACTGTGGGTTAACTCTGGGCCATCTTTATTCAGGGAGTTCTGAATTGTCAGGCCGATCGCCTGAGCAGGGAGATTCCATCCTCTGAGGACTTTTGTATTTCTCCCCAGCTGTTTACAAAGGTGTGTCAGTTGTTGGGTTGCCCCCAGGTAGGCCATTTTTGCGAGCCCTGGTAATGCACTCCTTCCCCATTTTTTTCCAGGGGATGGGAAGAGTTGGCTTCAGGGATGGATGCCCTGATGTGTCCTTGGTCTTTGGGCCTGATGTTTGCTTTCCCTCCATTTCCTTTGATCTAGAGGTTTCTGGTTTGGGTACATAGGGAAAGGGCTCAAGTTGTTTTGGTTGCTCAAGCATGGACCCGCCCTGTCTGGTTTCCTCTGTTGATGGAGATGAAGGTGGGTCTGGAGTGGCGGTTTCTGTTGGTTTCATCTCCTCTGAGGTTTCCAAGTCTCCAGGTGCCCTCTCTGGTGAAACCAAAGCTGACAGCTTGGCTATTGAGTGGGGAGGTTTAATTTTGCAGGGTCTCTCGGCCTCTGTCTCCTCTTCTGTTCAGGTGTCCAGAAGGTTGCCTACCAGGTCTCCTTATGCTCGGCATTGGAAGACATTTCAGGCTTGGTGTGATCGAAGGCAGGTGGTTCCGCTTTCTGTTTTATTGCCTCGTGTGCTGGAATTTCTCCAAGATACCCACCCAAGTAGCAATGATAACTTGGAAATTAAAACAGGGGTAAGATTAGAACACTTCACAGACCTAAGTGAAGAAGATATGACCTCCATCCTGCTAAAGATTAAATCCGGCTCCCCACAAGACCCGATTCCACCAGACATCTTGAGGCAGGGAGGTAAAAAAAACAGGTATACAACTGCAGCAATTATATCACTCTCCCTTACACAAGGGATTATTCCCAAAACCTGGAAACACGCCATAATCTGGCCACTGTTGAAAAAGCCCCAGCTAGATCCATCAGAACCAGGGAACTACCGACCAATCTCACTCTTGCCATTGTTAGGCAAAATAACCGAAAAACACGTCAATCAGATCCTGTCCCAATATCTAGAGGAGAATCGGGTACTGCATACCACTCAAATGGGCTTCCGACCCCAACACAGTACAGAGTCAGCCCTGTTGGTGGCAACAGAGGAACTGAAGGGAATCCTAGACCAGGGAGGCAAAGCAGCTATTCTGCTCCTGGATCTCAGCGCCGCCTTTGATACAGTGGATCATAAGACCATGATCCGCAGGCTAAAGGAAGCCGGTATCACAGGTTCTGCACTGAAGTGGATAACCTCATTTCTAGAAAATAGATCCTTCCAATTAATAGAAGGTGAGCATCTATCTGATACCCTCCAAATTTCATGCGGAGTCCCACAGGCTCTGCACTAAGCCCGACACTATTCAACCTGTATATGCAACCACTGGCAGAAATAGTGCAACAATTTGGACTGTCTATAGTGTCATATGCGGACGATACCCAGTTGATACTATCAGTGACGGAGGGCCCCCAATCCATGCACAAAAACTTGGCACCATGCATGGTGCAAGTAGCAGAATGGATGAATAATGGTTGCCTAAAGCTGAACGGAGGAAAAACAGAGCTCATGTTCCTGGGTAATAAGGTGGTCCCAAGAAACATGATTAGCTGGCCTCCAGAATTGGGAGAACCCCCGGTCCCAAAGACAGAGGTAAAAAATCTGGGAATTTGGCTGGACGAAAGTCTGTCCATGGACACTCAAGCTAGAAAAATATCAGGAACATGCTTTGGAGCACTGCGAATGCTACGGAAGATCCTACCGCTCATTCCTGAAAACACTCGCAGAACCGTGGTACAGGCCCTAGTGTTGTCGCAGCTGGACTATGGCAACTCCTTGTATCTTGGCGCACCCAAATACGTTATAAACAGACTACAAGTGGTTCAGAATGCCGCAGCTAGGATACTGCTGCGCATTCCCAGACAACAGTCAGCCAGAGCAGCCTTGAAGACACTACACTGGCTCCCTATAAAGGCCAGGATAGAGTTCAAGTCACTATGCATCGCCCATAGAGCTATGAATGACAAAGGCCCGGCCTTAATTAAAAAGCTTGTCACACACTACATTCCAGGCAGACACCTAAGATCCTCTGCAGATCTACTTATGAAACAGACCAGGATAAAGAGAGCCAGATGGGGAGGCAGATCCTTCTCGCATCTGACTCCTGGCCTATGGAACTCCCTGCCTAGGGAAATGCGTATGCTAACTGACGAATTAGTATTCAGGAAAAAGCTCAAAACTTGGCTTTTCCCTTAATCTCCCATGCACCCTCTGCCATTTTCTCCTAGCGCTGGGAAGCCCTCGGGTAGCTATGCGCTTTATAAATGCATAAACATAAACATGGGTTTCCGTTGGGTCTTAGTCCTTCCACTCTTAAGGTGCAATGGGCAGATATTAAGGCTTTCGGGTCCCCTTGAGGAGGTCTGGTGGACAATCAGGTTCAGGTCTCCAGGATCTTTCAACAGGTTTTCCAATCTCTGTTCTGTCCCTCAGGTGGTGAGTCCGTCTTGGGATGTGCAGCTAGTTTTCGGGGCTCTCCAGTTTCCCCTGTTTGACCCCTTGTCATCTGCGGGATTACATCTTCTGACCTTGAAGGTGTTCGTTCGTGTGTTGAGGAAAGGATTGTTCTTAGGTTGGGCCCTGGCTTTTTGCCCGAGGTGAATTCTTGGTTTCATCGTCAGCAACAAGTGATTCTTCTGGTGTTTTTTCCAGATCCTCAGTCTCCTGAGGAGGTGGCACTTCATTCGCTTGAAGTGCGGAGGGCGGTTTTGATCCACCTGGGCCGAGTGATGAAGTTCTGGGTCTCCTCCACTTTATTTGCGAATTTTGGCCCTGGCTGTAAGGTGGATGAAACTTCAACTCAGACCTTGAGCAGGTGGATCAGATCGGTGATTCTGCTAGCATATAAGCAGTTTGGTCTGTCGTCTCCTCTGAGAATCCAGGAGGGTCTACTAGGGGCATGTCTGCTTCTGTTGTGGAGGTCCAGAGTGCTTCTTTGCAGGAGATATATCTGGCTGATACTTGGTCTGTTCCATCGACCTTTGTGACTCATTATCGGGTGGTCCAGGGTCCGGAAGTTCCAGATTTGTTGGTTTTCATAGTTCTGGCTATTGTGTTGTAAACAGTTTTTTGCCTAAGGATTAAACTCGTGTTACATATTCTGTGCAGTTGTCCTGGTCAGTTTTTTGCTTGGGTAAATCTCACTTTTTGATTCATCATGGCGAGAGGGACGAGGAGGTAATGCTGTGTTTACTTATGGGTAGTAGCATTACTCTGAGTCCTTCTGTCGCCGTGATGAATCAAGCTCTCCCTCCCGCCCTATCGACCAGTCCAACTGTGTGGTGTTTGGACTTGGTATGGAACAGGAAGTAAGGAGGGGGAGGGGATTTTATACGTTGAGAGTGGATTTGTGAATAGAGGCACGGGACCCTCACTATGTGATTTATCACTGTGAGAGAAGGACTCAGAGTAATGCTATTACTGGTAAGGAAACGCAGCACGTCTCCCTTAATCATGCAGCAGAGCTGCTATTGGGTCAGCTTTGGGATGGATGTTGCCCTGCACTCTACCCTTCCATGTGCAACTGTTTTCTCTGAAAGACCGAAACCGCTTCTGGTTTACACCCACTTGGTTTAGGCCTGGTCTGCATAGGGGTTGGGGTACGCATGGTTGTGTCAGTGACAACCATTGGAGTACTGGGGCCTGGTTAAGAAAACAGGGAGTCTGAGAGCCATGCATTGCTCCATCAATTATGACCCTGTCTTCTTCTTATCATTACAGATTCGCCTATACAACGGGAGTGTGGATTTAATTCAATGGACCCTTGTGTTCTCCAATGGGATACTTTGATTTTGTTTTTCTTGTAGCGTTTTTTAATACATTCCACCCAGTTTTGGTAAGTTTTACCAACTTGTGTTACTATTACCGAATGGTCATCCCACCAAGCTATCAAGCCAATGCTGTATTATACTCTTATTACATCACTTTTTGGAGACATGCGGTTATTTCTTCTCTCACGGTGTTAAAATGAGGCTTGTCATGGTTGTATACGGGAAGTACAGCTAACCCTGCCCTCTTAACGGCTCACAGTCAGCGCCGGCTCAACATCCTGCGATTCTGGGCAAATCATCTAATCTCCCCGTGCCCATGGACAGCGCCTGGATACCCTCAGCGGTGATAAGCCGCGCAATGCAAATCTACTAATTACAATTACAATCGCAAACACTTGGGCCAGCATAAAAGCTCAGTGCTACAACAAGGCAATACTGGGCAGTCACATTGAGCGTCCCCAGCAAGGGGTCTCTAGATCAGTCTATTGCAGTGGGGCGCGGTTTGGAGGGGTGAAAGTGGTAAAATGTTGCTTGACTCAGGGCACCAAAAATCCATGTACAGGCCCTGCCAATATCATCCCAAGACGGATGTTGATCAAAGGAGATTCCTACTGAGATAACATGTGGCTCAGTCAACTTGTTTTGATGTTAGATGCTTTCTTGAGTGCCTTGTGTGCCAAGCTAAATAGCAGTATTTTGGCCTGCAGTAAAATGAACAGTTATGACTCCTTCCCAGATCACCTGCACCGGCAACAGCGTACCTGGCACCGATCCATTTGATCCAGTTACAGTGCCTAAGCTTCCTACCTGATAAATACCCGATGATGGCAATCATCGATACAGATGATGTCAGCGCTGATGAGCTTCCGAGCCTACACCCTAGAAAGAGGAATCTTCCACTTACGGTTCTGTCCATGGGATACTGGCTTCTCCACTGATAATGAGGTGCTATTTGCTTTGGTTGCTGCCTTGGATTTCCCACTGAATCCTTCGCTACCTTCGAGCTCCAGGTCCTCAAGCAAAGATTTTGGCAAACAAAATGGTCTTTGTCACTGAACCACTTAGCTCAGCCTTTGGTGGTAATGAGGACTTGGTTGAAGTCAAAAGCCTCACCATCCCACAAAAACAAGGAGGCCAAATGTCTTGAGAACTATGGAACTGAAATCTCTTAATCTGTGGTCTCTAACTCATCAAATCAAAGCCCCCTTTTGCGAGGTCTTTCAAGTCGAAGAAGTTCAGCTTCTGAAGTCTGGAGAAGCAGATTGACACAAGAACATATCCAGAAGAGAGTGCTACCATATCTTCTGTACTTTGCTGAATCTGGGCTTTATTTTATTCTATTAAGTACATTTGGATGAAAAATAAGGCATAGCACATTAGTCCTTCTTAAAAATATTTTTTTTGTTTTTACTGTGACTAATCCAAGTGTTGTGGTTTCAAGCCTTTGAAGGTCACCTAGCCAGAGTATTCTGAAGGCTCTATGCATGTGTGAGTCTATTACCTGCTTTTTCATAACAAAAGTGCCCAGGTGATCTCACTTTGCTTGTCTACCCAAAGTAATTTCAGACATTTACATTCATTAATCAAGTTATTTGCCACTGTTATGCCTGAATTCAGCAACTCTGGCAGAAAGATCCTTACATACTTTAAGTGTTAAGAGAGCTATAATGTATAACCTAAGCAAAATCAAAGAGATATGTAAGTAGGTGCAACTCCTGTAGCTTTCTGCACTGCCCTGTCTTCATCTAAATCATCCATTGCTAAGTGAAGAGTTTCTTCAATTATTAAATGTTTCTGAAAGCCAACATACATTCACTAGGTAGCCTTAAGGCACACTCTACCAGGGAAAGGAGCCCACAGACATTTGTATGAGAAGTATCTGATTCTCACTACCTGGACATTAGTTCATAACTTAGCTAGAGAATATTGCATTGTTGCACAGACAGTGGGCCAGGCCTCACTTTGCAACTTGTTAGTGTAGTATTCTGTAGTATGCTTCTCTGTGCTCATGATCTTTTGCATCCAAGTTGTGGAGATGAACTCCTTCCTCTATTCTACTGCCTATAGATATCATGGAAAAATCCATGATGGAAAAGAAGTTACTTACTTTTACTCCTAATTCTCTATCATGGATATTGTCTCTGAATTCAGGATCATCGCCTGCTCCTACCCATAAAACAAGGATCACATGCCATTTTTTAAAAGTCGGATCACCATTGATCCTTTCTCTTACAGTCTATCAAAACAACCTTCCTGGCTGGCCCTGGTAGGGCAGTGCAGCTTCTGGAAATTTCAAAGTATCATTTTAGAACATGTTAAGGCTTTAGTTTCGGATCGCCATTCCTAACTTTGTTTTTCCTTTTTAAATTTCCTATAAGGAGTTTTTAGTCAAATGTACTTTGCTAGTCACTGATTTGTTTTAGTTGGCTTTACATAAATTAAAAAGACAGACAATATTGCCCCTTTTGGGTATGGCGTATTTGTAAAATTATTTTAAAAAAAAATAATCACAGGCAAGGACACACACACACACACACACAGAAGTCCCCTGAGGGAACCTTATGATTATAATGCAAAACTCAAAAACCCTCAAAAATCCCCCAAATACACTGCTTGTAAGCTCACAAAATTGACCTTACAAATTACATTATTGGTGATTTATCATCACCACTGACATCTCCGATGATATCACTACAGTCGTTTTATGTTCTCACACCCCAGAATCCACTGGGCTCATCCTCCGGCTGTACAGCAGGCTCCTGGAGGAATAAATGGCCTTGCACAGGCTCAGTGTGAGTGTGAAGTGGTGGTGAGGTCAAAGAGCACCTCAGCGGTAGTCAAAGGGCTTTGGACACAGAATCTGACCTTTTGCTAGGCAGTGAAATAAACCCCACTACCACACAAGATTACTGGACAAGACTTTCTGTCCTGGCAAATGTGTTCTTGGTGCAATGGCTGGGCACTTGGCATAGCTCCCAAAACCCACTGATTAGCCTTGAAGCGCGCCCATTGACGTCTGGGTGCAGAGCCTTGCATGAAAACCTCTCCAAAACAAGCTTACTATGCACGTCTGCAGCCTCAGCACCTATCACTATCATATGTGATGTCATGGACAGTGCGCTAGTGAGATTTATGGTTATGCTCACCAGAACTGGTGAATTTAACTGTTTTTGTTTTGTATAATACCCATTACATCAATTCAACTGAGATTTTTTGGCTGAGTTCAAATGTTATTTTATAAAAACATCATTTTCTCTACTGAGTAAATACCTCTAACTTCCCTTTAATAAAGTTGTTTTCTATAAGGTGGTTTGCAGTTTTGCATGAATGAAGAATGGATATTTGCAGTAAATGGCCTTCTGGCCTTGACAGCTGAGCACCTGCCCTTGGGTAACAAGTGAAGTGCTTTCAGGGATGACGGGAGTTGCTTAAGACTTGCCTTCCTTCCGAATTTTGGATTTTTGCCAATCTATGGAGTTGGAAGAGCAGAGCTTCGAGCTGGAGTTAGTCTCTATAACCTAGACGAAGCATGATACGGGTGATGAACCCATAGCTTAGGTTTGAAACCCAGATGAAGGAAGGTGTATCAAAGAGTGCGACTGGTGACTAGGCTCACTTGGGGTATCAGTGCAAGGTTAAAGTGCCTGATCTCTCCCAGCTTTAATATTTGAGCCAATGCCACTGGTGGGGTCCGAGTTCCTGGGTCCAGATGGTAGGCTGATAGTTATTTCATTTTACTCTGGTTGGGAGATATGTTTTGGAAGGGATAGGTGTTATGTGGTTCCTCAGCAGTCATTGATCGGCGGCAGGTGTCTAGCACCGGTGTATCTCAATCAGACTGGTTTTTAATCTGTACGGTGATCATCGGCGTAGTTGAAGCAGGTTAGAGTACCAGACATCGATGAGGTCTTGCAGCTGACTGCAGTAGACATCACAGAGGAGTGGTGAGGTGATCAAACTGTGAGGTCTACTCGAATCAGAACTGAAAGGAGTTAAAGTAAGAGTGGGAAGTAAGCGAGAGGTAAAATAGATCCAGTATAAGATGATTTGCTTGGACTCATTAGGAGTGAGTGGTGGTGGACCTTGTTGAAGGGGGCAGCCAGGTCTAGGAGCAGAAGTACATAAATATAATTTCTGCCTATCTGAGTCTTTAGGTCATCTCAATTGGAAATCAGGGCGGAACCATGTTTGATGATCTGTTGTTTCTTTCCTGGAAGTCGAACATCTGAAAGAAGGCTTTCTTATGGCTAGAACATTGGATATTGGTTTATAGCTGGATGTGTCTTTAGGGCTCGAGTTCTTTCTATTAATGTGCAGTTTAATATATGATATCTTGAAGTCAGAAAGGTAGATGTCTGATGTTAGACAATTGTTGATGTAAATTATTGGTCGGTGGCAGCAATCTTTGAGAGTAATATGCCAAGATGTGAGCTGGGGAGGGGTCTGGCAGTCAGCCGGCTAGGCCATTTGTCTTGACCAGATCCATGAATTGGAAGTCAGAGAGTCGATTGGAGGTGGTCAAGACCTGATGTCTGCCAGTGGTCGTAGTTTTATCTATCTTGGTTTGAGTAGATTGAATGTGGGGTGTCTTGCTCTTAGGGTGTTGTTCTGGGATCTCTGTTTTTGAAACAAGCTGGTCTATGATGGTGTAAGAAAGTGCTTTTGATATGGTCCCTCCCCAAATATTTGGGCTGATGCTGCTGATTATTCGAATATGAAGTGCACTGGGCCCTGCAGACCATGCCCCAGTACATTTGCTCTGACCCTCAAAAGTATATGTGCTATTAGCTGATTCCTAATTGGCATATATAACTTACCTACGTCCCTGGGTTATGATACAAAGCGTACCCAGGGCTAGTAAATTAAAGGTAACTAGTGGACTGCATCACCTATTGTGCCATCACTTCAGTGACATGTCTTTAGGTCTGCCACTGCAGCTACTCGGGCAGCTTTTTAACTGCTAACCCAACGTAGCAAAGTAAACCCTTTTGCCAGAGCCTGTCATTTAAAAATATTTATAATCCAGCCCCAAAGAAGGCCTAAGTAGCCGACAAGGCAGGGTGCTAAATGTTAAAAAAGAGCATGCTCCTTTTATGTTTGACATGGCCCATCAGTGAAAACTAAAAATTGTCATTTTCACTGTAGCAAAGCTGGTAGTCCCATTGCTAACATGGAGTTACACTAGACCACGTGCTAAGTGCTAACTACCATTTGGGACCACCAAACATAGTACCCCAAGGTATCAAAATAATTGTAACTTTAAACCTGACTCATTGCTGAAGTCGGACCCTGGACTTCACCTGCCCGCCAACGTTGAGCCCAACGTTGGCCTCAAGCTACAGAGGAACCTGACAACCTCACCGGCAATGACTTCCATTGCGAAACTTGACTTTGCTCGGACCCTGGCATTCTAGACTCATAGACTACCACTAAGAGTGAAAAGCAGTGATTAACAAACTTTTCAAAAGTGATTTATGAAAAACTTGCAAAAATCATAAACTCTGGCTCCTATCATCTGATTTTTGTGTCTGTTTAAAGCAGGGATGTGGAATTCCTATAGCCCACGCCCAGGACATATTGTTTGGGGTCTAGGACAACAGGTTTTCATGTGTATTTTGTTCTTGGGACAAGTAGGCCCAGCCCCCTGCAGCACAAACCCCTTGGCTGCCAGTACGGATCGGGGAAGGGTACTGTATGCAGTTAAGGTAATATTTTTGCCCATGTGTTAATGCTGTTCAAACTTGTATTTATGGTTCATTAATTGAAAGCCTTTATTATTAGGGTGAGCGCTCTAAGTAAATGTTGTAAGCTCCGACTGCACTACTGACAGTGGTTCCAGTATAAAAATGTGTACACGTGTACAAAGTTTAGCAATATGAGGCTATGTATAATGCTCCCAGAATGCTCTCTGATTTGATGCAAATATTTGCAGAAGCTTGAAAGCAAGATTGATGATCCTACGCTTTCAAAATAAAATTTTCATAAAAGCAGGAAAAAACTGGCAGCCAAAGGGTTTGTGCTGCAGGGGGCTTGGCCTACTTGTCCCAAGGACAAAATACACATAAAAACTTGTTGCCCTTGACCCCAAACAGTATGTCCTGGGCGGCGGGCTATAGGAATTCCACATCCCTAATTTTGCTAAACTACTGTAAAATTCCAGGTACCATTTCTTCGCAGCATCATTTAGTAACATGTGGTGATGCATACTAGTAGTTCCCAAAAATATTCATAATGGAAAATCAGTGTAACCAGTTTCAATAAGATTATAGGAAACAAAAATAAACAGGCATTGGCAAAGCCAGTAGGTCTGAAATTGGTGGTCAGCTTTTTAGTTTTGTGAATGTGTGACTTGTTTTGGCATGGTTTTTGTAAAACCTTATTGGTGTGGGAGCTGCCGGGCCCTCGCCATTATAACAAACATTGGCAAAAGCAAAAATTGTTTTTTTGGTCGCAAAAAGCACACACTGCCACAGTAGTTACTGGGACTGAACAAAACTACTTTGTGTGCATATATGCTCCTTGTGAAAGAGCAGAATGCTGTCACTCACAGTGAAGCCAGCCGATACAGAGAGAGAGAGACAGAATTTTAATAAACACAAAAGGGCACAGTCAATGCCAGAACAAATTAGGGGCCCAATTATTAAAGAAAGTCTCAAATGTGCACTCATGGTATATGTCCTTGCATTAAGTGCAGCTATACAGCTTTCGTGAATTCCCAAGAATTTACAGTAGTAGGACAAGAAATAGTACTCCTAGAAAATATTTGTGAACTGCATTTTAGCATGAGCAAATAGGCATGTGTAGATTTGCTCATGCGAAAATCTGATTGTTTGCAGGTCCACTCTTCCTCCAACCACCTTTTTCCCCAACTCTGGAATAAGGTTTACGTCTGCCATTGTCGAGTAAATTTCCAACATTTCTCAGTATGGCAAAAGATTAGAGAAGAGTTGTTGAAAACCCTTAAAACATGCAAGTTAGTAGGGTTGCACAGATTCAAAAGGCCATTCTAAACCTGGAACTTTTGCTTACCACTACCTTCAGCCCCAGTATGTAGATCTGCGGAAACTTGGCAACATAAGGGGATTGCAAGTATTCAAACACTACTATGGTGTGAGCCCTGGCATAATCAGAGTGGCTATATCAGAGCTCTTATATGAGATTGCTGCCATAATCTGTCACCACACTACTTGCACGAAAGGGGCCAGTGGATTTTGTTACAGGACAGGTAGATTTAAGAAGCAACCTGCCCCATGGACAAGTAGATATTTTGATAAATTCCACACCCCTGTTAAAGATAACAATATATACTATTTTTATCAATTAGAGTTGGATTTTTATTGTGTCATGTTTCCTTCTTTTCAACTGTTTTGGTACTGAAAAATGCTTTATACATGTTTGCCTTTGAGTTAAGCCTGACTACTCTGTGCCACAGCTACCAAGGACTGAGCTAAGGTTTGATTTAAAGGATCCTGACTGGGCCTGATACAGAATAGTGACATTATTACTTGGTGAAGCCTCACAGCTACCCTAACTAATCTACATATTCACTTTCTCATATTGGGGGCAGAGGGGGATCATAACTTGTGTTTGGCAATACCACTCAGCTAGTAAAGTAAGAAATTGAAAATCCCTAAATTGTCACCTAGCAAAAATGTTTTTTGATTTTTAATTGGGTCTAAGTCTTTTAATTGGGTTTAATATTGTCCCATTTTAAAAGAAAAGGGATCCATGGAGGCAGACATGGCTAACCCGTACAACCTGTCACTGTAGGAGCTGAAAGCCCTAATTAAGGAGAAGAATCCCAAGATAGATAACAGGGACACCAAAGCTGTTTTCCAGACAGCTCTTAGGGCTTTTGAAGAAACCAGCTTATTTAAAGTCACCTCTGAAACAGAAGAGGCCATAGAGCAGGAAGACAACATCTCTCCATTGGAAGAAGATGATGAGGAGGACAATCAGTCCCAAGGCCATCCTGCAAGGGTACCTTCTATTGCTGGCAGTGATGGAAGCTCAGGCAGCACCAGCCAGGCTGACAAGGCTCAAAGACAGCTAGAAGAGCAAATGGCAGTACTGGCCTTGGAATAAAATGGATTGGCCCTTGAGCAGAAGAAGTTTGCCCTGGAAGAGAGGAGGGCCAAGCTGGGCTTTGAAGCCCAGGAGAGAAGGTGGCGTGAACAAGAGATATCTACAGAGGGGTACATGACCCTAGGTTTCCCAAAAATGATTGTGCCAAGTTTTCTGATTAGGGATGACATAGATAAGTGGTTTGCCTCCCTAACGAGAGCTCTCAGGATGAGAAAGGTGGATACCCTGTTGGGATCTTGTTAATAGAGTGGGCGGTTGGATGTGGTATAGAACTTGGGGATTGTGATGTTGATATTGAATGTATACTTTGGAAGAGGACCAGGCAGTTGTTGTGAGCCTGTGTCCCTGCCAGTCCATGTATGAAGATACTGAAGAATAAATACATAACCTTTTAAGTTACCTTGGAATGCGTATCTTTTTATTGACGACGAGCGGACTGGCAGGTTCCACCGTGCAGATTGGGGCTTCTTCGCTGTTTGGAAGGTTTCCAGGAATTGTAAATTGGCCTCCTTCGGCTCGGCTCGCTTTGAGCACATCGGCAACTGTGATGATGAGTGTCGCCTGGCACTCTTATTGACACCTGCGGTAGTCCGCTTCATCCTTGAGGCGATTATGAGTGAGAGGCGCCATTTTCCTGAACCTAGAGGGATTATTGATGATGTTGTTGCTTGACTCGTTTCAAGGTTACGTTCTGGACAACGTTACATCAATGTGTTGTCTACATTTGCAATGTGCCTGACGACTTCCTCCAGTGTGCAGGCCTCCAGCTCATGCTGAACGTTGCAAGGCAACATTGCCATGGAAGTGCATTGCTTCCATTCCTACTGCGGATCACAGCCAGCGTGCAAGCCTTCAGCTCGTGCTCCTGCTGAACGTTGCCAAGGTAACGTTGCCACGGAAGTGCATTGCTTCCATTCCTGCGGCTGGTCACGGCTTACGTGCAGCAGCATCATAATGAGGTACTTCAACACGGCACAACGGATCTTCAGTTAAGGTATTTGGGTCGGTATGTTTCTCCAGGGACACGCACACCATTCTTTGAGAAAGTGTATTGGCACACTGACTGTGTGTTGCCAGCCCCTCGGTGACACGCACACCGAAATTCTTAACTCTATCCTGGTTACTGTGTGTTGCTATTGCTTTGGTGACACGCACACCGCATATTAAGTTTAGTGCTGACTGGCTGTGACTGTGTGTTGCCAGCCCCTCGGTGACACGCACACCAAAATTCTTAACTCTGTGTTACTGCATGTTGCTAGTGCTTTGGTGACACGCACACCGCGTATTAAGAATAGTGCTGACTGGCGTTTTACCATCTCTTCGGTGACATGCACACCGTAACATATCAAGATTGTGTACCTGGCAAGTCATACTGCTTCTGGCTAGTTGGCACATCATGATTTATAAAATTTACTTAATTTGTAATGTATCCCTGAAACCTACGGGGTGAGTTAATTCTGGATGATGAGTGGGCCTTTGTGGTATGTATACCACAAAGGCCCAGACTGTTTCTGTTCTGTGTCTTTAATTCTGTCAGAACCCTTATGCCTCAGGGTTCTGACTTATGGAACTTAGAGCCCTGTTTGACGAGTGAGAGTCAGTTACTCTCTGCTCGGCTGCCTGCCTGCTGTGTTGCCGTGGGTTCGTTCCTGTAAGCCTATGATCTTCAATAAAAGTATTCTTTCTGCAAGAAACAGTCTCGGACAGTTCTTACAGTGAAACCCCGTACCACATATTGGCACCAGGAGTGGGGTAGGCTGTTACTGTCTTTGACCGCACCGTCATCGCTCTGTTTTTTCCGGGGACCTGATGCCTGAACCCATCGGCTGTGCCTGCTGTCCTGGAATCGTTTTCTGTCCCTCAGGAAAATCAGGTGGGATCGTTTCAATTTGTTTCAAGCGACATTTCGCCCTGCGTATACTTTAACTGCCGCCTTCACTCGCCAGCCCCGCGCGCCAGCCAGCGCCACTTACTTGACTTAACTGAGCATTGGTGTGCCTCGAGCTCCATTCCTCGGCCTTGGTGTGCATTCTTTCTTCCTTGCGCTCGTGGAGCAACTCCTCGTCATTCCAGCCGCTTACTTCGCTCCAGCTAGTGTCGTCACACTGCTGTGGGAGCTAGCGCGCTACCCTGACAACAACGGACTGGTGCATTCTCTGTGCGTGCTGTCATAGCACATTGGCGGCCATCTTTAGTGAGGATTGCACTCGTTTTCTTCAGTGATTCGCACACCTGCTGTGCGATACCAGCTGATTTCTCTGCGCTTACTTCCCAGTTGCTGCATCGGTGATCTGCACACCTGTTTTGGCATCTTACTTGCTTTATTTTTGTGAATTTCAACGGTGGTCATTATATTTCGCTGATCTGCACACCTTACATGCAGATATTTATTTCATTCATTACTACAGCACAACGTCGGTGATCCACACACCTGCTGTGTGGCTCTTTATTTTTACTCATTGTGTTGGCCACTTCTTCGGTGATCCGCACACCTGCCTTGTGGGTCATTATTTTACTCATTGTTTCTGGCTACTTTTTCGGCGATCCGCACACCTGTCTTGTGGGTCATTATTTTACGTCACACTTGCACTACTTTTTTCTTTCTTTCTTTCTCATTCTATCGTATTTTTGTGCCTATTTTTTTTTTCTACTTTCTTTCTGCTTCATGGCTACTAATCAAGGTCTCATTCAACCACAACCTTTTCTACAAAAAGCTGGTAAACCAGACAATAAATGGCTAGAATGGCTTTGCATTTTTGAAAACTACTTAGCGGCCATTGATGCTGAAGGTTATACACCTTTGAGGAAAATGGCTATGCTGTTTAATCATTTAGGAATCGCTGGTCAAAGGATTTTTCACAATCTTCCTCATTCTCCAGCTCCAACCTCTGAAGACTCTTCTTGGAACGTTTATTTGGAAGCAAAGGAACACATGAGGAAACAATATCCTGATGTGTCAAATGTTTTATTAGAAAGATTCAACTTTGCTATGTGCAAACAATCCTCCAACGAATCTGTAGAAGACTTTGTTGCTTCTCTTAGAGTTTTAGCTGAAAAGTGTGAATTTGGACCTAACATTGACACTCATATTAGAGACCAATTTGTTTTTTACTGTTCTTCTAAGAAAATTCAAGAACGTTTACTTGCTTGTCGTAATCCTACCCTTACTGAAGTTTTGGATATTGCCATGAGCACAGAAAGGTCCATTGTCTCGTCCAAGGTTCTATCCAGTCACTCTGCTTTCTCTTTCTCTTCTGTCAATGCTTTGTCTGACTATGACGTTGTTTGTGCTGTTAGCAACAAACAAGTCTTTGACAGAACTAATCGCAGGGGCCAACTCCCTCGTAAACAGCTTGTTTGTTTTTGCTGTGGTTCTAAGAACCACATTGGAATCAATCCTACATGTCCTGCCATTGGCAAGAAGCGCAATCGTTGCAACAAGTTTGGCCACTTCCAAAGTGTTTGCAGAGGTGAAGCTAACTCTTCCTTAAGCAAAGTCAAAGTTTCAAATGTTTCTGTAGATGATTCTGACTTTAAAGTACAACAATGTGAGAAGAAATGTACTAATGTCTTACTTACTGTGGCTATCACTGATCGTTACAATGTTTCCTCTATTAAGGGACCCATTGTTGATGCCATTGTTGATGGGAGATCTATCTCGGTCATGGCTGATTCTGGTGCCCCAATTACTATTCTTGCTGACCGTACATTTTATGAATCATGGTCACCTGGTACTTCTCTGTTGTCCCCTGACATCAATCCTAAGGCTTTCGGTGAGCAAGATATTAACCTATTAGGTTTCTTTTGGGGGGTGGTGGAATGTTTGGGCAGATCCCCCAAAACCAAGATCTATGTAGCTGTCAATGGCAGGGATATTGTAGGGTGGAAAGACCTTGCTCGTCTAGGAATTATTTTGTGTCGTGGGCAAGATCCTCCTATTATTTTAGGTCCTCTTCCTAAGGACGTCCTGCTCCTTGACTCAGAAGACAATATTGTTTCAAACCTAGTTGACTCCTTCCCTGGTGTATTCAAAGATGCTGTGGATTCTGTAAAGGGTTTTGAGCACTGCATCAAATTAAAGAGTGGTGCTGTCTCTGTTGTCCACAAAGTAAGACCTGTTCCCCTTAGTATTAGGGATGACCTCAACATTTTGTTGAATAAACTCAAATTGGAGGGTATCATTGCACCCATTGATGCATCAGTATGGGTTTCTCTGGTTGTCTTGGCCAAAAAGAAGACTGGGGATCTCAGATTATGTGTTGATTTGAGATCTCTCAATCACAACATTCTTATGGATTGTCATCCCCTTCCACACATTCAAGAGATGTTGGCCAATATTGGTAATGCCAAATTCTTCTCTACCATTGACCTGCATTCGGCATATCACCAGATTCAACTCTCTGAAGAATCTCAATCTCTTACCGTGTTTGTAACTCCATTTGAAGCTTTTAAATATCTCAGACTTCCATTTGGACTTGCATCCACGGCAAGTGTTTTTCAAAAGCTCATGGACGAGTTATTTGGTGATATGCCGCATGTCCAGGCATTTCAAGATGACATTCTTGTCTTTACTGAAACCAAGGATGAACATGTTCAAATCTTACGTAAAGTGCTTAATGTACTTAATTCCACTGGCATGACTGTTAAACCCAACAAGTGTAAGCTTCTGGTTAATAAGGTTGAGTATTTAGGACATTTCATCTCTGCAGAAGGGATCAAGCCTAAATTCTGCAACATTGAGGCCATTAAAAATGCTCCTGCACCAGTTGATAAGGATACATTACGTTCTTTTCTTGGCCTTTGCGAATACTACGCCAGGTTTGTTCCTGGTTACTCTCTTGCTGTGCAACCTTTGAGAGATCTACTGAAAAAAGGTGTGAAATTTGTCTGGAGTGACTCCATGTATTCAGTTTTTGAGAGACTCAAATCTTTTGTCATCAATGCCCCTGCTTTACGCTCGTTTGACCCCTCTGGTGATTCATTTATCACTGTTGATGCAAGTCTTAAAGGATTAGGAGCTGTTTTTGGTCAGTGGGTAGATGGGCATGAGAATACCATTGCTTTTGCCTCTAGATCTCTTTCTGAAGCTGAGTGCCACTATAGCACTATTGAGAGGGAAGCCCTGGGTATTGTTTGGGCTGTGCAAAAGTTCAAAACCTACATGTGGGGGAAGAAATGTGACATTTTTAGTGATCACAAACCCTTGGTGTTTCTTTTAGCTGGCAATGGTTTGGGTAAAGCTTCTGCTCGCCTTGTCACACTTCTTTCCAAATTACAAGAGTATGATCTGGATATCAAGTATATCCAAGGTGGAAGGAATATCCGTGCTGATTGCTTATCTCGTATTCCTTTACCTTGTAATTCCAGTGCTTTAGATAACTTTGATTATGAATGTGTTGTTGGTGTCATTGATGTAGTTTCTGCAAGCGGTGGTAAATTTTCACATGAGGATTGGATCCTAGCTATGGAGAAGGATGAAACTTTGAAGAAAGTTGAGTTCTTTGTTAGAAACAAGTGGCCTACTAATAAAACTTTATCTAGTGAATTAAGGTCTTTTGCACAAGTCGGTGAGGAGCTATCTTTTGAAAATAGTATTTGCATTTGCAATGGATTATTTGTGCCTCCTCAGTTACTTAGGGACAAGATTGTTGCCATTGCTCATGAGGGCATATGGGTATGTCTGCCACTACAAAAAAATTTAAACAGGTTTACTGGTGGCCAGGTTTGGATTCTATGGTTGTCAATTTTGTTTCTAAATGTCCCAAATGTGTTGTCTCGGATAAACACTGGAAACTCAACAAAAAACCCTTGTTTCCGGTTCCTTTTCCTGAGATGCCTTGGGAGAAAATTGCTCTTGTTTTTTCTGGACCTTTCAATCTTCTTCCATCTCGGATGAGGTATTTGCTAGTTGGTATAGATTATTTTTCCAAATGGTTATAGTACTCTTTTGTTGAAGTTGCTAACTCCGCTTCAGTCATTTTTTTTTGGAGAACATTTTCCAGAATGAAGGTGCACCTTGTTCCATTGTTACGGACAATGGTGTTTCTTTTGTATCTAAGCAAATGACTGATTTCTTGGAAAATTTTGATATTAAACACTACCAAGTTGCCTTGTACAGTCCTTCCGTTAATGGTTTGGTTGAGAGGGCTAATTGCATTCTTAAGGAGGGTATTCAAACTGCTGTTGCTGCTAATGTTGATGTTGCTGAATCTTGAGAAAGTTTGGGCTTCTCTCACTTCACCTCATTCCACCACTGGAGTCACTCCTTTCAAAGCTCTCAGAGATAGGGAAGCAAGATCAAAATTGATTCCTGAATGGCTTTCTAATCTTAGTGCCGGTTCCTCTTTGATTAGTAAGAGGTTTGTGTCTGATGATCATGATGTCATAAGGACTAGAGTTTTGTCTAAACAAGTCAAGCAAAAAGAGTTATATGACAGGAGCTCTAGAGTCAAACCTGAAAATGTTTATGTTAATGATTGGGTTCTCATTAAGAAACCTTTCAAAGTGTCCAAAGGTCAATCTACCTTTTCCCTTCCTGTACGCGTAATGAGGGTTAGTAAACCCTCTCTACTGCTGGATGGGAGGGGATGGTGGAATAAGGATAGAGTGGTAAAACTCACTAATGAGCAAGCTGAAATTTTTAAACAAATTTATGATGATAGAGATGAAAACAGTGAATGTTCTTCAACTTTTGCTATTCATCCTAGCATCCCGTTTGGGTCTTCTGTTTCTGGAGATGTTCCCATTGTACGTGCTGCTTCTGATTCTGTTTGTGCTCCTGGTGCACGTGTTCTTGGAAGTTCTTCTTCTACACCTAATCTCAATGTTGGTGTTGAGGGATGGCTTTCTCGCAGCCATCGTACCATCAAGCTGCCATCTAAATTGATGGATTATATTCTGAAGTAATTGTTTGTTTGTTTTTTTTGTGGGGAAAGGGGGGTGTTGTGGTATGTATGTTTTTCTTATACTGTTTCTGTTCTGTGTCTTTAATTCTGTCAGAACCCTTATGCCTCAGGGTTCTGACTTATGGAACTTAGAGGCCTGGTTGACGAGTGAGTGTCAGTTACTCTCCGCTCGTCTGCCTGCCTGCTGTGTTGCCGTGGGTTCGTTCCTGTAAACCCATGATCTTCAATAAAAGTATTCTTTGTGCAAGAAATGGTCTCGGACAGTCCTTACAGCGAAACCCCATACCACAGCCTTTTCCGTGGATGGCCCGATGCCTAATGCATAGAGACTTAAACTGAATTCTCCTTTGGACAGGCAGCCAGTGTAAAACTGCTAGGTCTGGTTTTGCTGATTGGTACTGGGGAATTTTGAGCAGGATTTTTGCAGCGGCGTTCTGTACCATTTGGACCCTTTTTATCACATTTTTAGAACTGCCTAAATAAAGGGAGTTACCATAGTCTAGACGTGAATTTATTAGACTCTGTACCACTACTCTTCTTGTGGATACCGGTAATATCTGTAAAACGTTCCTGAGAGACCTCAGGATGCCAAAACAGGAAACAGCCAGTTTATTGGTCTATGTCTCCATCGTAAGCTTGTAGTCTATCCAGAAGCCTAGACTTTTTACTGCTTTGACTGCCTCTGGTAGCTCTCCTAGTTGTTCTGGCTAGGACAGTACCCGCCACATTGAGCTAATATTGCCAACCACCAGTACCTCGGTTTTGTCACTGTTAAGTTTCAGACTGCTTGCAGACATCCAGTCTGTGACCTCCCTTAAACATGAGTTGAGTTGGGTGGAGGCACGGCTAACATCAGGTGTAAGGGCCATGATGATCTGAGTATCATTTGTATATGACACTAATGCTTGACCATGAGACCGTACGATTTCTGCTAGTGGGAGTACATACAAATTCAAAAGTATGGGGCTCAGTGAAGAGCCCTGTGGGACTCCCCATTGTAGGGGATGGGTAGAAGAAGAAAATGGGCCTTCGCACACTTGGGAGCTCCAATTCCCCTGGAAGGCTTCCAGCTACATGATGGCATCCCCAGTGATGCCAACTTCCATCATCCTCTTTATGAGTATGGAGTGTGATACCATGTCGAAAGTTGCACTTAGGTCCAGCATCATCATTGCTGCTGAACCACCCTGGTCTAAAAGTGGAGTTCTTCCTCTTTGGCTCCCAGCAGTGTAGTCTTCGTACTACAGCCTGCTCTGAAACCTGTCTGGGTGGGATAGAGAATGTCGTAAGTCGCCCAAAAAACTGGACAAGTGTTTGTTAACATGCTTTTCTAATAGTTTACTCACTACCGGAAGTAGGTAGATAGGTCTGTAGCTATCTGCCAAGTGGAGGTTCGCTGTAGCTTTTTTTAGGAGCAGCTTCACTATCAGGTTTCCATTTTTGGGGAATATGGCCAGTTTCGAGTGAGTGGTTGAGAATATCCATGAGGTTAGATAATAAGGAATTGCCACCTTGCCTTAAAATATCAGGAGGGGCTAGGTCCAGAGGAGAACCTGATCTGATTTATTAAGGGGGGCTTCCATAGTTTGGCGGGTCAGAGCAGCGAAAGCCGACAGGATATGACCTGACCTCTGCCTTCCCCGGGTATTATCGTTAGGTATGCAAGTTGGTGGTAGGAGGTCCAAGATATTTTTTATCTTGTTAATAAAAGAGTTGGTAAACATGTTGCACCATTACTTTGAAAGCAGTGGGCCTGAGGAACATGAAGGAAGAGTAATGAGGTTGTTGACTACCTTAAATAGTTTCTTAGAGGAATTGGGGGCAGTCTTAATTTTTTTCTCAAAGTAGTCAAATCTAGCCTGCCATATGGCTTGTTTGTACTTTTTATGGCTGTTCTATAGCAGTTTTTGTTGTTGTCATTACGCACCCTTCTCCATTCTATTTCCCTCTTTTTATATTCACCTTTTAACACGGTCACCTCTGCTGTGTACCATGGGGCCCTGCCTTTTGTCTGAATAGTTTTTGGACGTTTGCAGGGGACTCATAGCTCGAGAGTGTTGTTTAGCCAGTTCTCGAAAGTATTATATCTCTCTGTTGTATCACCCTTTTACAGTGGGAACAGATTCGGTGAGAGCATCCGCTCATTCCCTAATGTTAAGCTTGGACCAGAAAGGTCTAGGTTTTAAGAGGTGGGGAGGGGGAATTAAGGAGGGATCTTTGAGCGTTGTTTCAGGAATTTCGAGCCAGAAGGGGACAATATGGTGGTTACCATGGAATAGGGATTGATTCTTCAGTAATAAGGTTGTTCAGGTACGCAAAGACTGGGTCTTGAAGGTGCTCATGACTATGAGTAGGAGTCTTTTCTGTTTGACGTATAAGAAGAGCTTCTAGGTCTTGGGTTAGAGCCTTTGCGGTTTCACAACCATTTTGCGTGAACTGCACATTTAAGTCCCTCAATAAAGTAAAATTAGCTTTTTGAAGACTGCATTCAGCCACAGTCTCAGTTAAAGATGCTACAAATTGAGTGACTGTCCCAGGGGCATGGTACATAACAATGCCTGAGAAGGAGAGAATTGAAGACTCTCGCAACCAGCTATTTCAATAGGATTAAAGGTGGCCTCACAATCCTTCTTAAAAATTATGGCCACCCGTCCTCCTCTTCTGTCTTCTCTGTTCCGGCTAGCTATCACTGATAAGGTAGGCATGCTGAGAGGATTAAAGCATAAAATACAACCTAAACAAGGGGTGGAGCATGTAATGCAGAAGACGAGGAAGGTTCCTTTGATGATCAGAGATAAATTGTGAAAGGAACTGAGAAAACGGCAAGAACAGGACATAATTGAACCGACCGAGGGATCAAAATTGTTATCTCTGGTGGTACTTGCGTGGAAACCCAATGGGTCATTCCGCATGTGTTTTGATTCAAGAAACTTAAATAGTAGGATCTGGGGGGACAGGCATCCATTGCCTAACATTACACAAATGCTCTTATTGATAAAAAGAGCTAAGTATTTTACTACATAGGATATGGCATCTGCGTACCATCAGGTAGTTTTGGATCTCAAATCACGTCATTTAACCTCATTTATCACTTCTGAAGGAGCATTCTGCTTCAAGAGGATGCCATTTGGGCTAGATTCGTCCTCTACCATTTTCTAATATCTAATGGAATCCCTGTTCAAAGCGGTAGAGGGGGGCATTTGTTTCCAGGATGATTTGTTGGTGTATGCTGGTGACAGGTCAAGTCATGACAGGAAATTAACGTGTGTTTTGTCTGTATTAGAGGACAAAGGAATGGCATTGAGGGAAGATAAGTGTAAATTTGCTGTTGAAAGGGCAGATTATTTAGGACATAAGTTATCAGCATGTGGCATAGAACCAAAAAAAAGGTCAGGTGAAAGACATAGGAGAGGCACCGGTACCAGAAGGGAAGGACCAGTTGCGTTCTTTTATGGGCCCACTGGAATACTATTCTAGATCTATTCCAAAATGTGCTGAAAGAACACATAACTTACATTCATTGTGGAAGAAAGGGGAAAGGTACACATGGAGTGATGCATGTGACAGAGAATTTGATTATATAAAAAGGTGCGTCTCCAATGTCATTCCACTCAAGCCATTTGAGACTAAGAATGGCAGCATCGTAATCACGGATGCTAGTCAATATGGGGGATGCTAGTCAATATGGGCCAAGGGCGGAGCTATTACAAAGAAGGAATGGCATCGAAGAGGTAGTGGCCTTTGCCGGTCGTGGACTGAGAGGTGCTGAATCTTCCGATTTGGTTGTAGAATGCGAGCTGTTGGCATGTTGGTGGGGAGTTGGCCATTTCCATCAATATCTGTGGGGTTTAGAATTTGTGGTCTGTGTGGACCACAAACCACTGATTGATATGCTCACCACAAAGGGAGAGGCAAGACCCACCCCTAGAATAGTGAAATGGCAGTACTGACTACAAGGATATCGCTATAGGCTGGAATGCAACAGCTGTGAAGAACATCAATATGGATTGTCTGTTTAGGTTGCTGATAAGTGATAAAGATACAAGTGAGAAGGATAAATCAGAGGATGAAGAAATAGTAATTAATGAACTATCCACTGCAACCAGAAATGCCATTTTGGAATTTGAATGGACAGAAACTCTGGGAAAAGATGTGACGTTGAATGAGGTAATGGATTATGTACAAAAGGGTTGGCCAAAGGGCAAAGGGGCACATGCATCAAGGCAAAAACCGGTCGCAAACGGGCAGATTCTCAGAATCTGCCGCTTTGCGACCGGTATTTTTGCATTTGGGATGCATCATCCCAAATGCAAAAATCGCAAATTGCTATTGCATTTAAGGAATCGCAAATTGCGATGCCTTAAATGCAATGCAAGATTGCATTTACAATAGCGATTTCGCTATTAGGGTCCGCTAAATACCGAAAATTTAAACCTGATGGTATTTAGCGGAAACTTTGAAAAATGCACTAAAGTGCATTTTTCAAAGTTCCAGGTTACACACACACATGCCCTTGGGGCATGTGTGTGCGCAACATGGGTGCACATATCAGTTCAGGGGTGCAACAGGGTGTCCTTTTGGCACCCTTGAAATTGGATGCGCAATTTGCGAGTACCTATTGGGTACTCGCAAATTGCGCATGCAATTTCCCATTCATTTCTATGGGCCTGCAGGCCCATAGGAATGAATGGGAAGTCATTCCTTAATTGCGACTCGCAATTTACAAGTCGCAATTAAGGATTGTTTGGGAATCGCTCTTTTTTAGCGTTTCCTACATGCATAGGCCTTTGCGATTCCTTAACTGCGATTCCTTAATAATCGCAATTAAAGAATCGCAAAAGCCTACTTTGATGCATGTGCCCCAAAGTGTCCAATGCAAATTTTGGATGTGTACAGACATGTGGGCCCCAAGCTATCAATCTTGAAAGGTGTGCTTCGCATAGCGCAGGTTTTGGTTGTACCTGAGACCTTGAGAATTAAAGTAATTGAATTGGCGCATGAAGTCCATATTGGTATGCGGGCAATGAAAAGGCATGTGATAGATACCTACTGGTGGACAGGGAGGTGGAGAGATATGTAAGGTTGTGTGTACATCGTGTTGCAAGTGACAAGGTTCAAGTAGCTGTACAAAGTTCTATAGATGCTGTGCCAGTTCCAGAAAAGGCCTGGTCAAATTGGCTGTGGACATCATTGGACCTTTGAGAGTCAATAGTTGCCAGGAGAAGTATGGTATAGTGGTAATAGATTATTACTCACGGTGGCCGGAAGTGGAGTGTGTAAATAGTATAACATCGTCATTGGTCATAAATATGTTTATGAGAGAAGGAGTTCATGATGAAGTTGTGTCCGATAATGGGCCACAATTTGTGTCACGAGAATTTGAGGACTTCATGTGTGAGTTTGGAATCAAACATATCACAACTTCGCTGTATCACCGTTGAAGCAATGGCCTTGTAGAGAGGTTCAACCGTCAACCGTGGATCATCTTGGAACCAAGAGAGTAAGAATCTTGTGGGCTGTGTGTACCACACTCAATGCTGATACCAAAGTTTCACCTTTTGTGTTGTTGAAAGGTAGGGTGCCAGAGTCAAAAATGAAAAGAGTGTGGATGGGTGAGTTGATGCCATCAGATGATACTTTAAAGGCAGAGGGAGAGAGATGAAGAAAGGCACAAGATAAATACATCAAAGTAAAGTCTCAAGAGTTGATGGTGAAGAAGAAGACTTGGTGAGAATCAATAGACCAGAGACTGGAAGGCAGAAAAGTAGTTTTTTCTGTCCGGTGAGCGTGAAAAAGGTGGTGAAGCATGTTGTAATGTTAGAAAATGGTAAATGTTGGAATAAAGACAGGGTGTCTGTCATGCGTGGTGAAGAATATGGGACTAGGAAGGAATTAGGATCAGAATCCGACAAAAGGAGCATGCAAGTGGTTCGGGAGAAATCCTCCAGAACTAAAGTTTTACGAATCAAATTAAAGGACTATGATATGAGAGGATAGTATTTATGTGTTGCATTAAATTAAATGCACTTATTTGGTTGCATTAAACTTAAGATGTATTCATTCATTTATTATATGTTTTCCAAATCAGCATTGAGAACGTATCCTTTATTTTATAGTGACCTGTTTTCACATTTTAAAAGTGTTCATGTATAGCTATGGGATTCTTTCTGATTTTCTATATTTGGTTATGTATGTTGTATGAAGGGAAGATATGTTGGGATCTTGTTAGTAGAGTGGGCGGTTGGATGTGGTATAGAAAGTGTGGATTGTGATGTTGATATTGGAATGTATACTTTGGAAGAGGACCAGGCAGTTGCTGTGAGCGTGTGTCCCTGCCAGTCCATGTATGTAGATACTGAAGAATAAATACGTAACCTTTTAAGTTACCTTGCAATGCGCATCTTTTTATACCCAGCACTGAGGATCCTTATTGTGAAAGTCGATTTCAGTCAGTGGGAGGGATTAGCTTCTGACTTTAGATGAGGAAACAGCAGAGTCCTACCCCTGCATGAATGCCCAGATAGAAAATCTTGGTCTAACCCAAGAGGAATATTGTAAGAAGTGTAGGGACACCCACAAAGAGGCACAGCAGTCCTGGGTGGACTTGTAGATATATCAGTAAAGGCACTAGAAGGTTGGTTAAAGGGCAATGAAGTTAAAACATATGATGGGCTGTACAGTTCAATTGTACAGGAGCACATTTTAACTAACTGTACTTCAGAGAAGCTACACCAGCATCTAGTAGACTCTAATCTGTCTAGCATCAGAGAGCAGGGTAGGATAGCTGATGGGTGGGTACGCACTAGAGTGCCCAAGAAGTCCTAGGCTGGTGATCCTAAGAAAGGGGTTCAGGGCTCCCAATAGGGGAAAGAGGGGAGCACGAAAGATAAATAGAAGTTCTCTGAAGGGGTCTAAAACTCTGCCAAAGAGGGGGAGTTGTAGCAAAATCCCAAAGCTAGACTCTATTTTGAGCATGTTAAATTAGCCTGTCTGCCTTTGGTTCACATTCAGCATGTCTTTTGCAGGATTTGTGAAAGTGTCATGTCATCTAAACAATGACTTTGCTATCACATAAAGTGACACAAGTCTCCTACAAGCTATGAGATATCTACATTTCAAGGTTTGACAGTAGATGTGTAAAATAAACATGTAGTCCGAGTTGAAGTATTTTCAACATGCTGGATTAGTGGAAAGTCCCCCAATGTAGACAAAAAGTTATTGGTCAACCCTATATACAGCCCATGAGTTGACCACTGAATTCGAGAGGCCTTCGTGCCAGGTTATCACAAGAAGTCCTGCTAGACTGCCATAGCATCCACTCTTATACCAAGAGTAGATAGAGATGAGAGGAGCTGAGCCCATCTGAGTGTGTGTTTTCCTTTCAAGGGAACAGTCTCTCCCGGCTGAAGTCTGATAACTACAGCCGATATGCTGTGAACAGGTATGCAGTGCACTGGGCCCCAAGAAACTCTAGAGGCAAGTTAGCTACTCCTTGCTCTCATAATAGAGCATATAGAAGTAGTCTTTAGGGTGACAGGCTGCTAGGAACGTTCTAACTATGCTAGAAATTGTCATTTTTTTTCGTTGCTAGCAACATGCATAGGTGCTGTCTTAATTATATTCTGTTGGTTATTACTCATGTACTAAGCAAGAGGATGAGACTTGCTAAAACACTTTTAAACATATATAGTGTTTTTTCTTGGTCCATGTGCTTGAGTGTGCTGTTCTAAAGAATGAAATTGGGTTTAAATTACCACTGCATTACTGAACCCTTTACAGGACTGTTATTTACCCAGAAAATCATGGACACCACACAAGCAGGTATGCTCAGTGAGTTGTGTGGAGCTACAATAACCTGGTCTCCTCTGCTCAAGCGATAGTGCACTGAACTCAGTCCAGGCACCCGAGTAGGGAAGCCAAACCTATAAACATATCTGATGTGCCCAGAATAGCAAAGGACTTTGTCACTTTCTTGCTCATCATGGATGGTGTGCTAATCCTATGCTTAAAAAGTCTGCTCGAAAAACCGACATTTGAGGTGAGCAGATTTGGTGTGTCGGTGGAGTGGTAGAGTGTTCCATATAAAGGAGCTGCTCTCCACCTAAATCTTGGGAACTACCCAGAGTTCCCTGCTATTTTTTGCATAATTTAGGCAGCACTCTAAGCCTGAAAGGGCATTGTTTTACATACATATATTTTGTTTCTCCCTCTCTTGAATGCATAAAATAGCCTCATTTTTTGGAGGGATTCATTTGGGTATATGCACCTATGTGTACATGTATATGCATCTCCTGATCCAAGTTATGACCAAAAGATTGCAAGTGTTCATTGTAGTATATGACCATCTTGCTCATTCCTAGTAAGTTTCTCTGCTCCAATGTATCTCGAGGATTAATTTTCTCCATTTATGTCTCTCATTGTACTGCCATGCTTTCGATTATATGAAAATGTAAAATCTCTCTTTTTAGTGGCATGTAAATTGTTAAATATTTTCTCTTCCAATTTCACTTGGTACTTCCAATATAAATTTAGTTGCAAGGGCATTGGGGAGAATAGACTACATATGTGCTTTACCATACATAGCAATAGAAAACTAATCATTGCAAGCTTCGCTTCTCATGAGTCCCATTCCAGAGAGAGAATAAGAGAGAAAGAGAGAGAGAGAGAGATAAAGAGAGAGAGAGAGAGATAAAGAGAGAGAGAGAGAGAGACAGAGAGAGAAAGAGAGAATACATAATAAGTAACTCTGTAATATGGGCCTAAACTGCTATGAGGGTTTCTAGTGACATTTATATTATTTATTAATTGATTTTGGTACTCTTCAGAAAGATTTAGGGCCTTTGAGCATTATCCATTTAGTATTCATTGTTTGCTTGAGACTGCAGAGACATCTGTCAATGTTTTGAGAAATGTTTTTGTAGGGGGTAGTGTGGTAATATTTAAAATGGGCATTATGCAGCAATGTTAATTATTATGAATCAAATTTTAAATGCAAAGCGCGTTGTAGGGAAAGTAAAAACAGGCATTCTAAAATTTGCTTTTCTTTTGTGGTACATTAAATCTATAGAGCATGTTTAACAAGACTTGTATAAAGAAAGAAAATAAAGTGCAATGTGGAACAATGGAACTATCTGCTGACAGGGCTCTGTGTTTACAATGTTTATTTTCACTCACTGGGGTTTGCAATACTGAATATCGACTAAAAAATATCTACTTGCATTAAAACAGAAGTCACAATATATACAACCATAATATTGGCAAGCCTATATTTATAATTAAAACACCAAAAATGTTCATTCCAAAATATAATTCTGCAAAATTTTAAAAACATATCTCTTGCAAAAATATAGATAACAATAATATTGACTTTTAAAATTAACACTAAAATAAAAAAAAATGAAAACCAAGATATAGTGTAAAAATATAGAATACTTATATTTAAAATATTAAGTGTATTTATTTAAAATTAATTTTCAATTTAAAAAATATATTTTATATATTTAAAATAAATGTATCTTGTAATTATTCTTATGATAATATGCATTGTAAATAACAAATAATTAAAAAAATTATATAACTTCTAAATTAAAAATATTTAAGTGACAGAATATAATCAATTAAAAAATTCAAGTAATTTTATGAACATCAATCTATTTGAAAATACAATTTAAATTTAAATAAATTATTTTCACAAATATTTTTTAATACAATGTAAAATAATTACATATAAATATACAAACATATAAAACTATTTTGATACATTTATATTTTTGATAAATTAATAGATATTTGGCAGGTTTACTACTCCCACTCCAAACAAAACATCACTGAGAAAGAAGTTGGACTCCGGGGTGTGGCTGGGGCGGTCAATGTACTAATCTACTGTTTTGCAACTTTTGAAATGGAACTCAGTTGTACCTGTTTAGTAGACACTTTGGTCCTGAGACCATTAATTACTCCTCTAATGTCTAGACATCACTGCCTGATCCTCAGATGGTCCACATCTGATTAACTCCCAACTGTGCTGACCCAGCCTCTTCACTGCCCTCCTTTTTCTGCTGCACACTTTTTCTCTTCCTGCTTTTCTTCCACACTACTATTTTACCTAAATTGTATATTATTGTGATGAACTGATTTGCCACTATTCACTGACTTTGGTTGGTTGTCACCCTGTGTTGAATATGTTATTGATTTTAACACTATGTGAAACTTAATTTTATGGTTATATTTTCTTTATTGATATTTCCAGCAGAAACATGAGATAATGTTACATCAGCATTTCAAGGCCCACTGTCATTCTGGGCACTGTGCAATAAGGTATGTATCAAACCCCCAACTCCCCCACCCCTCTACCTCTGGACCTGGTGCCAGTAAAAACAATCTCCAGACTGTTCCATAGAGAAACTTTCCTTCATTGGAGCCCTTAAGTAGGGGCGGTGAGGGCCTCGGGAAATCGCAGATGCCGTAAGTATTTTGGGCAGGTGAGCTCACGGATTACTGATGTCAGTAGTGTCAAAAATGGGCCCCACAGCTTAGGAAATGATGCGCCTTGGTTGGATAAAGAAAGGGTAATGCGTTCCATCCCTATTATGTGCCACAGATGGTGTAACCAGCCTAAGTGTGTGGGAACCTGCTCCATACCCCAATGGGATAACATATTTTGTAAGGCCGCACCCAGGGCTAGGCTGATCTGTCTACCCTGCCGGGACCTAAGGGGGAAGGTAAGAGCATTAGTGAGGCCCAAGACAATTTAAGCCAGGAATCTGGGAAGCTCTGTGTCTAAGTGGGGGTCAATGTCTTTAAGTACCTGCGACCAGTAGGCCGTGAGTTTTAGGCAGTCCCACAGAATATGTAGGAGCGTGCCAGGGGACCCACATTGGCGCCAGCATTCTAGTTATTTGGACGGGCTGTATTTATGCAGTCGGTGGGGTGTGTAATTCTAGTAGGTAACGATTTTCGTGGCTGTTTTGATACTAGCTATGTTATGGGTGGTGTGTCGTGCCCGGTGGTAAATGTCTCCCCACTCTTTCGGCGTGAGTTCCCTATCAATTTCAGTCTCCCAACGTATCTGGCTCTGGGATTTGGGGACCTCCGAAGTTGGCCCTATCAGTCGATACAGTTCGGAGACCATGCATTTGTCAGATGTCTTTGAAAGGAGTCAGCGTTCAAAGGGAGCGAATTGCCACTCAGCTCCGGTGCGAACAGAGGGATGCTTTACCCAGTGACGAATCTGAGTGTAATGCCAAACTTCTGATTCTGTAAGTGCGAACTCTGTACGTAGGAACTCAAAAGGGAGGGGGCCCTCCAGATCAAACAAGTGGCCAACTGACCTACAGCCTGCTTGGTTCCAGACCTGAAATATGGGATCATGTAAGCCCGGGTTAAAGTCCGGATTTTTGACTATGGGGGTTAGTGGTGAAGAAAAGGACGTTAGGCCCCTCTGTGCTGCTAATCCATCCCAAACGGCCAGTGACGCTTTAGTGATGGGGAGAGGTACAGAGTTTTGGTCGCGCTTGCTTAAGACGGAAGGGGATGCTCCATAAAGCCTGTCCAGCCAGTGCCCTATCCATGAACATCCAGCACTTCTCTGATTTTGCGCGCGACCATTCCACGAAGACCCTAAGTTGGGTGGCTTGGTAGTAGCGGTAGAGGTCCAGGAGTCCTAGGCCTCCCTCCATTGGGGGTCTATAGCTAAGGTCCCTGTGAAGGCACCTGTCCGCCCACTCAAATCTATTTATCTCCTGTTGGAGAGATCTCACGGTCCCGGGAGGTGGTATAGCAGGGAGTACCTGGAAGAGGAACAAAATCTTGGGGAGGATCATCATTTTGATTTATAAGATTCACCCAAGCCGGGATAGTGAATAGGACCGCCACCGGTGTAGGTAGGACTAGTGAGTCAGCATCTGATAGTTGAGGGCTACCGTGTCAGCGAAAGTGGGGGTGATTTGGAGGCCAAGGTAGGGGATGGATGTCGGGCCCCCTGAATAGGCAAAGCTCGCCATAGGGCGCATAAGGTGTGTGGCCGGAGAGTGAGGTTAAGGGCCTGTGATTTGTGAATATTTATCTTGAAACCTGATGCCTGGCCGAAGGCCTCCAGCTCACCTAGGAAGGCCGGTAAGGAAGTGGAAGGCTCCTCCAGGGACACTATAACATCATCCGCGTATAAGCTTATGATGTGTTGTTCCCCTCCGAATTGGATCCCCTTTATCTGTGGGTTAGTGCGAACTTTATGGGCCATGGGCTCCATGTAGAAGGCGAACAATAGGGGTGACAACGGGCATCCCTGTCTAGTTCCCCTACCAATGCAAAGTGGGGCAGAGGAGCATCCCTTGACGCGGACCACCGCTGAGGGTTGGGTGTAGCAACTAAGGGTCCACCTTATGAAGCGGTCACCCAGGCCAAATTGTACCAGGGTTGCTGCTAGGTAGGGCCAGTGGACCCTGTTGAATGCTTTCTCAGCATCAACAGCGAGTAGCATCCTCTACTGACCGTACCTCTGAGATTTTTCTATAAGGTGGAAGATTCGCCTGGTGTTATCGCTGCACTGCTGTTGAGGCACAAATCCAGCCTGGTCCGGGTCAATAAGGACCAGGGGTAAAGGGTTGAGCGAGAATGCCCCTAAAAACCTTAACTTCCGTGTTTAAGAGAGAAATGGGTCAGTATGAGGAGCATTGAGTTTTGTTCTTCCCAGTCTTAGAGATTACCACAATCGCTGTCCTGAGCATAGAGGGAGTAGGCAAAACAGAGTCCCCAATCGCGTTGAAGAGTCTGGTGAGGAGAGGAGCTAGGATTTGACAGAAGACCCTATAGAAGGAGGCTGGGAAGCCATCTGGGTCCGGAGACTTAGACGATTTATGGTGGGCTACGCTAGAGATAACCGCTTTGATTCTAATCGTTCGGTCTAGCTCGGATGCCTGGGCAGTCGTCAGGGAGGTGGTAGCAGCATCTTTAAGGTATGTTGGTACTGCGTCGGGGTGGAGCTCCTGTGCATGTAAAGGGTCTGGTAATAGTCATGAAAGGACTCTGCAATGTGCGTGTCCTCCATCCTTTTCGGTCCCTCAGCGTCCATAACCTTTTGGACTCCCTTCTCCTGGCATTGGATACACATCCGGTTAGCTAAGAGAAGGCCAGAGCAGTCGCCTCCTACATAAAACCAGTGTTGGAGCCTCAGTGCCGCATATTCTGCTCTATCGGTGTCTATGCCCACAATCTGGGCTCGGGCTGCTTCTAGTTGTTTCCAAACTCTGGGGGCCCGGTTCGCTGTGTATACGCTCGAGTTCTAGGACTTGGCGGGCCAGGTTATCCCTTTTATCCCGATGGAGCTTGTTACCTGCAGATGCTATGGCAATAAACTCCTCTCTGACTACCGCCATTCACGTAAGGACATGCAATGCTGAGCATGGAATGTAATGAGGTCACTGCTGACCTAGTGATAGAAGGTTGGCAATTTGAAGGTGATGTAGCCGGTGAGCGTACGCTCAGCTGGGGATGCTGTTAACAAATGCTGTTAAAGAATAAATACCCAAACTACAAATGGAGAGTCCTTGAATCTTTACACTGGTGACGAGTTGTTGAAGGAGTTAAAGGAGCTGTGCAGGGGACAGACGGTCAGCATCCCCACCCCTGGAAATACGAATTGAATGAAATTCAGGCAAGTGGTGTACATCCTGAATTAGTGTACCGAGTTTACTTATATGCGTTAACTTCCATCATTGGATTGAGAGATTGATGAGTGACAAAAAAAAAAGGAATGTGACAAGGACTGTCCGGCGAATCAATTTGGCTAACTGTCACGTTGCCGTGTGCTACGCTAATGTTGAAGCGCAAAATTGACATTGTTATTGCCTTGGTGATGGCTGGATGTGAGAAACGTTGAGCAATATATGCAGAATACACGTTGTGCTATATGCTGGATATTTACAGTTTTTCTTTAAATTACCGTTAAGGATAGCGAGGGCTTTGCCTGTGAGGTTGAGCGCGAGCTCCCAGCGCGGTGTTTGTGACAGCGCGAGCTCCAACCACGAGCTCCCTGCGCGTGTGTCAGCGTGAGCTCCAACAATGGAAAACTCTGCCGAGATCTATTCAGCGCGTCTGATACTCGGCACGCATATCGGCTCGCGTCAGACTACGTGCTGATTGCATCGCTAATTAAAAACACTTACTGTATCGTGGTGAGATCTCTGCGGTGACGTCCTCATCACTAGGAAGCTTCCCTTCCACTTCCTGCATTGCAGTGACGTCCTCTTCAGGAAGGCTTCTCTTCTCTTCCTGCGGTGTATTAGAGGAAAGGTCCTTCATCTGCCATTAAAAGGAAACATTACAACATGGGAAAATGAAGGTGCATTAAAGGAAAGGACATTCATTTTCTTTCATCTGGCATTTCAAGACACATTAAAGGAAAACATTACATTAGAGTAAAACGTTACACAAAAAAAAAGAAGAAAACAAGACTTTTCAATAAGGATACTTTTGTGTTAGTTTGTTATATTGAGTTGTTATTTTAAAGAATACTTATTTTAGCTTGTTGTGTTGGTTGTATTCCAAGAATGGCAGATCAATCCATGTCTTCGCCTCCACCCTTCTTGTCATCTCCTGGGGATCCGCCTGTGACATGGAAACAGTGGAAGAAGCTCTTTGTAACTTATATGTTGGCTATTGGTGGTGATCGTTATGGGCCCCTCAGGCGGCAAGTAATTTTACTTCATCATCTAGGGATTGAAAGGAGGAGAATATATGAGGACTTACCTGAAGTGTCTTTGGGTATGGGTGATGGGCAACCAAATAGTGTTTACGACATGTCTGTACAAATGCTTGATATTCAGTTCACTCCCTAAATGAATTTAGTATCAGAGCGGCATACGTTTTTCTCTAGAATACAAAAGCAAGATGAAGACATAGCATCTTATGCTGCTACGTTGAGGGGTTTGGCACTGTCATATCATTTTGAACAGTTGACTGATTCCTTGATTAGGGATCAAATAGTCAGATGTACTAATAACAAAAGAATTAAAGAGAGATTATTGATGAAAGATCCCAATTTGGAGGAAACCATCAAGATTGCAAAAGGGATGGAGCATACAGTGATATGGTTAAAAGAAATGGACAATTCAGGAGGTGAAAAGAAAGAAACTCTTATTGCTGAAGTGGGGGCGGTGCAAGGAAAAGGGAAATGTGATGTGAAAAGGATAGGTTAGGGAAAATCAAAAAGTGAAATTCAGGTTAAACAAAAAAATGGAGATTGGAGAGAGGTAAGATGTTTTCGTTGTGGTGCTCCAGGGCACATTGCATCCAGTGCTAGATGTACTGCCAGAAGTGCAGTTTGTAGGAAGTGTGGCAAGAGGGGTCATCTTGCGAAAGTGTGTAGAACCAGAATAGTGTTTGGGGATTCCACACGGGTTCAACAAGTTGACCAACAGTTGGATGATTCTTGTGATGATATTCAAGAATTAATTTCAACGGTTGAAATTATTTCCACGGTAGATGGTGAAGTGCAGGGTGGAAAGGTTATAAGGAATCCTGGTGAATGTGGCGTGAAACTTGAGAGTACTGACAAGTTGGAGAAGCCTCATTGTCATGTGCTCTTGGAAGGAGTGTCTGTACGAGTCTTAGTAGACTCTGGTAGTTTATTCACCTTGATTTCCAAAGAAACGTTTGAGAGCAACTGGAAGTGTACCAATGATCATTCCTTGTGTAAATCAGACATAAAAGCTGTAGGAAATGCTGGAAGGAAAATTGAGATTCTGGGAATGAAATGGTTAACAATTGGTTTCAAGGGTATGGAGGTGTATGGCAGAGTATATATTACTGACTATGGTTCAAATTTACTGGGGTGGCGTCATCAGCGAGATTTAGGGATAATCATCAATCCTAATGCCTCAGAACCGGTAATGTTTGCTGAACACAATGAGGTGAAGGAAGTAATTGGTGGCAGTCATGATGATCTCATCGAGAAGTACCCTGATGTATTTTCTGATAAGTTGGGGTTATTGAAGGGGTTCTCACACAAGATCATATTAAAGGAAGGAGTAAAACCTGTGGTACATAAAGTGAGGAATGTTCCTAATGTCATGAGACATCTCTTGAAAAAAGAATTGGATAAACTATTGGAACAGCAAATTATCGAACCCATTGAGGCTTCCGAGTGGTTGGCGCCAATTGTGGTGGCACCCAAGGCTGAAGGAAAGATTCGTCTATGTATTGATCTCCGTGATTTGAACAAATGTATTTGGGTGGATAGACAACCACTCCCTAACATCTCCGAAATGTTAACAATGGAAGGTTGGGGAGTTGTATTCAGTGTCCTTGATATGTCGTCCGCTTATCACCAGGTGGACTTGCATGCACAGTCTAGGCATTTAACATCCTTTGTTACGCCCTTGGGTGCGTTTCGTTACAAGAGGATGCCATTTGGCCTAGCCTCGGCCTCTGCAGTTTTCCAGAGAATAATGAAGACCATATTTGGCGATTTGAATCATGTGTTATGTTTCCAAGATGACATACTTATCATGGGAAAGAATTTTTCTGAACTTGATAAATTGTTTGAGTAGGTAATGGTGAGATTGAGTAAAGATGGATGACTGTAAAAAGGGAAAAATGTCAAATCAGAAAGGGTGAAGTGACTTATCTAGGACATACAATTAGTGCCAAGGGTATAAGTCCAAAAAGGAGCATTGTGACAGCATAGAAAAAGCGGATAGACCAGACACTAAGGAAGAATTAAAATCGTTCTTAGGTCTAGCAGAGTATTGTGCTAAATTTGTGAAGGAATTTATGGAAATTGTGGAGCCTTTGAGGAAACTGCTGAAAAAAGGAGTTGAGTTTGCATGGAGTGGAGAATGAGAAGATGCATTTTTACACATAAAAAAGAGTATTACTCATGTGACAGCAAAAACGTACATCACAACGGATGCTAGTAAGGTGGGCATTGGTGCAGTGCTGACGCAAGTTAAAGATGGCACTGAGAAGATAATTGGTTTTGCATCTAGAGGGTTGCAAGGAGCAGAGATATTCTGTTATTGAGAGAGAGGCGTTAGCTTGTTGTTGGGGGATCAACAGGTTCAGGTTTAATGTGTGGGGGATTCCCTTCAAATTGAGAACGGATCACAAGCCATTGACGTATACTTTCAAAGGTGGAAGAGGTTTGGAAGGGAATGTTACGCCTCGCATCACTAGGTGGTTGCTATCAGTTATGGACTATAATTTTGAGGTAGAATTCGTGAAAGGCAGTAAGAACGTGGTGGCTGATTTTTTATCGAGGTTGCCAGAGGATGTGGACGCTGAGGACGAAGTTGCAGAAGTCTCCAGAACTGGAATGTTTGCCAATGGAGAAATGGCTATAATTGCTGACGAGTGGACGGCTGCAAGGGAAGTAGATGTCGGAATGGATGAAGTTGAGGTGAAAGTTGTACACGGTTGGGGAGAAATTGATGGGATGAGTGGTGAGTTACGTGAGTATTTTAAAGTCAAAGAGGAATTGAGCATAGTTGATGGCAAGCTAATGAGAAGAAGTCAATTTGTCCCTCCCAAAGGTATTCGGGCCAGAATTCTCGATATCGTTCATGAGGGTCACTTGGGACGGGGTATTGTGACAAGGAAAGTTAGGCAGTCATACTGGTGGCCTGGTATGGATCGGGACGTAGAAGAAAAGGTGACAAATTGCTCAATGTGCGCGAACAGTGATAAAACTAAAGTGATTAGACAGCCTCCATTGGATATCATGACTTTTCCAGAGAAACCTTGGGAAAAGTTAGCGATTGATTTTTTAGGACCTGTATCCAAGTTAGGGTCAAGCAGTAAATTCATTTTAATCCTAGTAGATTACCACACTAAATGGTTTATAATTAAGGATGTTGGAGAGGTAAAGACTTCGAGTATTATCGAGTTTGTGGAGGAAGTCTTTGTGGAGGAAGGAATACCGAAGAAAATTGTGTCAGATAATCTTTTGCAATTTGTATCTAGGGAGATGACAGATTATCTCTCTGGCATGGGAATTGTGCATCAGAAAGTGGCCCTTTTCCGACCTCAAGCCAACGGGTTGGTTGAAAGAATAAACCGATTGGTAATGGACAATATACAATTGTCTCTTGCTAACCATCTCCCATGGAAAAGGGAAATGAGGAGGATGATTTGGGCACATAGGACAACTCCTCATTCTGTGACTGGTGTTTCTCCATTTGTATCCTTAAAAGGAAGGAAACCAGGGGTAAAAGAGTGTCCTGTGTGGCTGAGGGGAGTTGCAACGAATGTTGAGGTTGATCGAGAGGAAATTCAAAGGAATGTCCTGAGGTCGCAAATTAAAAACATGCTGTATTATAATGAGAAGAAAGGTGTGAAGCGGTGTTGGGTAAAACTAGGAGATTGGGTGGTTGTTAGGAAAAGAGGATTTGTTTGCAAGGGTGAAAGCAAGTATTCTGCTCCATGCAGGGTGAAGGAGGTCAAACGTAGTGTGGTGGTTCTGGAGAATGGTGCTACTCGGAGTATGGGCGATGTATGTAAGATTCAAAGATAGTGCACTTATGAGTATCATTGTATATCTACTTCCCCAGTATTAATGTACATATTTTTGGTCAAAATGTTTTATTCTGTTTAGAATGTTATCTTTGAGTTTTGTTTAAATATTATAAGGGGGAAGATGTGTAATGACATGCAATGCTGAGCATGGAATGTAATGAGGTCACTGCTGACCTAGTGATAGAAGGTTGACAATTTGAAGGTGATGTAGCCGGTGAGCGTACGCTCAGCTGGGGATGCTGTTAACAAATGCTGTTAAAGAATAAATACCCAAACTACAAATGGACAGTCCTTGCATCTTTACACAGGGATTCCCATAGGGTAGAGACTAAAACCTCTGGGGTGTCATTAATCGACAAATAATCCGTGATCGTCTTTGTAATCTGGGTGATAACCTCTGGGCGTTCGAGTAGGGTATCCCTAAGTCGCCAGGTCCTGGAAGGCGGACTGGGGGACAGGACTGCAAGGGCCACCGTCACGGCAGCGTGATCCGATAAAGAGCGAGGTTCAATCTCCACCGACCGGACCGCAGAAGCCACCCCCGAACTACCCAGGAAGTAGTAGAGTCTGGCAAGGGTTTTATGAGCAGGAGAATAGAATGTGTAGTCTCGGGAGTGTGGGTGTGTGGTTCTCCAGATAGCTATTAGGCCTATGTCCTTCAGCCAGGTTAGTCCCCCTGGGGAAAGGGCCCCTGTCTGGCCGTGGTGTTGCGCTGATCTGTCTAGTTCGTTATTAAGTACTAGGTTTAGGCCCCCTCCCATCAGCACCAACCGTTCTTGTGAGCCCATGAGCTCAGTCTCTGCCCTGTGGAGAAAGGGTTCTTGCCCCTCGTTTTGGGAATATAAGGTGCCCACTGTGATGATACTGGACCCAATCGTTAATGAGTATGCTAGTAGCCTACCCTTTATTTCGGTCTGCTTGGGTCCCATCTTTCCCGTGAAGCTGCGAGAGATTAAAATCGCCACCCCAGCCGACTTAGACGGTAGGGACGAAAAATATTAGTAGGGGAAGGCCTTGGAGCGGAGTCTGTGTTGGTCCTTGGGAAGTGTGAGAAGTTGGCCTGGTATATGCTGTCCACTAATTAAAGTGGGCACCTTGCACCAGTCCAAACGACCCTTATTGATGATTAGGTTAAAGATAACCTTTATAGAAAGCTATCCTAGTGGTAGCTGTGGAGAGCAGCCTTCAGGCTAAGTCTTGAAGGAATGTAAAGCAGCTTGTTTTACCAGTATATAACCTCTTGAATGACCAAATGAAAGGGGAACCACACCAGGTATATATAAAATATATGTATTTATTACTAAACACTCTCTACTAACCTCTTTATGAGATTAGAGAACCAGGCACACAATATTACAGTACTAGAACGACAGTAAATAGCACAATACACAGTGGGCTCCAGGGGGAGACCAAACCATATATTAAGAAAGTGGTATAACAACCACGACTTGACTAAACACAGTGCCTAGAGCTGGGACCCCAAGGAACCACCCAAGGTAGTGACGCAGGGGACCCACGGAGGACGGGTGCAGTGTGGGAACACAGACGTGAGCTCCGTACAACTCTATGGGAAAGTCGCAGTTGGAATTTTAAAGATTAAGGACACTTAGGGGAGGACTTCAAGCAAACCCAGCTAAACATAGAAGGTTCTAAGGCCAGCACCCTTGAGAGTACAGAGGTACCCGTGTTACCTATCCCAGAGGAGCCGGGTGCATAGGGGTCAAGTGGTGTCGGAAACCCTCGTCGTTTTCAATGGCGTGATGCGAGAAAGTACTGCTGCCGTGGAGAAGAAAAGTGTCAGGTGTGATCCAAGCCTGGATCGGAGATGTGAAGAACGTGAAAGCAGAGGGGACAAAGTCTGGGTCACTTCATGTGACCAGGAGCGGAGCAATTGAATGCCCACCGATGTTGGGTGCTTCAGGTGCGAAGAGGTGAAGCTTGACTCTGCAGCCCCGAAGACCAGGAGATGTCGACGACAACCAGATTCTGCAGGCGAGCTGTCCCATGAAGGATATCAAGTGCTGGGGGGTCAGTTTCCGGATTGGAGACCAACAAGCCTTGGCAACTGCAACCCATGCAGTCAGAGAAAAGATGCTTCTGTGAGGACCAGCAAGGTCCTGGGGACTCCCAAAGTGATGGAGAGTCAGGGCACGTCTGGAGCAACCAGGGAAGCCCACTTAAAGTTAAAGTTGCCTTCTCAGGGACCCACAGGTCAATGGACCAGGGATCGCAAAAGGACCTCAAGAGGAATCACACAATACCAGCCCACGGAACACTCGTGGAGTGTAGGCCAATAATCTTCAGTGGAAACACTGCACGGGGCTTGGACTACAAGTAGCCCAAAGCACAGCCTCATAGATTGCCTAAAAGCATATGCTGCTGCAAATGTGCACGGTGTCCAGGGGTTTGGGTTGCACGGTCCCCACGAGGGCTGCAGGTCTCAGGTTTATTGAGAGCACTAGTCGGCCTCAGCAAAGCTTGGGCACCCACCTCCTGTGTTGCAAAATCTTCGGAGTCCGTCGGGAGCTGCGTAGATGCAAACCAGTCAGATGCATTGAGGTGCCTGCGTTGCAGGGGAGTGACTCCTTTACTCCAAGGGAGATTCTTCAGTCGTCCAGCAAAGCGTAGATCGTCGAAGGTTACTTGGTTTCTGTAGCAGAGTTTAGTCCAGGTAATATCTAAAGTCCTGTAGTCAGGGTTCCTACTTTATACCCAAGGAAGGGGTGGGACAAACTCTGGGGACCCACCTATGGGAGGGTCAGGACAGAGGGGTGGCTACACCCATGTCCTTTGTCCAGTTCCGCGCCAGAGCAGGGGCTGGTAGCCCCTGCAACCGGTTTGAGCTGGACTATGCACAGGGACACCAAATGTGCCCCCAGTGCAGACATCAAAGCACTCTGAGAGTGCACCCACCCAGCCCCAATACACTAAAGCCTGTCTGGGAGGTGGTCACACCTCCCTGTGACAGGAAACCTATTGTCAAGCCTTCCCCTGCCAGAGTTCCGTCCAGCAGCAGGAGGGCAGACTCGTGTCTGTGGCTGGCAGCATCTATTTTGTGATGCCAGGGCTCTGTGAAGCTGGTACAGGGTGTACCGGTGCTGTCATATTTCTCCCTCTAGGAGGGAGGAATCATACCTCCCACACCAGTTACTGGTGTGGAGGTATGATTCCAAGGTGTTTGACACCAAACACGACATAATTCTTTGCAGCCATTTTAAAGTTAGCATTTACCCCGAGTTTATAATGCACTTAAGAGTATATGGTTGGCTGCATCACAGACAACCCCGGAATAGTGGTTCCGAAGGCTGCAGAGGGGATCTGCTCATGCATGGGCACCCTCTCACATAAAACCCAGCACCCTGCCTTCAGGATTGATAAGGCTTGCCATAGGGGTGACTGATAGGCTTATATGTGCAGTGATTAGGATAGATATAGTGAACCTATATCTAAGTAAGGGGTGCATGCACCACCTTACACAGGCTGCAGTAGCAGACCTGTTGTGTCATTTTGAATGGCCTCTCAGAGATGGCATAATACATGCTGCAGCCCCTGGGAGGCCTCTGGGGTACCTATGCCCTGGGTACATAGTATACCATATACTAGGGACTTATAAGGGTACCCCAGAATCCAATTTGAAGTGTACCTAAAGTACATGCAATCAATTTAGAGGAGAAAGCAGATAGACTGGGGTCCTGAATAGCAGGATCGCACCTCCTGCAATAACATATGTGTGCCCCGAGCTTTCCAATTAAGAAAGAACAGAACTCAGTTTCAGCGAGTGATAAAGGCCTTTGACATTGAGGGTGAGAACCACTAATTGGTTAGTGTGGTATTGGGGTTTAGCTGAAATGACTGGAGGCTGAGACCAGGAAACAGGAAAACGTCCTTTAATGAAGAAGTAGGTAAAATACAGGAACCCACGGCAACACAGCATGCAAGCTGACCAGCGGAGACGAACTGACTCTCGCTAGGCAACCCGTGCTAGGGATTCCAAAGAATCAGAACCTAAAGATACAACAAGGTTCTGAACACAGTTAAAGAAACAAACACAGTAAAACAATAATATATACACATTACATAGTAAAGCATACCACAACACCCCCCTTCCTCCCACAAAACAAAAAAAAAAGAAAAACAATTAGCTTAGAATGTAATCATGCAATTTAGAAGGCAGCCTGATTATTCGGTGGCTACGAGAGTGAACATCAGGGAGCAGTCTCTCAATACCAACATGAAGATTGGCTGTTGAACAAGAGCCCCCAACGCCATGTGCATCAAATGATGGCGAAACATTAGAACTTGCGGGTACAGAAGAATCATGCTCAACCATAGTAGAACCAGAAGTGAAAGCAGGATGAACATCAAAAACTGAACTGGAATCGTTGCTTTCTTCTCTATCAGCATATACACGTCTAAAAATTTCAACTTGTTCACTAGTGAGCTTCACCACACGATCCTTATTCTACCAACCTCTCCCTACCAAAAGAACAGAAGGGTTACTAACCCTCATCACACGTACCGGAAGAGAAAATGTAGATTGTCCTTTGGAAACTCTAAAAGGTTTCTTAATAAGGACCCAATCATTGACAGAACATTTCTCAAGTTTGACTCCTGACTTGCTGTCATACAGTTTTGTTTTCATAATTTGTTTCGAAAGCACCTTACTTCTGACGAGATGTTGATCTTCCCTCAAAAGCCTTTTACTGACCAAAGCAGATCCAGAATCAAAATTTGAAAACCACTCTGGAATCAGTTTTGATATTGCTTCCCTCCCCCTGAGAGCTTTGAAAGGAGTGACTCCAGTGGTAGTATGAGGTGAAGTGAGATATGCCCAAACCTTCTCTTGCAAGAAATCAGCAACATCAATGTTGGCTGTTATAGCAGTCTGGATGCCCTCCTTTAGGATGCGATTGGCCCTCTCAACCAGTCCTTTAGAAGATGGACTGTACAAAGCAACTTGACAATGCTTGATTTCAAATTTTTCCCAAAAATTGGTCATTTGCTTAGAAACAAAAGAAACTCCATTGTCAGTAACAATGGAACAAGCTGCGCCTTCGACCTTAAAAATGTTCTCAAGAAAAGAAATAACTGTGGAGGAGTTAGCCACTACAACAAAGGAGTAATATAGCCATTTAGAAAAATAGTCAATAGCCACTAGGAGATATCTCTTATCAGATGGAAGAAGATTGAAGGGTCCAGAAAAATCTATGGCATTCTTCTCCCAAGCCATCTCAGGAAAGGGAACATGAAATAAGGGTTTTTTGTTAAGCTTCCAGTGTTTATCAGAGACAACACATTGAGGACATTTTGCCACAAAATTGGCAACTAGAGTATCCAGACCTGGCACCAGTAGATTTGTTTGAGTTTTTTAGAGGTGGCCGAAATGCCCATACGCCCCACATGAGCAATGGCAACAATCTTTTCTCTTAATAAGAGAGGAGGCACAAACAACCCATTGCAAATGCAGATACCATTTTCAAAAGAAAGTTCATCACTGACTTGCGCAAAACAACTTAACTCCCTTGAGAGCATCTTACTAGTGGGCCACTTGTTTCTAATGAAAACTTCCACTTTCTTCAATACTTCATCTTTTTCCATAGCCGTAAGCCATTCTTCTTGAGAAAAGGTTCCGCCACTGGCAGATACAACATCGACCAAACCAACAACACAGTCATCATCAAAATAATTCAGGGTATTGGGATTAAAAGGTAAGGAAAGACGAGATAAACAGTCAGCACGGACATTTCTTCCCCCTTGGATGTACTTGATTTCCAAATCATATTCTTGCAATTTGGATAGTAACCTAACCAGGCGAGCAGAAGCCTTACCCAAACCATTACCTGCTAAGAAAAAAACCAACGGTTTGTGATGGGTAAAATTTTCGCACTTCTTGCCCCAAATATAAGTTTTAAACTTTTGCACAGCCCACACAATTGCTAAGGTCTCTCTTTCAATAGTGCTATAATGACACTCTGCTCCAGACAGAGATCTAGAAGCAAAAGCAATGGTATTCTCTTGCCCATTAACCCATTGTCCAAAAACAGCTCCTAGACCTCTAAGGCTAGCATCCGCAGTGATGAAGGACTTAGCAGAAGGATCCCACCCTTCCTCTCCGAAGGAGCAGGAGCATTGATAACAAGAGGTTTAAGCTTCTCAAACACTTCACAAATAGAGTCACTCCAAACAAATTTCACTCCTTTTTTAAGCAGATCTCTCAATGGTTGAACTATTAAAGAATATCCCGGGATAAATGTAGCATAGTATTCACAAAGGCCAAGAAAAGAACGTAACGTATCCTTGTCTGTTGGAGCAGGAGCATTTTTGATGGCCTCTATGTTGCAAAACTTGGGCTTAATCCCTTCCGCAGAGATGAGATGTCCCAAATACTCAACCTCCTTAACCAAAAGTTTGCACTTATTGGCTTGACTGTCATGCCTCTAGATTGTAGTACTTCCAGAACTTTACATAAAGTGTGTACATGTTCATCTTTGGTCTCTGTACAGATAAGAATTTCATCTTGGAATGCTTGGACATGTTGCATATCACCAAACAACCCATCCATAAGCTTCTGAAAAACACTTGCCGCGGATGCAAGTCCAAGTGGTAACCTCAGATATTTGAAAGCACCAAAAGGAGTGACGTCTACATGGCCCCGCTCGCACGCATCGCCAGACTCCACGACCTCAACATTATTTCCTACGCCGACGACACCCAGCTGATCCTCTCCCTCACCAACGAACCCCGCACCGCCAAAGCCAACCTCCACCGCGGCATGAAGGCGGTTGCCGACTGGATGGAAGAAAGCCGGCTCAAACTCAACACAGACAAGACAGAGATCCTCATCCTCGGACCCAACCCCTCAGCCTGGGACGACTCCTGGTGGCCCACCTCCCTGGGCGCCGCCCCTACACCTACCAACCACGCACGCAACCTGGGAGTCATCCTCGACTCGAAACTCTCCATGACCAACCAGATCAACGCTGTCTCCTCAACCTGCTTCTACACCCTCCGCGTGCTCCGCAAGATCTACAGATGGATCCCTACCGACACACGAAAGACCGTCACACACGCCCTCATCAGCAGCAGGCTCGACTACGGCAACGCACTCTACGCTGGAGCCCCTGCCAAACTCCTCAGCAGACTCCAAAGAATCCAGAACGCCTCTGCACGCCTAATCCTCGACATCCCCCGCCGAGACCACATCACCCCCCACCTGAGAAACCTACACTGGCTCCCCGTCGACAAAAGAATCACCTTCAAGATCCTCACCCACGCACACAAGGCACTCCACAACACCGGCCCGGCATACCTCAACAACCGACTATCATTCTACGCACCCAACAGGAGACTCCGCTCCGCCGACCTCTCCCTGGCTGCCGTCCCACGCATCCACAGGACCGCCTCCGGAGGCAGGTCCTTCTCCTACTGCGCCGCCAAGACATGGAACTCCCTCCCTCTCCACCTTCGGCAGACGGAAGACCCTCAGACCTTCAGGAGACTACTCAAGACCTGGCTCTTCGACCACTAGCTGCAGCCCCCCCTCCCCTCCCCCAGCGCCTTGGAACCCTTACGGGTATGTAGCGCGCTTTATAAATGCTTGATTGATTGATTGATTGAACGCCGTAAGAGATTGGGATTCCTCAGAAAGTTGGATTTGGTGATACGCCGAATGTAAATCAATCGTGGAGAAGAACTTAGAATTACCAATATTGGCTATCATCTCTTGGATATGCGGGAGAGGGATGGCAATCAACAAGAATATTGCGATTGAGAGACCTCAAATCCACGCATAATCTGAGATCCCCAGTCTTCTTCTTGGCCAAAACGACTGGAGAAATCCATTCCGAGGCATCAATGGGTGCAATGATACCTTCATATTTGAGTTTGTTCAACAAAAGTTTGAGATTCCATCAGGCGGGGACGGACTCAAACACGCTGCGAGTATGGCGGTCGTGCCGGCCCCCCGCAGATGGCGGGGAGGCGGGGCTGCGCCGCGCACAGCAGTGACGCGGCGCCCTCGCCTCCCTTTTCCCATTCCTAATTGGCGGAGCGGCGCGCGACCCGGAAGCACTTGGTATTGCTTCCGGGTCGCGCGTCCCGCTCACGCTGGCAAAGCTGGCTAGATCCGGCAGATAGACTGGGGTCCTGAATAGCAGGATCCCAGTCAGACTAAGTCGAAAACAGTGAAACATCAGCAAAAAGTGGGGGTAACTATAAGAAGCAGATCCTACTCTCCTACACAACCCCCCAAACGTCAGGACATTAAACTAACCTTGACCAGTTGAGTCTTCATGTTCTAAGTGGAAATATCTGGAGAGTCCATCTGCATTGGCATGGTTACTCCCAGGTCTATGTTCCACTGTATAGTCCATCCCCTGTAGGGAAATGGACCACCTCAAAAGTTTGGGGTTTTCACCCTTCATCTGTTTTAGCCATAAGAGGGGCTTGTGGTCTGTCTGAACAATGAAGTGAGTGCCAAACAAGTATGGCCTCAGCTTCTTCAAGGCCCAAACCACAGCAAAGGCTTCCCTCTCAATGGCTGACCAACGTTTCTCTCTGGGGGTCAACCTTCTGCTAATAAAAGCTACTGGCTGATCCTGACCTTCATCATTCAATTGTGATAACACAGCCCCTACCCCCAACTCAGATGCATCTGTTTGGACAATGAATTGTTTGGAGTAGTCAGGACTTTGCAGAATGGGAGCAGTGCACATGGCCTGCTTCAGGTCATCAAATGCCTTTTGACAGCTGACTGTCCACTGAACTTTCTTTGGCATTCTCTTGGAAGTTAAGTCATTCAAAGGGGTCACTATGGATCCATATCCTTTGACAAACCTCCTATAGTACCTAGTCAGGCCCAAGAAAGCTCTAAGCTGAGTCTGGGTGGTTGGAGCAACCCAGTCCATGATGGTCTGGATTTTGCTCTGCAATGGTTGAACCTGGCCTCCACCCACAAGGTGGCCCAGGTATACAACTTGGCTCTGCCCTATCTGGCACTTGGTGGCTTTGATAGTGAGGCCTGCTTTCTGCAGGGCCTCCAAAACATTTCTCAGGTGGACCAGGTGATCCTCCCAGGTGGAGCTAAAGACAGCAATATCATCTAGATATGCTGCACCATAGGCTTCCAGGCCTGTAAGGACTTTGTTCACCAACCTTTGAAAAGTGGCAGGTGCATTCTTCAAACCAAAGGGCATCACCACAAATTGGTAGTGCCCACTAGGGGTTGAGAATGCTGTTTTGGCTTTTGCATCCTCAGCTAGTCTGATTTGCCAGTAGCCAGCTGTCAGGTCAAATGTGCTGAGAAACTTGGCTGAGGCCAAAGTGTCTATAAGCTCATCCGCCCTAGGGATTGGATGGGCATCAGTCCTAGTGACTGCATTGAGACCTCTGTAGTCCACACAAAACCTCATCTCTCTCTTACCACCCTGGGTGTGAGGTTTAGGCACTAAGACTACTGGACTAGCCCAAGGGCTATCTGAGGGTTCAATCACACCCAAATCCAACATCTTCTGGACTTCAGTCCTGATGCAGTCCCTGACATGGTCAGGTTGCCTGTAAATCTTATTTTTAACAGGCAGACTGTCCCCAGTGTCCACTTCATGAGTACACCAGGTAGTCTGACTTGGAGTCAGTGAGAACATATGTCTAAACTGGTTGAGAACTTTTCTGCAATCAGTTTGCTGCTGGTCAGTGAGGCTGCCTGCCAAGGCTACACCATCTACTGAACCATCATCAGGGTTCTGTGAGAGCAGGTCAGGGAGTGGATCACTCTCTTCCTCCTGTCCCTCATCAGTAGCCATGAGCAAGCCCATGTCTGCCCTGTAAACATATGGTTTGAGCCTGTTGACATGGAGCACCCTATGGGGGCTCCTGGGAGTTCCAAGGTCCACCAGGTAGGTAACCTCTCCCTTTTGCTCAATAATTGTATGAGGGCCACTCCACTTGTCTTGGAGGGCTGCTGGGGCCACAGGCTCCAACACCCATACTTTCTGTCCTGGCTGATAAACAGTCAACACAGCCTTTTGGTCATGCCAGGCCTTTTGCAATTCCTGGCTAGCCTCAAGGTTTTTAGTTGCCTTCTTCATGTACTCAGCCATCCTGGAGCGGAGACCAAGTACATAGTCCACAATATCCTGTTTAGGGGGTTTGAGAGGTAACTCCCATCCCTCCTTCACTAGACACAATGGACCCCTAACTGGATGTCCAAACAGAAGCTCAAATGGGCTGTAACCAACCCCCTTCTGTGGAACCTCTCTGTAGGCAAAGAGAAGGCAGGGCAAAAGTATGTCCCATCTGCGCCTAAGCTTTTCTGGGAGACCTTTAATCATGCCCTTTAAGGTTTTGTTGAACCTTTCAACTAAACCATTGCATTGTGGGTGATAAGGGGTGGTAAATTTGTAATTTACACCACACTCCTTCAACATAGCAGGTAAGTAACTAGACATGAAGTTGGCACCTCTGTCTGATACTACCTCCTTAGGAAAACCCACCCTGGAAAAGATTCCCAGGAGGGCCCTTGCCACCACAGGAGCTGTGGTGGTTCTAAGGGGAATTGCCTCTGGATACCTAATGGCATGGTCCACCACCACCAGTATAAATCTGTGCCCAGATGCAGTTTGAGGATCTAGGGGACCAACAATGTCAATCCCTACCCTCTCAAAGGGAACCCCCACCACAGGTAGTTGTATCAGGGGGGGCCTTTGTAGTGCTACCTGCCTTACCACTGGCTTGACAGGTGACACAGGAGCGACAAAACTCATTGGTGTCTTCAGACATATGAGGCCAATGAAAGTGAGGGACAATTCTGTCCCAAGTCTTGTTTTGGCCTAGGTGACCTGCTAATGGGCTATCATGTGCTAGTGTCAATAGGAAGCTCCTAAACTTCAGAGGTATAACCAACCTCCTGATGGCTCCAGGCTTGGGGACTCTACACTCTGAGTAAAGGAGTCCATCATCCCAGTAGATCCTATGGGACCCACTAGCACTCCAGCAGCCTCCGCCGCAGCTTGCTGTCTGAGGGGTTCAAGAGAGGGGCAGCTCAGTTGCTCCTGGCTCAGATCTGCCCTGGAAGGGCCCCCTGTCCCCAAGAACTCAACCTGATCAGGTTCAAGCTCATCTGGGACAGTTCCTTCTTCAGGACTAAGATCAGCTCCCTCAAGAGACTGATCTGGATTCTGAGGCAGGGGGGAAGACACTGCCTTAACCCTACTGCTCCTCCTCTTGGAAGGTGCCTGGTCCATTTTTCCAGGATCCAGGACCTGTTCAGTGTTAGACATTTTTGCCTGTGACCTGGTCATAGCAAACACATCTGCAGGGATACCCAACATTTCTGCATGAGTCCTGAGTTCCACTTCAGCCCAAGCTGAAGTTTCTAAATCATTGCCCACCAAGCATTCAACAGGGAGGTCTGCACTTACCACAACCTTTTTAGTGCTAGTTACCCCTCCCCAGGAGAAATTAACAACTACCAAGGAATGGTCTGTCCTGACATTGCTAGCATTAGTCACTTGGTACATCTCACCAAATATGATTTGCTTAGGAGCCACAAGATCTTTTGTCACCATTGTGACACTTGCTCCTGTGTCCCTGAATGCCAAGGCCTCCTTTCCATTGATTATAGGCTGTTGTCTGTATTTGCCCAGATTACTGGGGCTTACAAATAAGGAGGCCATATCCATGCCTCCATCACAGATCAACATAGCCTGAGTTGGAACTCTGACTAGGCCAGAGTCCATCTCAGATCCCAGGGTTAACCCTACTACACCCTTATTTGGAACACCACCACTTGGAGCTGAACTAGGGGGAACAGTTACCTTAGGGGCAGTGGTGGTTGGAGTGGAGTCCTTGGACTTGTTACAATCACTTGTCCAATGGGTCTTCTGTTTACAGATTTGACACCATGGCTTCTTCTTGCCTTTACCTTTGTTGGTTTGTGACTCCCCACCAGATGCAGATTTTTGGGGCCCTTGAGAAGACTTCTGGTCTTTACCCTTCTCCCCACCCTTATCAGAGTTTTTAGAATCCTGCTTCTTGGAGTCACCACTTTGGTTCTGAACCTTCTGCCTCACCCTGGTTCTGACCCATTTGTCTGCCTTCTGGCCCAATTCTTGGGGAGAGGTCAGATCAGAGTCCACCAAGTACTGATGCAACAGTTGATTTTGACAGTTATTAAGGATCTGCTCTCTCATGATTAAATTATACAATCCTTTGAAATCACACACCTTACTGTCAAGTAACCAGCCTTCCAGAGCCTTAGTAGCACAATCAACAAAGTCAACCCAGTCCTGAGTCTGTGCCTTTTGGGTGTCTCTGAACTTTAACCTGTATTGTTCAGTGGTTAGGCCAAACCCATCAATCAGAGCACTCTTCAGGACTTTGTAATTATCAGCATCCTCTTCTCTTACAGTGAGGAGCTTGTCTCTACCTTTGTCTGCAAAGGAGAGCCACAAGATTGCTGCCCACTGCTCCTGAGGGACCCTCTGTACCTTACAGGCCCTCTCCAGTGCAGTTATCCATTTGTGGATGTCATCCCCACTCTGGTAGGGAGGGACAATCTTGTTCAGGTTCCTATGGTCATGAGTATTTTCTCTACCTCTAGGGACACTGTGGCTGCCACCATGGGGCTCTAGCCCCAACTTCTGAGAAGCTCTCTGAAGCTCCAGGGATTCCCTACCTAAGGCCAATTGCTCTGTCTTGATTCTGAGCTTAGCTCTCTCAAACTCAAGCAGTTGGCATTTCTTCTCATAAGAGGATTCCCTTTTATGAGAAGCAGAGGTCCCTACAGAAGTACCAGAATGATCAGATTCCTGAGAAGGAGATCTTGATCTTCTTGGTAGACTGTTAACCCTTCCTGGGGGAAAGAAGAGAGGGCCACTGAGGCCTTCCTCACCTGAAGGAAGAATTGGATTGTCCAGGTTAGGATCATCTTGATCCACCTGGTCAGCATTGGAGTCCAGGTCATAGAAGTTTTCACTTCCTGGCCTTTCTTCCTCTGCTGCCCCACCCAACTTGCCTGCCTCATCAGACCCTGGGGTCTTTCTGAGGTCATCTAACAGCAAAGCCTCTATGAGGCGTTGAGTGCTTGCATGTCTCCCTGTCTTCAGTTTCCTAGATGTACACATATTTCTCAATTCTTGAAATGTGAGATTGTCATACCTAGTTCACAAGGAGTCACTGACTTCAGGCCTTGAAGACATTCTAGTGTGGTGTGGTGTATGCACCTACCTACTCTAGTGGGAACTGAGACTCTCTTGAGTTGGAGAAAGGGTGTGCATGACCCTTGGCTACCCAACTCCAAGTTCAGTAGAACTTACTTTATTCTAGACTTGATTTATATGTACCTAAGTACCTTTAGTGGTTTTCAGTTAGTCACTCACTGAGATTATCTGGTAAAACAATAGCAAGCTTGAATCCCAACCGCTGCACACCAATGTGAGAAGTTGGCCTGGTATATGCTGTCCACTAATTAAAGTGGGCACCTTGCACCAGTCCAAACGACCCTTATTGATGATAAGATTAAAGAAAACCTTTATAGAAAGCTATCCTAGTGGTAGCTGTGGAGAGCAGCCTTCAGGCTAAGTCTTGAAGGAATGTAAAGCAGCTTGTTTTACCAGTATATAACCGCTTGAATGACCAAATGAAAGGGGAACCACACCAGGTATATATAAAATATATGTATTTATTACTAAACACTCTCTACTAACCTCTTTATGAGATTAGAGAACCAGGCACACAAAATTACAGTGCTAGAACGACAGTAAATGGCACAATACACAGTGGGCTCCAGGGGGAGACCAAACCATATATTAAGAAAGTGGTATAACAACCACGACTTGACTAGACACAGTGCCTAGAGCACGTAGAATCGCTGGGACCCCAAGGAACCACCCAAGGTAGTGACACAGGAGACCCACGGAGGACGGGTGCAGTGTGGGAACACAGACACGAGCTCCGTACAAATCTATGGGAAAGTCGCAGTTGGAATTTTAAAGATTAAGGACACTTAGGAGAGGACTTCAAGCAAACCCAGCTAACCATAGAAGGTTCTAAGGCCAGCACCCTTGAGAGTACCGAGGTACCCGTGTTACCTATCCCAGAGGAGCCGGGTGCATAGGGGTCAAGTGGTGTCGGAAACCCTCGTCGTTTTCAATGGCGTGATGCGAGAAAGTACTGCTGCCGTGGAGAAGAAAAGTGTCTGGTGTGATCCAAGCCTGGATCGGAGATGTTAAGAACCTGAAAGCAGAGGGGACAAAGTCTGGGTCACTTCACATGACCAGGAGCGGAGCAATCGAATGCCCACCGATGTCGGGTGTTTTAGGTGCGAAGAGGTGAAGCTTGACTCTGCAGCCCAGGGGACCAGGAGATGTCGACGATGACCAGATTCTGCAGACTAGTTGTCCCACAAAGGATGTCGAGTGCTGGGGGGTCAGTTTCTGGATTGGAGACCAACAAGCCTTGGCAACTGCAACCCACGCGGTCAGAGAAAAGATGCTTCTGTGAGGACCAGCAAGGTCCTGGGGACGCCCCAAGCAATGGAGAGTCAGGGCACGTCTGGAGCAACCAGGGAAGCCCACTGAAAGTTAAAGTTGCCTTCTCAAGGACCCACAGGTTAATGGACCAGGGATCGCAAAGGGACCTCAAGAGGAATCACACAATACCAGCCCACGGAACACTCGTGGAGTGTAGGCCAATAATCTTTGGTGGAAACACTGCTCGGGGCTTGGACTACAAGTAGCCCAAAGCACAGCCTCAGGGATTGCCTAAAAGCATATGCTGCTGCAAATGTGCACGGTGTCCAGGGGTTCAGGTTGCACGGTCCCCACAAGGGCTGTGGGTCTCAGGTTTGCTGAGAGCACTAGTCAGCCTCAGGGAAGCTTGGGCACTTACCTCCTGTGTTGCAAAATCTTCGGAGTCCGTCGGGAGCTGCGTGGATGCAAACCGGTCAGATGCATTGAGGTGCCTGCGTTGCAGGGGAGTAACTCCTTTACTCCAAGGGAGATTCTTCAGTCGTCCAGCAAAGCGTAGATCATCGAAGGTTACTTGGTTTCTGTAGCAGAGTTTAGTCCAGGTAATATCTAAAGTCCTGTAGTCAGGGTTCCTACTTTATACCCAAGGAAGGGGTGGGACAAACTCTGGGGACCCACCTATGGGAGGGTCAGGACAGAGGGGTGGCTACACCCATGTCCTTTGTCCAGTTTCACGCCGGATCAGGGGCTGGTAGCCCCTGCAACTGGTTTGAGCTGGACTTTGCACAGGGACACCAAATGTGCCCCCAGTGCAGACATCAAAGCACTCTGAGGGTGCACCCACCCAGCCCCAATACACTAAAGCCTGTCTGGGAGGTGGTCACACCTCCCTGTGACAGGAAACATATTGTCAAGCCTTCCCCTGCCGGAGTTTCGTCCAGCAGCAGGAGGGCAGACTCGTGTCTGTGGCTGGCAGCATCCATTTTGTGATGCCAGGGCTCTGTGAAGCTGGTACCGGGTGTACCGGTGCTGTCATATTTCTCCCTCTAGGAGGGAGGAATCATACCTCCCACACCAGTTACTGGTGTGGAGGTATGATTCCAAGGTGTTTGACACCAAACACGACATAATTCCTTGCAGCCATTTTAAAGTTAGCATTTACCGCGAGGTTATAATGCACTTAAGAGTATATGGTTGGCTGCATCACAGACAACCCCGGAATAGTGGTTCCGAAGGCTGCAGAGGGGCTCTGCTCATGCATGGGCACCCTCTCAAATAAAACCCAGCACCCTGCCTTCAGGATTGATAAGGCCTGCCATAGGGGTGACTGATAGGCTTATATGTGCAGTGATTAGGATAGATATAGTGAACCTATATCTAAGTAAGGGGTGCATGCACCACCTTACACAGGCTGCAGTAGCAGACCTGTTGTGTCATTTTGAATGGCCTCTCAGGGGTGGCATAATACATGCTGCAGCCCCTGGGAGGCCTCTGGGGTACCTATGCCATGGGTACATAGTATACCATATACTAGGGACTTATAAGGGTACCCCAGAATCCAATCTGGAGTGTACCTAAAGTACATGCAATCAATTTAGAGGAGAAAGCAGATAGACTGGGGTCCTGAATAGCAGGATCGCATCTCCTGCAATAAACATATGTGTGCCCCGAGCTTTCCAAATAAGAAAGAACAGAACTCAGTTTCAGCGAGTGATAAAGGCCTTTGACATTGAGGGTGAGAACCACTAATTGGTTAGTGTGGTATCGGGGTTTAGTTGAAATGACTGGAGGCTGAGACCAGGAAACAGGAAAACGTCCTTTAATGAAGAAGTAGGTAAAATACAGGAACCCACGGCAACACAGCATGCAAGCTGACCAGCGGAGACGAACTGACTCTCGCTAGGCAACCCGTGCTAGAGATTCCAAAGAATCAGAACCTAAAGACACAACAAGGTTCTGAACACAGTTAAAGAAACAAACACAGTAAAAGAATAATATATACACATTACATAGTAAAGCATACCACAACACCCCCCTTCCTCCCACAAAACAAACAAAAAAAGAAAAACAATTAGCTTAGAATGTAATCATGCAATTTAGAAGGCAGCCTGATTATACGGTGGCTACGAGAGTGAACATCAGGGAGCAGTCTCTCAATACCAACATGAGGATTGACTGTTGAACAAGAGCCCCCAACGCCATGTGCATCAAATGATGGCGAAACATTAGAACTTGCGGGTACAGAAGAATCATGCTCAACCATAGTAGAACCAAAAGTGAAAGCAGGATGAACATCAAAAACTGAACTGAAATCGTTGCTTTCTTCTCTATCAGCATATACACATCTAAAAACTTCAACTTGTTCACTAGTGAGCTTCACCACACGATCCTTATTCCACCAACCTCTCCCTTCCAAAAGAACAGAAGGATTACTAACCCTCATCACACGTACCGGAAGAGAAAAGGTAGATTGTCCTTTGGAAACTCTAAAAGGTTTCTTAATAAGGACCCAATCATTGACAGAAAATTTCTCAAGTTTGATTCCTGACTTGCTGTCACACAGTTTTGTTTTCATAATTTGTTTCGAAAGCACCTTACTTCTGACGAGATGTTGATCTTCCCTCAAAAGCCTTTTACTGACCAAAGCAGATCCAGAATCAAAATTTGAAGACCACTCTGGAATCAGTTTTGATATTGCTTCCCTCCCCTGAGAGCTTTGAAAGGAGTGACTCCAGTGGTAGTATGAGGTGAAGTGAGATATGCCCAAACCTTCTTCTTGCAAGAAATCAGCAACATCAATGTTGGCTGTTATAGCAGTCTGGATGCCCTCCTTTAGGATGCGATTGGCCCTCTCAACCAGTCCTTTAGAAGATGGACTGTACAAAGCAACTTGACAATGCTTGATTTCAAATTTTTCCCAAAAATTGGTCATTTGCTTAGAAACAAAAGAAACTCCATTGTCAGTAACAATGGAACAAGCTGCGCCTTCGACCTTAAAAATGTTCTCAAGAAAAGAAATAACTGTGGAGGAGTTAGCCACTACAACAAAGGAGTAATATAGCCATTTAGAAAAATAGTCAATAGCCACTAGGAGATATCTCTTATCAGATGGAAGAAGATTGAAGGGTCCAGAAAAATCTATGGCATTCTTCTCCCAAGCCATCTCAGGAAAGGGAACATGAAATAAGGGTTTTTTGTTAAGCTTCCAGTGTTTATCAGAGACAACACATTGAGGACATTTTGCCACAAAATTGGCAACTAGAGTATCCAGACCTGGCACCAGTAGATTTGTTTGAGTTTTTTAGAGGTGGCCGAAATGCCCATACGCCCCACATGAGCAATGGCAACAATCTTTTCTCTTAATAAGAGAGGAGGCACAAACAACCCATTGCAAATGCAGTACCATTTTGAAAAGAAAGTTCTTCACTGACTTGCGCAAAACACCTTAACTCCCTTGAGAGCATCTTACTAGTGGGCCACTTGTTTCTAATGAAAACTTCCACTTTCTTCAATACTTCATCTTTTTCCATAGCCGTAAGCCATTCTTCTTGAGAAAAGGTTCCGCCACTGGCAGATACAACATCGATCAAACCAACAACACAGTCATCATCAAAATAATTCAGGGTATTGGGATTAAAAGGTAAGGAAAGACGAGATAACAGTCAGCACGGACATTTCTTCCCCCTTGGATGTACTTGATTTCCAAATCATATTCTTGCAATTTGGATAGTAACCTAACCAGGCGAGCAGAAGACTTACCCAAACCATTACCTGCTAAGAAAAAAACCAACGGTTTGTGATGGGTAAAATTTTCGCACTTCTTGCCCCAAATATAAGTTTTAAACTTTTGCACAGCCCACACAATTGCTAAGGCCTCTCTTTCAATAGTGCTATAATGACACTCTGCTCCAGACAGAGATCTAGAAGCAAAAGCAATGGTATTCTCTTGCCCATTAACCCATTGTCCAAAAACAGCTCCTAGACCTCTAAGGCTAGCATCCACAGTTATGAAGGACTTAGCAGAAGGATCCCACCCTTCCTCTCCGAAGGAGCAGGAGCATTGATAACAAGAGGTTTAAGCTTCTCAAACACTTCACAAATAGAGTCACTCCAAACAAATTTCACTCCTTTTTTAAGCAGATCTCTCAATGGTTGAACTATTAAAGAATATCCCGGGATAAATGTAGCATAGTATTCACAAAGGCCAAGAAAAGAATGTAACGTATCCTTGTCTGTTGGAGCAGGAGCATTTTTGATGGCCTCTATGTTGCAAAACTTGGGCTTAATCCCTTCCGCAGAGAGGAGATGTCCCAAATACTCAACCTCCTTAACCAAAAGTTTGCATTTATTGGGCTTGACTGTCATGCCTCTAGATTGTAGTACTTCCAGAACTTTCCGTAAAGTGTGTACATGTTCATCTTTGGTCTCAGTAAAGATAAGAATGTCATCTTGGAATGCTTGGACATGTTGCATATCACAAAACAACCCATCCATAAGCTTCTGAAAAACACTTGCCGCGGATGCAAGTCCAAGTGGTAATCTCAGATATTTGAAAGCACCAAAAGGAGTGACAACGCGGTAAGAGATTGGGATTCCTCAGAAAGTTGGATTTGGTGATACGCCGAATGTAAATCAATCGTGGAGAAGAACTTAGAATTACCAATATTGGCTATCATCTCTTGGATATGCGGGAGAGGGATGGCAATCAACAAGAATATTGCGATTGAGAGACCTCAAATCCACGCATAATCTGAGATCCCCAGTCTTCTTCTTGGCCAAAACGACTGGAGAAATCCATTCCGAGGCATCAATGGGTGCAATGATACCTTCATATTTGAGTTTGTTCAACAAAAGTTTGAGATTTCATCAGGCGGGGACCGACTCGGACACTCCGCGAGTATGGCGGTCGTGCCGGTCCCCCGCAGCTGGTGGGGAGGCGGGGCTGCGCCACGCACAGCGGTGACGCGGTGCCCTTGCCTCCCTTTTCCCATTCCTAATTGGGGGACAGCGCGCGACCCGGAAGCACTTGGTATTGCTTCCGGGTCGCGCGTCCCGCTCACGCCGGCAAAGCTGGCTAGATCCGGCTGCCGGGCAAAAAAGGTTTAAAAGGCTGTGGAGCGGGTGAGACGTCCTCTTTCCTCGCTGCTCCACAGCTGATTGCACACCCGGACCTCGATCGGAGGTCCCAACAAAGATACCAGCTGCACGTGGAGGTCTCTCTGGAAGCCTCCGTTTCGTTTTGCTTTCTTTCCCTCTGCAGGTGGCAGCGATCGGCGATTTTGGCAGGGGGAAGCCATTTGGGGGATTTGTACCAGTTTCTCCTGCACGCCTCTGCCCTACGCGGGGAGGGCTTGAGGAATTAACCCTTTTGTTAGTTTTTCTCCCATCTACAGGCGCAGGAATCCGGATTTGAAGCATCGGGTGCAGCAACCGGCAGCTCCTTCGCCTTTCCTCATTTGGGACTAGCTCTGCTAAGCACAGACCGGTAGCCACGCGGGTTGGAGGAAATCCTCACCTGCCCCACAATCTTGAACGTGTGGGAGTGGCTCTGGCTGTAGCTGCGGTCTGGGGGTACTGTTTTTTAGGGAGGTAAGGGGGTCTCTGGGGGATTTGTTTTTGCCCTGCACGATAGTTGTGTTTTGTGGGGTGTAAACTCCCTGGGGTGGTTACTGAGGGCTGTGGTTAGCGGCTGCGCAATTGTAATGGATTATTAGGGGTTTTTCCTGTTGGTGGTGGTACCATGGCCCCTAAGGCAAAGCGAAGCGAACAGCGCTTGCGCATGGACATGTTTATGGAGTCCATGATGCAGAAAATGGAGGACATGGGGCAAGCTATAGCAGAGTTGAGGAACAAGGTGGATGGGCAAGATGGGACAGAGGAGAGGCCCAGGCGAGCTGGGGTGGCCCCTAAGGCAGCATTCCCCCCGGTGCCCAAAAGGGTGAAACCTAGGAGAAGGGTGGAACCTGCCACGCCACCTGTGAGGGTAGAGGGAGTAGATGGGGCTGCGGCACCTGTGCCAGCGGAGGAGGTGCCGCAGGCAATACCGCCGGTGCCAGCAGGGGTGGTGCCACAGGATCAGCCAAATGCAGTGGGTAACTCCCTCCCAGGGTGTACTTTACCGGGACCGTCTGGTGCCGCACCTCCGCCTCAGGCCCCAGTTGTCCCTATGGGGGGCACCCCAGGGCAGCCTGATTTAGTGGCGAGCCTGGCAGCAGTTCTGCCATAATTGGAGAAGTCAGGGACTTGGACCCCAGCGGCAGGGGTGTTGGGTAGCGGGGAGTCCGCACTTGAGACAGCAGCAAGGATGGTGGCGCAGTCTGCGGGTGGTAAGCCTGGGGAGGGGCAGCCAGTTCCGGCAGGTGGGGCAGGAACGGGTGGAGCAGCTCCCGCAGGGAATGGAAAAGGACCGCTAGCACTCAGCGCGCCATCGGACGCAGGAAAGGAGAAAGCAGCGGAAGCAGTTGGAACAGGTACGCTGCGGACATTGCCAGTGTTAGGCTTAGGCGAAGTGCGCTCGTCCAGGGAAAAGTTGGCGAGACATGTGTCACAAGAGCTGAAAGAAAAAATTTGGAAGGGAAGTTATGTAAATATGTTTTCTTTGCTGTTAGATCAGACAGAAAGGGAGGAGGCCAAAAAGAACAAAGATTGGATGCACCCGAGGGAATGGGCGAATCGGTTGCAAAAATATAGGGTTGAGGAATCTTTGGTTAACTGGTTCAGGGGTTTCTCAATTTACATGGCAGTCATGTCCGAACGCTTTCCAGGCCTGGGTGCGGAAATGGCATGCTACCAACGTAGGATCGCGGGCGCTCACAATAAGTATGGAGGTATTGGATGGAAGGAATACGATAAAGACTTTAGGAGGGCAAAGGCCAATGACCCTGCCCTCACTTGGTACCAAATTGACATGATTTTGTGGTTAGACCACCTGGGCCACGGGTCCCAAGACAGCCCAAAAGGCCAGTCCTTTCGGTCAGGCCCCCCTGTTAGCTCAGGGGGTGGTGGAGGCAAAAAGGAGGCATGCTGGGACTTTAATAGGCAAACGTGCACCAGGGCGGCAGGCACGTGTAAGTTCAAGCATTCATGTTCCTTCTGTGGCAACACTTCCCACCCGTAGTCCAAGTCTTTTGAAAAATCAAAAGATAAGGGGGTAAAAAACAAGAATGATCAAGTGTCCCTCACGAAGGCCCGGCCCCCCATAATAACCAGTGCTCTGATCCCATGGTTGAACAGGTACAACTGCCCCACGTCCGCTAGAATTTTATTAGAGGGTTTTAGAGATGATTTCAGAATCCCCGCTCCTGACTACGTAGGGGTGTCACAATGCCAGAATCAGCTATCGGTGAGGCTAATCCTGGGGTGGCGACAGCTAAAATTGAAAAAGAAATACACCTGGGTAAGGGTAGCATGTCCATTTGACAGCCTACCGGTGGAGGGCTTTGTCTGCTCCCCACTGGGGGTGGTTCCCAAAAAGGAGCTATGGGAGTTTCGGTTGATTCATAATCTGTCGGCTCCCAGGGGCCAGTCGTTGAACGATGCCATTGATGGAGAACTGTGCACTGTCAGGTACTCGTCCTTTGATCAGGCAATGGAGGTGCTCAGAGGTCTGGGCCCTGGCGCACTTTTGGCAAAATCAGATATCGAGTCGGCGTTTCGCCTATTGCCGGTACACCCTCTAGATTTCCATCTGCTGGGCTTCCAATTCCAGGGGAAGTTTTACATGGATAAATGCATGCCTATGGGGTGCTCTGTTTCCTGTGCTTACTTTGAGAAGTTCAGTTCCTTCTTGGAATGGGTTTTCAGGCAGGTGACGGGGCACCAGTACGTTTTGCATAACCTAGATGACTTCCTCTTCCTGGGAGGCCCAGGCTCTCAGGACTGTGGCTGGGCGCTACGGGAATTCTGTGCACTCATGCAGGACTTTGGGGTACCCTTAGCGCAAGGTAAAACTGTCGGGCCATCCACTGTGATAGAATTCTAGGGGATAGAGTTGGATTCGGTTCAAGGTCTGTCATGTCTGCCCAATGAAAAGGTCACGAGTTTTAGGTCAGCTTTGCAACAATGCTTGGGAAAAGAGATGGTTACATTTTATCAACTTCAACAAACAGTGGGCCAGTTAAACTTTGCATTAAAAGTCATTCCAATGGCACGACCATTCTCACGCTCCATAGTACAGGCCATGTCAGGACTAAAAGAAAAACATCACCACACTAGGTTATCCAGCGAGGTCAGGCAGGACATGCGGATTTGGATGTCATTCCTGCGTGACTTCAATGGTAAGGTACTGTGGCCTGGCCCTCCCAAGTCCAGTATAGAGATAGGGTTGTGGACTGACGCTGCAGGTAGCGAGAGGTTTGGGGCCATATTAGGCACAGAATGGGTGGCACAACGCTGGCCGGCATGGTGGGTGGAAGCCGGGTTAACAGTTAACATTGGCTTCTTGGAGCTGTTTCCCATCCTGGTGGCATTGACTGTCTGGCCGGAGCAATTGAGGAACCAATCAGTGGTTTTCTGGTCAGATAACATGACTGTGGCGGAATGCATCAATCAGCAATCAGCAAAATGTAAAATGATCCTGCGTTTGTTGAAGGATATAATACTGCTCTGCATGAAACTAAATATGCTGTTTAGGTCCAAGCATGTCCCAGGGATATTGAATCATGCTGCTGATGCGCTCTCTCGCTTTAAGATGCAGGTATTCAGGTCCCATCACCCCGAAGCGGCAGAGAACCCAACGCCTTTCCCGGAACAGCTTTGGCAGCTTGGTGCCCCCAATTATCGGACCTCGCGGCAGCTAGCCTAGCACCCAGGACCTGGAGGGCATACGAAGGGGCGTTTGGGACTTACTGTACTTTTTTGGGGGCAAAATGGGAGGAGAGCTGGCGTGCTACGGCGGCATTGTCTTCCTACCTGAGAGCGATGAAAGATGAGGGGCGCTCAGTGGCATCAGCAAGGCGACACATAGCGGCTATCTCCTTTTTTGCAAAAGTGAAGGGCAGAAGGGATCCCCCTAGCACATTTATAGTGCGGAAAGCGTTAAAAGGGTGACAGCGTCTGCAAGGTTCACAGCCAGACGCGAGGCGACCAATAGGCGTTAACACTTTGGCCGCATTACTGGAGGCTCTTAGTCAGGTTTGCAACACAGAAGCCGAAACACTATTGTTTAAAGCCGCCTTTTCGCTGGCATTTTACGGCACTTTCAGGATCGGGGAATTGGTGGCAAAGAATAAGCAGGACTGGCAGGGGGGGCTGCAGTTTGGCCATGTAAAAGTACAAGGAGACTCCCTACTCATCTCCATCCCCAGGTCTAAGACTGATCAGGAGGCCAGAGGGGACAGGGTGGTGCTGCGACGGGCACAGGGGAGCGCGTGCTGCCCCATCACCAGGCTGGAGGCATTCCTGGTACACAGGCCAAAATGCGTGGGGGGACCTTTATTAATTCATGCAAATGTTACCCCACTCACTAGATTCCAATTCAGAAGGGTCATGGGCTTGGCCATACAAAAAACTGGTTTAGATCCAAACAGTTTTGGGACCCACTCTTTCAGGATAGGGGCCACCACTGAAGCGGCAGCTAGAGGTTTGGCCGAGAGCGAGGTGCAGAGGATTGGTAGGTGGTCCTCAAAAGCGCTATGTACGGCTGCATATGCTCTAGCAGTTGGGAGGACGGTTTCACTGATGGTTGTTTTTCTGGTTTGAATTGCAGTTTCCACATCCTGTCCCGCAGGAGGGAAGCTTGCAGCGGCTCGTCGTCTGTCAGCCTCTACGGTGGACCAGGTACCCGCCTGGGAACATGGAGCAAACGACGTATGGGTCATTGGACATTCCTATGTAAAAAGGTTGCAACAATTTTTTCTTACAGGCAATTACGGGCCTAGAGCAAGGCAGTCTGGTTTTAGGGTCTCTTTTCATGGGCGGGGGGCCTGCGCTTTGGACAACTCAGAGATATGGTGGTAGGCCTGCTGGGCCGTGAGCAGACTCCCCCTAAGATCTTTATCCTGCATCTGGGGGGGAACGACTTGGTACACCTGGGTAGAAAAGGGGTAGTGGAGGCCTTGATCACTGAAATGGGATGGTTGGCAAAAAGATACCCAGGGGCTATACTGGTATGGTCACATATGATTCCAAGATTTCAGTGGAGGGGGGGTGAGTCCGTCTGGGCCTTGAACCATTCAGTAAAAAGAATCAATAACCGGATTGATAAACTATTCAGATCCCCAAATTTGCAGACGATAGCGCATGGGTGCATTAGGGGGGAGCCGTACTTCCTACAGGATGGCGTGCACCTCTCCAAGATGGGTAACGAGTTGTTCATGGAAAACCTTCTTGCCTGGTTAGTAGGGTCACGGAACAGGGCATGACCTTTAGAGGGGCAGAGGGGGGAGGCCAGATAGTCGGTCAACTATACTGGCCTGTGGCGGTAAGGTCATGACTGGTGAGCATAATTTTATGGTCCTTAGCGGGCATCGCCATTGTCAAATGGGGACGCCCGAGGGGGGGACAGATGGTCTCTCATGGAACTCCTGGGGCAGTTACAGCCGGTAGGCTGGAAGGGTGCGGGGGGAGGGGAGTTACGCTTCCGGTAGGCTGGTTGGCCACCCCGCACGCGCACAAGGGTGGAAGTAAGCTGCGCATAACTGCATGGGCCCCTTCTGGAGATAATCTTGAGGGCGTAGGGGGTGCCCGGGGTGTCAGGTATCCTTCCGGTGAATGGGGCCCCCTGCGCAAGGTCACTCCGGTAGGAGTTGGGACATAGCTTGATCAGGATCTGGGGACAGTCATTGACCTTGCCGTAGGCTCAAACAGGGATACGCAGAAAGATAAATGTTATGTTGTCGAATGATTAGCTTAGGATAGGATGGCTATGTATTAGAAACATGTTAAGGTTAGCCAAATAACATACTGTACCTATCCATGTAACGGACTGGACTTTCTGCGTATTGTGTACATAATGTAAATATATTAATGTTTTGATTATTGTTATGTAATAAATACGGCCATGGTTTACGGCCCTTAATCCAAAAAATTGATATGGATGAAGTTGTTTGCCTTGGGGGAAGATGGGAGGTGCGCAGCGGGGCACCGGGTAATGGGCCACCACCCCAAGGGCGGGAGTTAAGGGAGGAGGGGGACTCGGCTGTACCTGGCCATATTCATCAGGTGGGGACGGACTCGGACACGCCGCGAGTATGGCGGTCGTGCCGGTCCCCCGCAGCCGGCGGGGAGGCGGGGCTGCGCCGCACACAGCAGTGACGAGGCGCGCTCGCCTCCCTTTGCCCATTCCTAATTGGCAGGCGGCGCGCGACCCGGAAGCACTTGGTATTGTTTCCGGGTCGCACGTCGCGCTCATGCCGGCAAAGCTGGCTAGATCCGGCTGCCGGGCAAAAAAGGTTCAAAAGGCTGTGGAGCGGGTGAGACATCCTCTTTCCTCGCCGCTCCACAGCTGATTGCACACCCGGACCTCGATCGGAGGTCCCAACAAAGATACCCACCCACCATCCCCTAAAGCAGGAATTATGGAAGAATGTTTTGTTGTATGTTTTCTTGTTTTAAATAATTTTGGTCATCAACGGTTATAGAAGAATGTTTTGTTATATGTTTTCTTGTGTTAAATATTTTTGGTCATCAACGGTTTTCATTTTAGGAGTTAAGTTTGTCGTATTTAGAGATGCTATTCCTTGGTCAGCGGTAAGGTCATGATTGGTGAGCATAATTTTACGGTCCTTAGCGGGCATCGCCATTGTCAAATGGGGAAGCCCGAGGGGGGGACAGATGGTCTCTCATGGAACTCCTGGGGCAGTTACAGCCGGTAGGCTGGAAGGGTGCGGGGGGAGGGGAGTTACGCTTCCGGTAGGCTGGTTGGCCACCCCGCACGCGCACAAGGGCGCAAGTAAGCTGCGCATAACTGCATGGGCCCCTTATGGAGATAATCTTGAGGGCGTAGGGGGTGCCCGGGGTGTCAGGTATCCTTCCGGTGAACGGGGCCCCCTGCGCAAGGTCACTCCGGTAGGAGTTGGGACATAGCTTGATCAGGATCTGGGGCCAGTCATTGACCTTGCCGTAGGCTCAAACAGGGATACGCAGAGAGATAAATGTTATGTTGTCGAATGATTAGCTTAGGATAGGATGGCTATGTATTAGAAACATGTTAAGGTTAGCCAAATAACATTCTGTACCTATCCATGTAACGGACTGGACTTTCTGCGTATTGTGTACATAATGTAAATATATTAATGTTTTGATTATTGTTATGTAATAAATACGGCAAGGGGTTTACGACCCTTAATCCAAAAAATTGATATGGATGAAGTTGTTTGCCTTGGGGGAAGATGGGAGGTGCGCAGCGGGGCACCGGGTAATGGGCCACCACCCCAAGGGCGGGAGTTAAGGGAGGAGGGGGACTCGGCTGTACCTGGCCATACATCGCTAATACTGAGAGGAACGGGTCTCACATTGTGCACAACTGGTATAGAACCATTCTTGAGCTTGATGCAGTGCTCAAACCCTTTTACAGTTCCAACAACATCCTTGAAGACGTCAGGGAAAGACTCAATAAGGCTACACACAATATTGCCTTCTAAGTCCAGAGACAAAAGATCGTTTGGAGGTGGTCCTAAAATGATAGGGGGATTTTGCCCAGGGCATAAAATAATTCCCAAACGTGCAAGATCTTTCCACCCTACAATATCTCTGCCGTTAACAGCCACATACATTTTTGTTTTAATTGATCTGCCCAAACATTCCACCAGCCCCCAAAAGAAACCTAACCGGTTTATATCTTGCTCTCCAAAGGCTTTGGGATTAATGTCAGGGGACAACAGAGAAGTTCCAGATGGCCATAATTCATAAAAGGTACGGTCAGCAAGAATGGTAACCGGGGCACCGGAATCAGCCATTACAGAAATGGGTCTCCCATCAACAATTGCATCAACAATAGGTCCCTTTATCTTTTTTTCAGTAGTGACGTTGGAACCAACAGGGATATCTACAGTGAGTAAGACATTAGAAAACGTTTTCCCACATTCTTGTACTTCAAGCTCAGAATCGTCCACATAGACATTAGAAATGTTGACTTTACTTAAGGTGCTGCCACTGGTGGCTCCACTTCTACACACACCTTGAAAGTGGCCCAACTTGCGGCAGCGATTGCACTTCCTACCAATAGCAGGACAAATTGGATTGTTCCCAATATGATTCTTCGAACCACAATGAAAACAAAAAAGTTGTCTTTGAGCAGGTTGACCCTTTTGAATTGTTCTATCAAAAACTTGTTTGTTGCTAACAGCACAAACAGCATCATCGTCAGATAAAACATTGACTGATAATGGAGAGTGAGAAGTGTGACTGGACAGGACTTTGGAGCTGACAATAGATCTTTCTATGCTCATGGCAATATCTAACACTTCAGCCAGAGTTAGATTGTGACATGCTAGTAAACGTTCTTGAACTTTCTTGGAAAAGCAGTCAAAACCAAATTCTAATGTGAGTGTCAATATTAGCCCTGAATTCGCACTTTTCAGCCAGTACTCTAAGCATAGCAACGTATCATCGCAGGATTGTTTGCACATAGCAAAGTTGAATCTTTCCAATAAAACATTGGACACATCAGGATACTGTTTTCTCATACATTCCTTTGCTTCCAAGTAAACATTCCAAGGAGTGCCTTCGAAAGTGGTGCAGGAGAACGAGGAAGATCTTGAAAAACTCTTTGACCAGCAATACCTAAATGGTTAAATAACATAGCCATTTCTCTAGAAGGAGAATACCCTCCAGCATCAACAGCTGCGAGATAGTTTTCAAAAATGCGAAGCCACTCCAACCACTTGATATCCGGTTTACCTGCTTTCTGTAGAAAAGGTGGTGGTTGAATGACCCCATGATTACTAGCCATAATGCAGAAAGGCTAGAATGAATGCAGACTGCAGACTGAAAGGCGAACTTGAAACAAAGGTAATCACAAAAGTTTAAAAATAAAAAAATAAAAAAATTTGCCAAACAAAACAAGTATAATGCCAGGGATGTCAGTGTCGCACAGCAGGTGTGCGAATGACTGACGTATGAAGATGAGGAGCGTTGACATAAACCAAACCTGCACGGAAGGTGTGCAGATCACCGATGTAGCACAGTTGAAAGCGAAAAATATAGAAGTGTAGAAGAGCGCCACACAGCTGGTGCGCGGGTCACGAATGCTTAAAGGAAGTGAAGTGCCACACAGCAGGTGTGCGGATCACCGAAGCTGAAACGTAGAGAAGCGCCGCACAGCAGGTGTGCGGATCACCGATGCTGTAGCCTGAATGCTGGTGTGAGGTTAAACTTCGGAGTGAAGAGCACTGCTCTTGAAATGTAACCAGCACAAAATGAAACTAAATCCTCACTTAAGATGGCCGCCGAACGTGCTACGAAAGCACGTACTCCCAGGATGCCAAGGAAACAGGAAGACGTCACAAGCGTGAAGACGGATCCTGGAGAAGGCGTCGAACATAGGCTCCAAGAGGACAGGAATGCTGAAGACTGGAGCGCGGCGGTAGCGGAGAACAACAGCGCGTGCAAGGACAATGGAGGAGGCTTGCTGATGAGTGGGGCACGCGGGTGAAAATCGTGAGGAAGGACGGCAGTTAGACCACAGTTAGGCAGAGAGGTCTATGAAGGAAGCCATCCTTGAGAAAAATATTAAACTGGCCCACCTGAGTATCGTAGAGTAGAGTAGAAGCTCCGGAAAGGACATCGGTAGGAGAACAGCCGGTGGGTTCACAGCAGCAGGGCAGGCAAGGACGGTCTGAGCCACAACAGCTTACCCCACTCCTGGTACCAAAATGTGGTATCGGGGTTTAGCTGAAATGACTGGAGGCTGAGACCAGGAAACAGGAAAACGTCCTTTAATGAAGAAGTAGGTAAAATACAGGAACCCACAGCAGCACAGCATGCAGGCTGACCAGCGGAGACGAACTGACTCTCGCTAGGCAACCCGTGCTAGAGATTCCAAAGAATCATAACCTAAAGACACGACAAGGTTCTGAACACAGTTAAAGAAACAAACACAGTAAAAGAATAATATATACACATTACCTAGTAAAGCATACCACAGTTAGTCAATGCGGTTTCCAATAAGGAGCTGCGCTTAATATTACCCTGTTTTGCTTTGTCTCACAACTGTGTTGCCTAAGCACAAAGGTGGCTAGACCATTTAAGTAGGGGCAGGATCGATAGGTATGTATATGTTTTGTCACCAGGTCCAGCAAAAAACAAAAGAAGAGGCCCAACTGGCCCAAATTAACAATAACCAACTAATGTCAGAAGGAATGTCATAGTCCAAGGTATGGAACTCCATGGAATACTAGACAGGAACAGGAATGTTAGTGACCCAGCTCTCCGCTCCTCGCCGAGCCCTCAAAGAAGTGAGAGAAGAGAGAGAAAAAGCAAAGAACACAGGTGATAGGGATGTGCTGTTTCTGTTATGACGTCGTCAGCCCAGCTGGGTCTCCGGCTAGTGTGACCAGGACCGCCTGCCTCTCCCTAGCAATAGTTTCTGGGTCTGGGCGCAGTTCAGCTGGGGAGGACCTCATGCTCTTCTGGTCGCGGGACCCCCTCTTCTCTCGGCTGCGTCGCCTCGCCTGGGAGCCCTACGGGAAGGGTCTTTCAAGTCCAGCAGTCGATATGCCTCTTCCAGAGAGTGAAGCTGATGCAGTTTCCCTTCCAGGCGAAAGACCAGGCGGAAGGGGTACCCCCAAGAATAGGACACCCCAATCTCTCTCAGATGTGAAGTAACAGTTCGAAAGGCCTTGCGCTTCTGGAGTGTGGACCTCGCCAGAATTTTGGTACATAACTGAAGTGTGACCCTGAAATTGGATGGGGTGTTTATCTCTGGCATTCTGTAAAATATTCTCCTTCAGGGTGAAATCATGCACACAAGTTAGTATATCTGGAGAGAGTCCAGCCGGGGGTCTCCTAGGACCAACTCTGTGGGTACAATCCAGCTTGATCTCTGTGTCAGGGGGAGCTTCAAGGATCGATCTGAATAGCTCTGTCATGAAAGAAGCAATGTCCGCTCCCTCTGCCCCAGTTACAATGCCTCGGATGCGAATGTTGTCGCGCCGGAACCTGTTCTGCAGGTCTTCAGCATGGGCCTCTAGGTCCAGGTGTTGGTCTCTGAGGCGCAGGTTTTATTGCTGAAGTTGCTCTATTTCCTCGTCACGCCTCTGTTCGTGATCCTCCAGGGTAGAAACTCTATCGCCCAAGCCATCTATATCTCGGCAAAGCGCCCTGAGCTCCCCAGTTATATCTTTCTTGAGTGACTGGAGGTCTTCTCGCAGCGAGGTGAACAACGCATCAAGATAGGGACGGGTGATCGTAACTTCAGCATGTGTGGGGTCTGACAGCTCTTCCATGGTTAGTGTTGAGGCTAGATCCCAGTTCTGGGCCCCTGATTGTTTGAGGAACATGTCTGATGGCCCTGTCCCTTTTGCTCTTTCCTGAGGCCATGATGAGAGACAGGAAGGGCTGTATCTATCTCTAGTAGGGGTCACAAAGCCGGGTAGTCCCGGGGATCAAAACTAGCAGCAGCAGGCCTCCAGGATCCAGGGCGCTGTCCCCCAGGAGGGCTAAGAGCGAGGCCCACCCTGGGAGAGTTCATCCTGTCAGGGGTCAGCAGAGCCAATCCAGGGGTGGTGGAGCATCCTCTCTCACCGGCCTCAATTCTCCATCTCACAACAGCAGGGTGAGGGGTTTTATGGCCTCAGATGTGATGTGATCGTAGGGGCTGTATTATGAGGCGGGTGGATTAATGAAGTAGTTAGGCCAGAGTCTGCTCCACCTCCTCCTCCAGGGCAGGCCAAACGTCAGCGGCAGCAGCGGCCCAGGGGGCTCAGCAGAGCCAGCTCTCTATCCTAGTCGAGCCCGGTGGCCCTCAATCTCCAAGCGGCAGTGGGGGATGACCCGTTGTTCCCTCCGTATATGGCTACAAAGTCCGGGGCGCCCCAGGCAAGGGGAGGACACTGGCGAGGTGGCTACTGTCCCCCTTCTCCTCACCTCTGTGCAATGTCCAGTTGTCTGGGGGGGGTACGACCACCCCAATGATCTCCTGTGCTGCCTTGCTCTGTCGTCGCCACCACCAGCCTCTGCCAAACTCACTGAGGCCGGGGCCCAGGGAGATCAACAATGGGCTTCTCAGCTTCCCACCATGTTATACCTCCTGCCACGGCCCCCGCACCTCCCTGCTTTGCCAATCTCCAGGTCCAGAGCAGCCTCTTCCTGGGATCATCGAGGTTCACCGGTTCCCAAGGCCAGTCCGGCAAGTCCGCTGTTGCAGCTGCAGGGTTGATCCGTCCGTGCACCAGGCCGCCGAGTAGGCCTGAAGGCCTCGATGCTCTGGGGTACCCCCCCCGAGGTCGCCGCCCAGAGTGTGCACCTTGATCCATGGAGGTGGGTCAGGGCCTCTCACCGCCCATCTGTGTTGTTGCCCATGATCCTGCCTGCTCCCGATGGCCGCCTGTATCGGGGGAGTCAGAGCATGCGAAAGCCAGCACCAGGCAGCACTGATCCCCTGCCTTGTGGTCTCCCAGTGGCGGCCTCAAGCTCCACGTAGTGCTATTGTCTGGGTGCTATCCAGTCACCCGGTGGATTTAGGCAGGTTCTCGCCCTCTGTTGGCTTTCCTCTGGCGGGTCCAATTCTCTGGGGCAGTGAAGTAGGGCGTGCGCGGCCACCGCCGCCGTGGCAGGTCTCCAAGTCACTGGCTGCTGTCTATCCGGACCGCGCCCAGCCTCCTGGATTGGTGGGTTAGCCTTGGTGGGCCGAAGTTGATCTCAGGATGAGCCCCCCACTTTCGGAAGTCACAGCGCACCAGCTGGGGGCACGACTCCATGGCATTGGGCTGTTGGCGATGAGGCGTGGCGGCGGGGAGCGGAGAGAGCTGAAAGTGTGACTCACCCATCCGTCATCTTGGACACGCCCCCCAAAACTTACATTTATTGCTTTGTAAAGCACTCTAATAGTTTTGTGCAATGTTTACGCTAGAAAACTGCACAAGTAAAAATAAAAAAATAAGAATTAATGGTGGGGTCTTATGCAACTCGAGCGTGCCCTGGAGAGTGCTTACACAGGCTTCCTAGCTAGTGGATAAAAGTTAAACTTAAAAGTATATTTCAAACTCTATTGTACAAGTGCCACCTTGATTTATTTTCTACGAGTTCAAAATGTTTGAACACATTAATTCTTGTTTTGTGTGTTCCTGCTCATGGGGTTCCGCCTTTTTAACCTTTAATTCTCCTCTCCCAGCCACCCCCCCAAGCTCAGGTTCCTTCCTCTGGCCCTACATTTTACTGTGGCAGGTGAACATTACCAGTATATCATCTATTGTCTCTTTTAGGTGTTTTCAGTTCTACTCCTCCTGCCCGCTCAAGATACCATGATCAGTTTGCCCTTTCTACAATTTCCTCCCTCTGCTTAAACCCTCCTCCCACGGTGCTCAGTCTAGGCTTCTAGTTAAAGGGTGGGAATGTTAAGGGCAACATCCTCCTGTTTGTGAAGGGTAGGGTAAGTTCAAATAGGTCATATGCTATGAACGCATGTAAGTTTTACACCACCGGCACCTCACTTTGATCCATTTGCATGCAGTACTTATCAAAGTCCTCACTGGTCCTTCCCTTTAACTTTCCCCTACCTTCCGCAAATTGTCAACCATAATCCAAGAGTGGAATCATAAACTGACAAATCGCCAGGTGGTTTTGAAGCTGGTTCTTTGTGTGGGTTGCACTTGTATTGATTTTAGGTTAACTCAATAGCCTCTTAATTTCCTGGAGATTCTATGAAGCTGTGTCCTCTAATGGCTTACAAACATGCGACTCAATATGCACATAATTCCCTGGTGGTAATTTGGAAGCCTTCTGTGGGCTGCACCTACCCTCATAATCTTCCTCCTCCATCTAACCATTCTCTTCACTCTAGCTTCCTCCTATCCATCCCACCCACTACTAGTTTGCCTAATCGCTTTACCCCCCTTGCCTCTTCTCTAGCTAGTTTACTTGCATATCCTTGATCCACTCTTTCCCCTTCTTTACCTCATCATCTATTCCCTCCTTACCTTACCTGGTCTTCCTTTCTTGCCCTGTCCACTCCTTCCTCCTTGCCCACCACTGACTTCTACTTTTCAGGTAAGCTTCCTCTCATTTAACTCTCATTTTTAACTTTTCTCTCTCCTGCTTCCACCTTCTCCTTCTATGTCTTCCTTGTTACCCCCTTTTGTCCCCCTTCTTTCTCTCCCTACCACCTCATTTGCCCACCAACTCTTACATTTGTAAGATTGCTCTTCCTCTTACTACTTTCTCCTCATAATCCTACCTTGACCACCTCCATCCTTGCCATCTGCACAAACTTACCTAAGCCCCTACATCCTTCACCCTCTATCTGCAGTCCCCTTCTTAACTTCCCCTTCTACTCATTCCTCTCCTCCACACTCCCACAACCTTCACCTTCCCTCTAATATTTGTATCTTCTTTTACAGTTCCCACCTACTCCTTCATTGTCTACTCCTTAGCTCACTTTGCACATGAACCACACTCTTCCTTCCAGCTGCTCTCTCCCCCAGGACCTTCTCCACTTCCTTCTACATGTCTAACATCCCTTCTCACACCCTCTCTCCCCAAGCTCCTACAAAACCACCAACACACTCTTCGCACATATCATCTAATGCCTTGCTGACCACTTCAGACTTTATCAATCCACTCTAACACACACACCCCACCATCCTTATTGGAATGAACAAACTCAAAAGAAAGGCTGACTCTCCCTTGTCCTGTCCACTTTCTCCACCTACCCATCCCTATCCTATATTTTTCCCAACTGTCCCCTTCTCTCCATGGACAAGCTAGTCCTTGCACACCTTTCAATACCTTTTGTATGCATTTTTCAATAACCAACCTTATCCTGGTTGCTTCCCTACCCACTAATTTTGTCAAGGACATTCACTACCGCCTGAAAAAAGACATGCTGTTATGCTGTCAACCTCTTCCTACTTCTGAGATGGGTGGATGAATCTGGGATTCCCGCTACCGTGGTAAAGACCCAATGTTAAAAATGGCACGCGCCTCACAAATGGCTGCACCCAAGAGCCATTAGTAAAGGATGATTTGAGTTGTGGATGGAGGTCTGTGCCCGTTAATCAAATGTAATGAAAGGAATAATAATTTTCAAAGCTCCTGTTCTGTTGTGCTTAGTAGGCAGAATATGCCATTTTAATTGCTTCTTTTCAGCAGTGAAATCACATGAAAACAACAGCCGACACGTGTTTCGCCCGATTGGCCGAGGGCTTTCTCAAGGCAAAGTGTCTGTTATGCAGTCCTATAGCTTCCTTTAGGAAGATTTAGCAAAGTGGTCTCTGCGGTCCCATATTCTGCCTACTAAGCACAACAGAACAGGAGCTTTGAAAATTATTATTCCTTTCATTACATTTGATTAACTGGCACAGACCTCCATCCACAACTCAAATCTTCCTACTTCTCACCTCTTTCTTAATTTTCAGCCCAAAGATCTTTTCCCATTGCCAGTGCCCCCATACAACCTCTCTATCTCTCTTCAGGAGGCTGCCTCCTCATCACACAGGATCAATAAACAAGAACTTCATTAACGTCTTCGCTCTGATCTCTGACTCAAAGCCAAACCTCTTATTTATCGCCAAAAGCTAGCTAGGAGACTACACATGATAATCCTTATACACATAATAATCCTTCACAAGATTCTCCCATCTAATTATCCTGGATCTGGAATCCTCTACTGTGAAGAAGGGAAGAGGACAAGCACTTATTTTCAAGCATGGCTTGCAAGCAACAAGCCTTCAGGAATTTAATATGAATGAATTTACATCATTTCTCATCAGCTGCTCTTCACAGCTACCTTCTCATGCTAATTCCTACTCACACACAGACATCTACAGAACAACAGATCATTCACAAACGCCTTCATAGTTGCCATTTCAGATATTACAGTACCCACAGCAATCATTGATCTGTGGAGACTTGCACATATGATTACACTTCCCCTACCTCTCCCAGTCACAATCCTTGCTCCACATAAACTGAAGCAACCACTACCAGGTCTCATTCTTTGTGATCCTCTCCATGACAACAACTACTTCAGCAACCAACTAGATATTGCATAGACAGTGGAATAAACTCATCTTCATCTCATTACCATCTCTCTCTCCAACCAAATAATGTAAGTGAAACATCTTTACAATTTTGTCTCCAAAGGCTTCGACAAACTGATACAGTTTCAGATGTTCATACACGCTTGCCACACACCGATACCCTCAGGGCTCAACAAAAAGATAAAGAAAGTGGAGGCAGAATTCAGTGCCCTGCAATGCCTCTGTAAGTAATCACATCTTCAATGCTACCGCAGATTATACAAGTCATCCATCAAGAGTGCATAGAGGCTCCTCTGTTTGAACGTCTTGCCAAAGTCAAATGCCCTTCCAAGAACCTACATAGGATATTTTCAAACTTCTGTAACCCCCCAAGTACACCACCACTAAAATCTCCACTGCCAATCCTTCTGCAAAGACATTGCAAATAACTTGTTTCAAAAACAAAGATTTTGGACCTAAACCTCACGTGCAGGAATTTAATAGACAGTGGTATAGTTATAGGTTATACGGCGCCTTAGGAACAATCGCACATATATCAGTTCAGGATAGTATTGAGGTACGGTGCTGTAAGGTGAGGAGAACCACCAACCTCCCCCAAAGTTGTGGCCAAAGCCAACATAGAAATTCACAAAATCCTCAGCACACGTCTGTAGAGTGATATGCAAGTATACACAAATTATAAACACAGTTTCAGAAATCTTCTCTTTCTTTTATTCTTTTCTTTCTGATCAGCCAACACATGTTTCGTCGGATAAAATGGGAAATTGTCCTGCGACTTTATCAAGGCTGAGTAAACAAAAAATAAACAATGGCCATTGTGACACCATACATACAACTGGTCTGCACAAGCTCAATTCATATATAATACGTGGCACAATGTGCAAGTGCAAAGGCATGCACATGGTGGACCTATAGTCAATGATGGTGACTTCGTGAGCATCAATTTGTGAAAATAAAACAAACTATCGTGCAAGCATATTTCATATTAAAAAACTCTAAATCAAGGTGATGGAGAAAAACCTATTGATTAAAAAAGCTCCCAAACCCGAAACCGTATAAGGGCATCTAGATCAAGCCACAAATACACAAGACCGAAACCATAAAGAAACACCTGGGCCGTGTATGTCAAACCCTTCTCTCATTGCCGTCAGTACTTAAGCAAAGCCCTCAAAGACCAAAAGGGGTGACTACTATCTCACCCATCTAGCCAAATACATGCATCACCATTGTGATATTTCTTCTAAAGGGGGTACCTTCAATGTCATTGGTAGCAACCTATGCGGAAGTTTACAGGTGTTTCTTTATGGTTTCGGTCTTGTGTATTTGTGGCTTGATCTAGATGCCCTTATACGGTTTTGGGCTTTGGGAGCTTTTTAATCAATAGGTTTTTCTCCATCACCTTGATTTAGAGTTTTTTAATATGAAATATGCTTGCACGATAGTTTGTTTTATCTTCACAACTGAACTTTTGATCATCTGCCCACCCCACCAGTGTTACCTGTGTTGTTGTTATGTACAGCAAGAACACTGATGGGAGGGACAAGGGGCTACATAGCACTGCTGCCTTTACAGGACAGGGCCTTGCTGGTGAGGTATACGCTGTCACCCCATGACAAGTGGGGCCCACTCCCAAGATTCTCTTTTCCCTCACCACACCTGCTCCTGGCTTTCCGTATCGAGTCCCCCTACCTATTTGCAAGGTATTGCCTGAGAGGCTTAGGGGCTCTGCAGTCCTACATGTTCCAATAGGGGAGGGACATGAGGGTGCGGGGATCCCCACCTCGCTTGGGATGTGGTTTGGGTCCAGATGGCTTGCATGTTGTGATCAGGTGGGTGAATGCTGGCTCCACCTATTGTGACCCATTTCTGCTAGGATGTGTCCTGACAGGCCTAACGGCTGAAATGGGTCGGGCACGATGCCGCGCCAGTGTCTGGCGCGCACACACACACACACACACACACTTTATGCTGAATTACTAGGAAAAGTGGTATATCAAACACACACATATTTATATGCATATAAAGTGCTGATGCAAGCTATCTACTGTGGTTGAAATGCTCTCAGCCTCTCTTTGCAGAATTGGTCAAAGGCAAGGTTTATGAGTGACAACATGATCTCCAATTTTTCCTTTTCAAAGGAAACCACTAGATCCTGTGTACTACAGCTCTAGAGCAGGAATCAGTAAGAAAACAGATTACAGAATCAGTAGGATAATTTTTCTCGTTTCACAGATGAGGGATAAATCCCGTTCTTACTTCTAGATCTGTCAGTAGGGTCGGACTGGTCCCATGGAAAAAACTCCAGAGTATTTATATTTAGCACATTTGCATGCATTATGCAATGAGCCAGCTATCACAATCAATGTTTTTAGAGATACTTAAATTTAATTGCTCAATGTCATCATGAATAAACAGACAACTCCAATGTGTGAAAAGGAGCTACAAGTGACGGCGTATGAGGCAGCGAGAGTGCAAAATCAGTGAACAATGTGCAAATAACAAACATAGGGGCACATGCATCAACGAAAATACCGATCGCAAATGGGCAGATTCGCAGATTGAATCTGCCCCTTTGCGACCGGTATTTTTGCATTTTTGCATTTGGGATGCATTAACCCAAATGCAAATTCGCAATTTAAGTAATCGCAAAATTTGCGATTACTTAAATTGCGAATGCATTTAGGGAATTGCAAATTGCGATTCCCTAAATGCAATGCATGATGCAATTCCAAATTGCGAATTCGCAATTAGGGGTCGCAAATTACCATCAATTTGAACTTGATGGTAATTTGCAAAACTTTGAAAAATGCACGAAAGTGCATTTTTCAAAGTTTCATGTTACACACACACATGCCCTTGGGGCATGTATGTGCGTAACATGTGGTAACATCTCAATTTCAGGGTGCAACAGGGTGTCCTTTTAGCACCCTTGAAATTGCATGCAACTTGCGAGTACCTATTTGGTACTCGCAAATTGCGCATGCAATTCCCATTCATTCCTATGGGCCACTAAATTGCAAATTCCCATTCATTCCTTTGGGCCTCTAGGCCCATTGGAATGAATGGGTAGCTATTCCTTAATTGCGACTCGCAATTTGCGAGTCGCAATTAAGGAATATGTAGGAATCGCAATTTTTTTTGCGAATCCTACATGCATAGGTATTTGCGAGTCCTAAATAGCAATTTCTTAAAATTCGCTATTTAGGATTCACAAATCCTGACTTTGATGCATGTGGCCCACAGTGCGTATGATCACAAAAAAGGCTTAACCATCGGAACAGCAATTACAACATGAAATTCCATAAAAATAAATTATATAGGTTCTCGAAGTCCGGCAGCCAATACGAATGTGGTTAAGATTGAAAAGTCGACATTTCGACCCCTTATCAACACTTGGTCTATAGGGCAATCAGGCAGTGCCCGATGTGGGGGTCTGGCAGAGCAGTCGGTAGGCCATTTATTTTTAGCAATTTGAGGGCCTGATTTTTGGCCATATGAGACGTTTTTTACTGTTGATTTCCCTCATATTACCACAAACATTTCCGGCAGCAAACATACAGGCATGACTCCCATACCTTGCACAATACCCATACAGGGCATCTTAACAAGTTCAAAACTGTCCTGAATTGCAAATGTTGGCCACTTTTTTAACTATCTAGTTTGCTAACTGGGGGGCTCTTTTATTTGCTGCCTGGGCTTATTTTTTGCCCCTGTCCACCTCTGTCTGCCATCTGGGGTGTCCTCCCATCCTCTTCGATATTGACATGCCCCTCTTGCTCAGAGTAATTAAAAAGGCTGTTACTCATTTCGGTCTTGAGGGGAGCCATGAAAAAAAGAGATATCGAGGGGAGAAAGCTACTTAAATGAGTGAGGGACAGCTCCCCAATACTGGATTGCACTAACGATAACTGCTCGTGAAGGGGTGACATTTGTAACTTTTCTCTATTGCCCGAGTTATTACAGAGGAATAATCACAAACTAGGTACCCCAACATTTGAAGGGGTGAATGAATACATATGCCCCGTGGATCGAAGACGCCAGATTCTCGCATGCTGCTAAAGTAAGCTAAATTCCTTTGCAAGAGTGCAATGAGCGTGCCACAACAGAGTCAGTAGTTTATATACACAATGTGGCACGCACGCAACGAGAAACAACGTATCTGAAAGATTTAAACAATGTTTGGGAGAGGCAGAGTCTGACTCTGGGAAAGGCATTGCCATAAAGGCAAAATATTTTGTAAGCATTGGGAAAACACTGTGTCTGGCAGATTTTTGTGCAGTTGAAATGTAAAAATACCGATAAGCAGGGAAAACACTCACGGAAATTCATAACAAATAAGCACTGAAAACAACCCTAAGAATGATGGGCTGTGCAACCATCTCTCAGTCCACTTCATTTCACTCGCAGCATAAAGGCAGCTGCACGGTCACTTAAGTTCATCCAAGCATGACACCTAAACACTGGGCCACGTGGGGCACCCCCCACTCACACTCTTCTATCTAGCCACAACATTAAAAGAAAGTAAGCAGTAGGCTTATCTGCTGGAACACGTGACGATTAGGAGAAACACCGTGGTTATCAGGAGAAACTTCCCAAAATAGCCACCAACATCTTTCCAACCAAACACAACATACAAGGTAGCTTGCTGTTTGTCCAATCATGCGCTTTGCCTCTAAGGGGGAAGAAGTGCAAAATGATGCAACTACAGTACAATACCGAACAATTCTTTCATTAGTATCTGGTTTTGATTCGCAACATTGCGACGTTATTCTAAACTTACTTCTTAGGGTCAATGCGAAAATTTGAGAATATGCATACCCACAAATGTAAGGATGTTTTTTTCCTGCAGCAATATGATGATGCTGCTACGGATAAATAACTTGTGTTCTCGTGGTTCAAAGATTTGAACACTAGGTGGCAGCAGTCATCTATGAATGTTCTTTTGTTTTACATTTTTTTTAATTGGTTTATGGAAAATAGCTAGGCTTCTGCGAGCAGTTTTCACAGCTGTCAGACCTATACAGTCTTCACAGTGCTTCCTACAACCTTTAGAACAGGATTATTTAGGATGAACTCGATATAATAAAATATTGTGCGATATTAAGAAACGCCAATGAGTTCCATGTGCTAATGAGACAAGTTAAGCGCAAATTACATATTTCGAAAGTGACTTTTTGTTACCACACTCAGGAAGGACAGGGTAATGAACCTCTTTCGCTAACATAAGTTAGCTCTCTGTGTGTACGTATTTTTTACAGAACACTGTATTTGATTGTCACTTGAACAGTTTTTGCAACTTATTTTGGGCTTCCCATTGTCCATAGCGCTTCCCAAGGAAAAGGACCGCTATACCGACAAGTTAAATTCAAGCAATGCAAACAAAACCGAACACTGCAATTATCATCATACCACCTTACCATAAGACATCCGTAGCAGGCACTGCGTTCTCAGTACAAGCCGCCAAGCTCTGAACCTCACTACCAACCAGCAATAGAAGCGCACAGGAGCATATATACTTCAGAAGACATATGAAAACAGCTATTTCCAAGCTAACTACACCACACCACATCTAGGCAACAGGGCCAAGAAAGACCATCCCACATGGATGTCATTTGGGAGTAGTCAGGGGTCGCAGCTGCAACCTCTAGCTTGCTCCCTGCTACTCCTGACACTTCTTTTGCGACCCCAGACCTCACAGGAGGCAAGCCATCCCACCCTCGAGCACAATCTTCAGTTTACAGTCAACAGACTGGAAACAACCCAAGCAGCAAACTGCTTTCAATATGGCGGTAAGCTAAGTTTGACTAACTTATGGTTCGCCGGGGTATTACACAGTTATGTAATTATATATATAACATTTCTCACCCACACTAATACTAAGACCATAATACGGTGTGGTCAGCAGCTAATCGTAAATTATACCTCATGCATTCACATAAAACACATCTACTTAGAGCGTTTTCCATCACCAGTACTGTACAGTCAATAAACCAGACATCACCAAATGAACAGGCATGAAATATATGAAGAAATCTGTCACACACTGCTGGACAATTCAGAGGACTTTAATCTAGTCCACCACTACAGGTCCCAAATATCTATGCACTCGAACCACGTCTTTACATCTTACACTGACACTCAAATATGAGATGATAGTAAAAATGCCCATCCCAGCAGATCGCTCCACTTCTCTCTCCCTCCAACAATGCCTGCTGAGGACCACAATTATACACAAAATCTCAGATTGGACAACGCAGGGCAGCTTATAATGATGTGAAATACTATAGATAGACCTGCGGAGCTGTTCAAAGATGCTATCACACTGAAATCCGTAAAAGTGCATGTCTGCCTGTCTCACGTCATCATCCAACACACTGCTACGCGCTCATCCCATAACACGATAACCACACCTCGGTGGTCCTCACTCATGACATGGAAACACTTCCAACATAGGATCACAAAACAGAGACAACATCCTTCCAGCCACACACCCTACATGGCATAGCTTGCTACACATGTAGTTAAGCGCTTCAGTGCTCCACATAGGGATGGTAAGTGCTATATAAATGCTGCAATACAATACAATATAATACACATGATGAAGGCTGCAGAGCATTGGTGGCTTTCAGACACATTAGGAAGAGTGACAACCACTTTTAATTTTTAAAATGTTTCAGTATCTTCATAACTATTGATCTCTCTCTCTTTCTCCCTCTCCCCCTGTAAAATGCACTGGCCCTGGGGGATGGGATCCACGGGGCTGCAATTGGCCCAAGGAGGGGGGCCAAATGACCCCATCCCCCTGAAAAATGCACCGTCCCCAGGGATGGGGTCCCAGGGGCCGAAATCAGACCGGGGATTGGACGCGCGTGCCCCCCTACCTATAAAAATTACCCCAGGAGATGGGGTACCTAAGCACAAAATCAGCCCGGGGAGGGGGGCCACGTGCTCCCCTTTCCCTTTATTTAAAAGAGTGGCCCTGGGGGATGGGGTCCCCATGGCCTAACAAGGTTTGGGGAAGGGAGCCACACAGCCCCCACCCCTTTATTTGAAATAAAACAACCCTGGGGGATGGGGTCCCCTGGGCCAGGCCCTATGGTCAAGCCCCTACTGCGCATGGTGTGGGGTTGGTTGTATGGGGGGGTGTTGGCTGCAGACCCTGCAGCCAACCCCCTGCCATGCACGGCAGGGGGGTTGCATTTACGTATTTTAATTAAGTATTATTTTACGTTGAAAAAAACCTTAGAAGTTCATTGTAAAAACCAAAGGTTAAATTAACGTTAAAGTTTTGTGAATATGTCAGTGATAACTTTAACGTTTTGAACTGCAAAAACAACAGATATTCACCAGTTTTAGTTAGCAGCACTAACTATAACTTGCGCCCTCACCATGCACTGCTTATGACCTCCCATATGACATCACTCATGACATGTTCTATGACAACACTGATGACATCATTGATGACATCACTGATGACATTTCTGATGACATCATCAAAGGTTTGTTTTCCCACATATTGGTCTATAAATTAATAGGGCATTAGAGGCTTGAGAGTAAGTAGAAAATAGCTCAGGAGAACTTCAGCCATCATTACTGCCATCACAGATACAACTCCCTTATGTGAAGAAAGCACGCATTATGTGCAATATTGACCCTATACCATACACTTTACAGCTAACATAGTTCACATTAACAATCAACCACAGATATATAGGAAACTCTCATTGAGTACACTGTTCAATTGTATACAACTGTTCACAGAAAGCCAAATTCCTAAAAATAGTGAATGTCAGTTCCAAAACAAATGACCTAATATGAGCAGCTTTTATCTATATCAAGCCCCTGAAACTCACCGAACCTATATCCAGAAATGAAGTTGCTATCAGTAGAGAACTGGGTACTGTAAACAGTGCTTCCTCTATGAAGAGAGTTTACTCTATACCACACTATTTGCAAACAGTGAAACCGTTATGAGAAATATATCAGAGTATTAAAATGTATCTACTAAGAACAGTGTACACTCTATGCAACAGTTGTCAAAAAATGCACTATTAGCTAAAAATAACCATGATCTAAACATCATATTACCTGTGACCTTCATCCTGTGGTAAAAACTTTACAGATAGCCCATCTTCTCAAGCAAAACAAGCACATGTACATAGGTTAGTACCTGGTGCACACAGTCTTCTATGTTAAGTAGAAATTGTCATGCCTACATGATGCTGTCTAATAACACAAGCCTGGTTACAAAACTTAGTATCTACTATACAGAATCTTACTTCTGATGAAAACTTTTTCTGCAGAACCCAAAAACTTGTGTGGAAAATAATTAGCCAACTGCCACCTGCATACAGAGTTACTATTGAATACAAAGATTTATAACGTGTTCAATACCTCTACACAGCTATGGTACGTTTGGAGCACATGTGTTTTGGAAACACTTAGGACCTGATTAGGATGCTGGCGGTCAGACCACCGACAGTCATTTCGGCAGTCGGGAGACTGCCCAACGTGCTTGTGGTGGTCCAACCTCCGTATTATGAGCGGACCGCCGAGTTAGCAGGCCGAAGTCAGCAGTACCACAGCAGGGGCATGCCACGGACATGGAAAAGGGCAGCAGCACATGCCACTGCCATGCAGCACCTCCTTCATGTCCATGCACCGTGTGCCATGAACCATGTCGTGCATACCACATGGTGCACGGAGAGCAGTGCCACAGAAGGGCAACAATTACATATTCCCCCAGGCACACTTTTCCAGGGGCTCCGATGGCTGGTGGCCCTGTTTGAGGCCCCTTAGTCCCCTTTATGACAACCTTTTCATGGCGGGGTTCTCGCCATGTAAAGGTTGTCGGAAATGGACATCGTAATACTGATGCGGTGCCTGCCTCTGAACTGCCGCCATTCCCTGGCACTCATGCGACGGCCGCACCGTCGGGATCCAGGATGCTGGCGGTGGTGGCGGTGTGGCATCTGGCGGATGTTGGTCCGACCGCCACCATCCAAATACAGCGGTTGGACCGAAGGGCTGTCGGCGGTCAGACCACCACCGACAGGATGTCGGCAGTCTGTATTTCAGTTTTGGCTCCGTTTATGTAGAGCAAGGTCATATTCATGCAATGGATTATCTAACTAGAATCTTTTTGCATGTAATCTGAATAGATTTGAAATTTCATTTAGTATTGATCAACTAGCCAATTGTACATATTAATCAAGGAAGAGTGACAATATCCACTGGATGTGTGGACAGCTCCACTGACCAAATGCTGATTTTTTTAAACTTTGAACCGTAATCCATAGCACAGCAACTTCAAAAGATACCCAACCTAGAGAGAATAAAGGAAAGGGGCAGAAAGGCAACTCTGACAAATCCAAGTGCACTCGAAAAACCAAGGCATTAACACAGTAGAGAAGGGCATAAAAATGGAGAATGAACCAGAGGTAACGTCCAACCTCACACAGCAAAGGTACGGATAAGACACTTTATAACCACATAAAAATAGAAACGGTTCACTTTACCTATGACTGTCATTAGGAAGACACAAGCAGAGTGCAAACCTGTCATATCTGTGCAAGACTAAACAATGTGGAAAAGGGGGGATTATCACACTACCATTTAAGTGCTATTCAGTGTAATGATTTCAATCTTAATTTTCACAAACAGTGTGGGTCAGCTGTAAAGGAGGCTCTGCCTACTGAACCAGAAGACTGCAGGATTAAGTCACAATGAAAAGATTATATCCAGCTATGAACTGCCACAATTACTGGTTCATATGCCGTATATAGGGCAGGAACACCTGCAGAGAGAAATGTTCTACTTTTGATCTCCTGGGCACATGCATTAGTTGGACTCCATAGAAGGGTGGATGCTACTATAGCAGGACAGAGACACATCTGGAATACATCCTTGAGAGTTTTAATCCACCCAACTCAAAACAATAATTAATCTGACACTTTTATGAGGCCAGTGCTCTTAGGCCCGGTAGTGGGGGTATTTATAAAGTGGTCAAAATACCTTTACTAAACCATAGACATTCAAAATCTCACTGCTCTTCTAGGCATAGAGCTAGGCATCAATCTTCTTCTTTCCTTCAGTAGCAACCCTTGCCAGAGCCCACCCTCAACCCCAACCCCAATCCCCTCCAAAGACATGATTTTGCACTTGTGAGAAGATCCCTACAAAAAGTTGGCTTAGTCATTAAACAGGCAATATCAAGCATCCAATTGTCTAAACAACTGATGTTTATAGTTGCCCATCTCTAGATAGACCTGCAAGGAATCACAAAGCCTTTGCAGAGTCACCTATGTCTCTCTCTTATAGTCATAGCCCATAAAGGGAATTGTGGGTTATGTCTTTCTATAGACATCCGCATCTTTAGCCAACCTCTCTGAGCAGATTGTCACCATTTATTCTGTGTTGATAAGCTGATAACTTCTCATGGAAAGAGTCGATGTCTTTCCAACTTAAATTTGAGAGGGCATTACATTAAGTACAGAAGGAGCCAGAGCCGGAGCCAGAGTAAAACCATCTCACCACGCTTGTTACATCTGATAGCATATTCCAGTTTGATGAAAAGCTGTTCCATTTGGGTTAGCTTCATGTGTCCTCCATCATTTGGTATTTCACTCGTGCAAGAGACTTAGGGCCTTATTACGAGTTTGGCAGCCTTCCTGTAGGACTGCTGTCGCAGCGGTCCCAATGAAGACCGCCAAGCCCGTGGTCTCCCGCCCACCGGATTCCGATAGGAATCCAGGGCTGGCAGTGCGGCGGTGACGGTGTCACGGCGGTTGGAATGTTTGGCTCATACAGGAACCTAAAAAGCATACCACTGCTGTAACAGCACCTTCAGCACGTCCATGCACTGTGTGGCATGCACCATGTTCTGCATTCCACACAGTGCAAGCATGACCATGCACTATTGGGGGGGTCACATCATGTGCCCCAGCAGACACAGCCATTGGCGATGAGGGAGGTCGGACCATCATCCACGGGAACATTGGTCCCAGGACCGCTGTACTCGTAATTAGGTCCTTAATGATGTTGTAGCCTCCTACTATGATATTTTGGCCTTCAGAGTGAACACGCAGGAACTCATTGTGCCTCTTGGAGAAAGTTTGAGGGATCATGGAAAAAATGTACAGTACCACAGGTTAGGAGCTATAAGTGTGTATTTCTGAAATATGAAGAGGAGCACTTGGGACATGTCTTGTTTGTCAACAGTGAGGATCAGTAGTGCTATTCAAGAATGGGGAGAAGTTGTTGTTTTTGGGGATATGAGAGTACTGCAAATTTGTAGAGAGCTCCGCTGACATTTGGCTAGGAAATACAACATACATACATACATACGTTGACAATTTGCATTAACAACCAAAAACGATATGTATGAAATTCCGTTTTTGCATTTTCTAAATAGCGAATTCTAGGAAATTGATATTTAGGAATTCCAAAATGGAATGTATAAACATAGAGATTTCCTAATAACGATAGTGATTCCTACAGAGTAGATATCACTATTAGGAAATCGCTATTTAGGAAATGCTAAGCCATGCGTTCCTATGGTCCTAGGCCCATAGGTACGAATGGTTTTGCATTTCCAAATTTGCGATTTCCTAAAAGGAAATCGCAAATTTGGCAACACAAAACCAAGGGTGCCTATGGGCCTAAGGCCCCCCTTGATGCACCCCAAAAAAAGTGGTGCACATGTAAAGTGCACACATGCCCTAGAGCAGTGGTCTTCAGTCTTTGTGGCGCGACCCCCAGGGGGACCGTGGAGTCCTGGGAAGGGGGTCGTGCATTCCCAAGCCTCACTTGTGCCTGGATTCCAAAAGGTTTCTTTTTGTTTTGGAAAAGACAGCGCTCCTGGGACGGCTAATTTCGCTCGTTAAAATGCTTCAGCTGAGTCTCCTATGCCGTGAAAAGCTTTCGTGCCAGGGTGCCTGGTCGCCTGAAAGAAATACAAATGTGAGCTATTAGTTAATCTGCAAGTGCAAAGGGAGCTTCGGACCCGTGAATCACTCCAACCTTTGTGATGACAAAGATTTTTTTGTGGTAATGCAACGAGTTAACAACTGGGCTGTGAAGTGCTTGCTTTTAATCCTAACTGTATTTACACAGCCCTTAGTACCCCTAAGGAGGTGTTGAAGGGACAGTTATGTAAAAAAAAAAATTGCATTACATACGCCCTGGTATTACTAAAATCTGCATTTTGGAAGCACCAACTTTTTAAATGTATTTTTCATTTACACTGCCCATTATTTTATATGTAGGTACCTGATGGTGAAAGACCTAAAAAAAAGTACAGAATATTTTGGAACACCAGAGCATCACTTTTTTTGATGTCCGGCGGCGCAAGTGTCTCATCCATACCTATGAGGCAGCGCAAAGTCACCCTGCATGGCTTTGCATGGCCTAATAGATATGGAGTAAGACTAAGCAGCGCAAGTCACTGCGTTGCCTTACTCTGCGTCAAGGAGGTGTTCCATAGGCGTTGCGTGGGGGTTCCCACGCAACACCCATGGATTTTGATGCTGCCCCATAGTTACAAAATCAGGTAAACCTGGGGCAGTGCCAAAAACGTACGCCTCCCCAGCAGAGGTGTAACAAGGAGAAATATTTTCATTTCTCCTTGTTTTTTCCTCTTTACATGTGTGCTGCAGAAGAAAGAGGAAAACACCTCTTGGGATTGTTTTTGTGAAGGAAGGTGCCCCTTCCTGCACAAAAACAATCCTGCCTATGTTGGTGCTTGGCAGCAATTTGTGCGCCAACTCAAGGGGAAAGGACAGGAATGCACTGTATTTCATAAATATGGTGCATTCCTGCCCTTTCACATTGGCGTAGGGCAACGCAGCAAGAAGACTTGTTGCGCTGCCCTACGCCAATTTCTCGTAAATGAGGCCCTTTGTTTTAAGCTACACCTCTGACCACGCTCCCACGCTCACTGACCTATGTTTGGCTAAACACTGTTTAATATTATTTCCCCACCGTAAAAATTATTTGCTCTGGGAATTGGGGGCATTTACGGTTGTTGATGATGAGGAGTACCAGGTTCTAGAAATATTTGTCAGGAGGGGGTCCTTACGCCTAAAAAGTTTTGACAAGGGGGTCTCGGCTTCAAAAAGTTTGAAGACCTCTGCCCAAGAGGCAACTTAAAAAAAACATTTTGGGGTGCTTTTTTAAAATTGCACATGGTTACCATCAACTTAGAGTCGATGGTAGACTCTGAGTCGATGGTAACCATGTGCAATTTAAAAAAAGCACCCCAAAATGGCGGTTGCCAGTAGGTATAGCTAGGACCAGGTTTCCATAGGAAAAGCATTTTTTGACTTGGCTATAACTTTGGCGTCGTTTGACCAATCTTTATGAAATTTTCCATAAAAAGTGTCAAAGTAGGTTCTGGTTGTCATGAAAAGTTTGGGGGTGATCCGTGCAGTGGAGACCGAGAAATAGGGGCGTGAAAAAAGGGTGTGTTTTTAATGTTAATTCCCATAGGAACGAGTTGTCGAACCTACATCCCGAACCGTTGGAAGGAATTACACTAAATTTGGCAGAAAGGTAGATGTTGTTACGCAAATTGCACTTTTTGCTATTTGGTGCAAATCCGTCCATAGTTTTTGAGAAAGTTAGGCTGAAAATTATAGATATATCTCTGGTCGCGGATATTTCACAATGAATCGCGAATGCGCACGCCAACGGGAATGCTCTGATTTGCTGGACGAACCTGAACAGAAAGTTGCGGCCACCATTTTATCGTCCGGGTACGGTTCCCGGGGCTGAAAGTTATTGTGAAAGGCCACATGAGGGGTCAGGGTGGAGATACTCTGACCCCATGTTTGAGAAATGGGTGTGTTAGTGACACAAGTTATGTGTCCAAAATAGATTTTTTTCATCGCACAAGATATTCGCGACGACACTGCGACCGCCAGCGCGGGCCCCTGTGTACCTTCGCGGGGGCGTTGCGACTAACGACGTTGTCACGAATATTGGTGAAAATATAAATATTTAAAAGTATATAAAAGAAACCCCTGCAGGTCATGATTCTAATGAATAAAGGAAAGTGACATATGCATTGTGCAAAGTACAAAGTGCAAATTCGCAATGTGCAAAAATTTGCAGTGCAAAAATTGAATTTCAAACCATTTTCCTTCAAGAATCTTAATTCTTCTGAGATAAATCTCAGATTGAGGAAATAAAGTGACAAATGCATTTGTACAAATATATTTTAAAAAAGGGGGTCATTTTCCTAACATCTTATTCCCTGAGCCTTAATATCTCTAAAGTAGATTATATCAATAAAATCACTACAGATTTAATATCTCATGAGGGGTCTAATCAATAAGTGCTCCTATTCCTCTTATTATAATCATACCAATACCATGCTTCCACATGTACTATGTGTATCCCACTATTTCCTTTATCTCTTTCGTTACTTATTTCTGAAATCCCCAATTCCATCACTTTTCTCAATAATACCATCTCACAGTTGTAACTCCTTGGTTCATACTCTCATTGTATCTTCACTTGATGGTACCCTGTCACATGATTCTACGTGGGTCCATTGATTGAATGATCTTACTTCTTCAATTCCATAATCCAACAATTATGCTATTAATTCATCTCATATTGTTACAAATGGACATGTAACTCAGCATCCAAATTGTGCGCAAATGGACTTTCTGTTCCAAGTGCCAAAATGAGCCTTGATTCTGCTCTCCTTAGGTCCAGGGTTCTGTCTCCTCCTCTTTCATTTTGTTTTATCATTTTGGCACCGAAATATTTTAGTTCTAAATTATTGCCCAGGTGTCTTTCTGAAAAATGCTTTGCCATTGGGTATGAGAGATCTTTATTTTTTATAGCCCTTAGATGTTGTAATATACGTAGTTTTAATTTGTTGATGGTACTCCCAACGTAGAATTTTTTGCATGGACATTCTAAAACATACACCACATATTTCGATTCGCATGTGATATGTTCAATAATCCTCTCCTTCTTTCCATTTTGCAGTTGATACGTCAATGTATTTTGTCCATGTTCACAGGCCTTACATTTGGAACATTTCCAAAAGCCAGGTGTTGTTAGCCAAGTTCTACTTCCTTTTTCATTATTTGATGTTTGCAAGTGGCTATGTGTCAAAAGGTCGCCCAATGAGGCTGTCTTCCTGAACGTAATCTTTGGAGTTAATGGTAATGTCTTTTTTAATGATTCATCAAGCATTAAAATACTCCAATGTTTTTTAATGATGGTTCTTACACTCTTGTTTTCCACATTAAAGTCTAAAATTAGGCGGGTCACATCTTCTTCTTCTAGTTGATCATGGTTTGCCAATAATTCAGATCTCACTTTTCCTGCTACTTTAGTTTTAGCACTTTCAATGACACCCAATGGATAGTTCCTAGCCAGGAATCTAGAGCTGGTTTCATCTAGGTGTTGCTCGATGTCAATATCTTCAGAGCAATTCCTCTTTACGCGCAACATCTCTCCATATGGAATACTCCACTTTAAGTGTTGAGGATGTCCACTATTCGCATGGAGGATGCTATTTGTGGCGGTTGCTTTCCTATGAATTTTGGTGCAGAGCTTCTGTTCTTGTACAAATACTTCCACATCTAAATATGTCACCTGTGTTTTGCTGCACATCGATGTAAAAGAAGATTATAGTCATTTTGATCCAAACTTTGTATGAATTCATCAAGAACCGACGAGTCTCCTTCCCATATCACGAACAAGTCGTCGATATATCTCATCCAGGCCTTGATATTCAACTTGTACCTGCTCTGTAGGATACCTTCCTCCCAAACCGCCATTAATAGATTCGCATAAGTTGGGGCAAATGCCGTCCCCATTGCTGTGCCTTGTCTCTGGAGAAATATCTCTCCATTAAACAGAAAAACATTATGCGTTAGGCAATAGTTCAACATTTCCATAATCATCTCAGAGTGTTCTAAAAAACTCAATGATCTTCTCTTTAAGAATCTTCTGACAGCTGTCAGACCATTTTCATGGAGAATTGATGTATATAATGAATTTACATCTATTGTAATCATGATCAGAGATTTATTCCAATTAATATCTCGTATTCTGTTTAAAAAAGCCGTGGTGTCCTTCAAATACGAGGGAAGAGATATCACAAATTCCATTAGAAACACATCTATATAGTGGGAAGTCTGCTCCAATAGTGACCCCATAGAACTCACTATGGGCCTCCCAGGGGAATTAACAAGTGACTTGTGCACTTTAGGCAGAAAATATATAGTTGATGTTACTGGATTCTCCACCTTAAGATACATATACTCTTCAAAGTCTATTAATCCCCTTTCTTTCCAGATGAGCAATTGTACATGATATTCTTCAGTCCATTGCTCCATTGGATTCTTCTCCAGCCTTTGATAATGTTCTTGTTTCCTCAGTTGTCTATATGCTTCAGAAATATATTGTTCACGATCTTGAATAACAATATTTCCGCCTTTATCTGCGGCTTTTATAACAATTGTCTGATTTTCCTTTAGATCTTTTAATGCCTTTTGTTCATTCTGTGTCAAATTCCATGACCTTTTGTTACTTCTTTTCTTCATGGATAATTGATTTATCTCTTCCACGACAATTTCTTGAAACAAATCAATTTTATTGCCTGGAGGTAACTGTGGGCAGAATTTCGGCTGAGATCTTAATCCACTTTCTCCACTCTTATGGGTAATGATACCTTCTCTCTGACAGAACGCTATGTCATTTTCCATTGTTGGGATAGAGGACAAGTCAGCTTCTGAGATGTTTGTCCCTAATTTTGACAGAGTTCTTAAAGTTGGTAAATCAGATTGGTTCAGTGGGGAAATTTCCATTGATGTCAAATGTATGCCTTTTATTCTGGCTGGTCTTTCTTCAAAGTATTTCTTTAATTTGGCTTTGCGACAGAATTTATACAGATCAATACGGAAGTTTGGAAGGTCCATGTTGGCATTAGGGCAAAAGGTGAGTCCTTTGTTTAGGAGGCTTTTGTGATCAGCATTTAAAATCATCCTGGAAATGTTTATCACCAGGTCTTTATGGTGTTCCATCTTTTTTATTTTGGCTTTTTCTTGTCTCCTCCTCTTTTGGACCTTGCTCCTTCTCTTACTTCGTCTGGTTGGGGTGGGTTTTGCCCTCTTCCCCTCCCCCATGTTGTTCCTCTGGCTCGTCCTCGCTGTCGCGTTTCCATTTGGGCCAGTCTCATTGTCGCTGTGCCCGTGATTTTATCTGCTCTCTCCCCTGTTTTCCTTTCTGTGCCCCTCGCTGCCCCATTGTCGCTGTGCCCGTGATTTTGTCTGCTCTCTCCCCTGTTTTCCTTTCTGTGCCCCTCGCTGCCCCATTGTCGCTGTGCCCGTGATTTTATCTGCTTTCTCCCTGTTTTCCTTTTTGTGCCCCTCGCTGCCCCATTGTCGTTGTGCCCGTGATTTTGTCTGCTCTCTCCCCTTTTCCTTTCTGTGCCCCTCGCTGCCCCATTGTCGCTGTGCCCGTGATTTTATCTGCTTTCTCCCCTGTTTTCCTTTTTGTGCCCCTCGCTGCCCCATTGTCGCTGTGCCCGTGATTTTGTCTGCTTTCTCCCTGTTTTCCTTTCTGTGCCCCCGCTGCCTCTCGCCATTCCCGCCGCTGCGCCCCTGCGGCCCCGCCCCCTGACCGCCCATTCGCTGCCCCTGCCTCCCGCCTCCCAGCTGCTCCTCCCTCCCACCTCCCCATAAATGGCGGCCGCTGCGCGGTGAGGAGAGCGACCCTTGACCTTGCCAGGTAGGTCGCTCCCCACCACACAGCTCCGCCTGTGTTGTCTGCCCGCTGCTTCTGCAGGTAAGATCGCCCTCCGCTTGTGGCCCCGGTGCCCGTATTTTCTGCCTGTCTCCCCTTTTCCTTTCTGTGCCCTCGCTGCCCCATTGTCGTTGTGCCCGTGATTCTGTCTGCTTTCTCCCCTGTTTTCCTTTTGTGCCCCTCGCTGCCCCATTATCGCTGTGCCCGTGATTTTGTCTGCTCTCTCCCCTGTTTTCCTTTTGTGCCCCTCGCTGCCCCATTGTCGCTGTGCCCGTGATTTTATCTGCTTTCTCCCCTGTTTTCCTTTTGTGCCCCTCGCTGCCCCATTGTCGCTGTGCCCGTGATTTTGTCTGCTCTCTCCCCTGTTTTCCTTTTGTGCCCCTCGCTGCCCCATTGTCGCTGTGCCCGTGATTTTATCTGCTTTCTCCCCTGTTTTCCTTTTTGTGCCCCTCGCTGCCCCATTGTCGCTGTGCCCGTGATTTTGTCTGCTCTCTCCCCTGTTTTCCTTTCTGTGCCCCTCGCTGCCCCATTGTCGTTGTGCCCGTGATTTTGTCTGCTCTGTCCCCTTTTCCTTTCTGTGCCCCTCGCTGCCCCATTGTCGCTGTGCCCGTGATTTTATCTGCTCTCTCCCTGTTTTCCTTTCTGTGCCCCTCGCTGCCCCATTGTCGCTGTGCCCGTGATTTTGTCTGCTCTCTCCCCTGTTTTCCTTTCTGTGCCCCTCGCTGCCCCATTGTCGCTGTGCCCGTGATTTTATCTGCTTTCTCCCCTGTTTTCCTTTTTGTGCCCCTCGCTGCCCCATTGTCGTTGTACCCGTGATTTTGTCTGCTCTCTCCCCTTTTCCTTTCTGTGCCCCTCGCTGCCCCATTGTCGCTGTGCCCGTGATTTTATCTGCTTTCTCCCCTGTTTTCCTTTTTGTGCCCCTCGCTGCCCCATTGTCGCTGTGCCCGTGATTTTGTCTGCTTTCTCCCCTGTTTTCCTTTCTGTGCCCCCGCTGCCTCTCGCCATTCCCGCCGCTGCGTCCCCTGCGGCCCCGCCCCCTGACCGCCCATTCGCTGCCCCTGCCTCCCGCCTCCCAGCTGCTCCTCCCTCCCACCTCCCCATAAATGGCGGCCGCTGCGCGGGGAGAGAGCGACCCTTGACCTTGCCAGGTAGGTCGCTCCCCACCACACAGCTCCGCCTGTGTTGTCTGCCCGCTGCTTCTGCAGGTAAGATCGCCCTCCGCTTGTGGCCCCGGTGCCCGTATTTTCTGCCTGTCTCCCCTTTTCCTTTCTGTGCCCCTCGCTGCCCCATTGTCGTTGTGCCCGTGATTCTGTCTGCTTTCTCCCCTGTTTTCCTTTTGTGCCCCTCGCTGCCCCATTATCGCTGTGCCCGTGATTTTGTCTGCTCTCTCCCCTGTTTTCCTTTTTGTGCCCCTCGCTGCCCCATTGTCGCTGTGCCCGTGATTTTATCTGCTTTCTCCCTGTTTTCCTTTTTGTGCCCCTCGCTGCCCCATTGTCGCTGTGCCCGTGATTTTGTCTGCTCTCTCCCTGTTTTCCTTTTTGTGCCCCTCGCTGCCCCATTGTCGCTGTGCCCGTGATTTTATCTGCTTTCTCCCCTGTTTTCCTTTTTGTGCCCCTCGCTGCCCCATTGTCGCTGTGCCCGTGATTTTGTCTGCTCTCTCCCCTGTTTTCCTTTCTGTGCCCCTCGCTGCCCCATTGTCGTTGTGCCCGTGATTTTGTCTGCTCTCTCCCCTTTTCCTTTCTGTGCCCCTCGCTGCCCCATTGTCGCTGTGCCCGTGATTTTATCTGCTCTCTCCCCTGTTTTCCTTTCTGTGCCCTCGCTGCCCCATTGTCGCTGTGCCCGTGATTTTGTCTGCTCTCTCCCCTGTTTTCCTTTCTGTGCCCCTCGCTGCCCCATTGTCGCTGTGCCCGTGATTTTATCTGCTTTCTCCCCTGTTTTCCTTTTTGTGCCCCTCGCTGCCCCATTGTCGTTGTGCCCGTGATTTTGTCTGCTCTCTCCCCTTTTCCTTTCTGTGCCCCTCGCTGCCCCATTGTCGCTGTGCCCGTGATTTTATCTGCTTTCTCCCCTGTTTTCCTTTTTGTGCCCCTCGCTGCCCCATTGTCGCTGTGCCCGTGATTTTGTCTGCTTTCTCCCCTGTTTTCCTTTCTGTGCCCCCGCTGCCTCTCGCCATTCCCGCCGCTGCATCCCTGCGGCCCCGCCCCCTGACCGCCCATTCGCTGCCCCTGCCTCCCGCCTCCCAGCTGCTCCTCCCTCCCACCTCCCCATAAATGGCGGCCGCTGCGCGTGAGGAGAGCGACCCTTGACCTTGCCAGGTAGGTCGCTCCCCACCACACAGCTCCGCCTGTGTTGTCTGCCCGCTGCTTCTGCAGGTAAGATCGCCCTCCGCTTGTGGCCCCGGTGCCCGTATTTTCTGCCTGTCTCCCTTTTCCTTTCTGTGCCCCTCGCTGCCCCATTGTCGTTGTGCCCGTGATTCTGTCTGCTTTCTCCCCTGTTTTCCTTTTTGTGCCCCTCGCTGCCCCATTATCGCTGTGCCCGTGATTTTGTCTGCTCTCTCCCCTGTTTTCCTTTTTGTGCCCCTCGCTGCCCCATTGTCGCTGTGCCCGTGATTTTATCTGCTTTCTCCCCTGTTTTCCTTTTTGTGCCCCTCGCTGCCCCATTGTCGCTGTGCCCGTGATTTTGTCTGCTCTCTCCCCTGTTTTCCTTTTTGTGCCCCTCGCTGCCCCATTGTCGCTGTGCCCGTGATTTTATCTGCTTTCTCCCCTGTTTTCCTTTTTGTGCCCCTCGCTGCCCCATTGTCGCTGTGCCCGTGATTTTGTCTGCTCTCTCCCCTGTTTTCCTTTCTGTGCCCCTCGCTGCCCCATTGTCGTTGTGCCCGTGATTTTGTCTGCTCTCTCCCCTTTTCCTTTCTGTGCCCCTCGCTGCCCCATTGTCGCTGTGCCCGTGATTTTATCTGCTCTCTCCCTGTTTTCCTTTCTGTGCCCCTCGCTGCCCCATTGTCGCTGTGCCCGTGATTTTGTCTGCTCTCTCCCCTGTTTTCCTTTCTGTGCCCCTCGCTGCCCCATTGTCGCTGTGCCCGTGATTTTATCTGCTTTCTCCCTGTTTTCCTTTTTGTGCCCTCGCTGCCCCATTGTCGTTGTGCCCGTGATTTTGTCTGCTCTCTCCCCTTTTCCTTTCTGTGCCCCTCGCTGCCCCATTGTCGCTGTGCCCGTGATTTTATCTGCTTTCTCCCCTGTTTTCCTTTTTGTGCCCCTCGCTGCCCCATTGTCGCTGTGCCCGTGATTTTGTCTGCTTTCTCCCCTGTTTTCCTTTCTGTGCCCCCGCTGCCTCTCGCCATTCCCGCCGCTGCGTCCCCTGCGGCCCCGCCCCCTGACCGCCCATTCGCTGCCCCTGCCTCCCGCCTCCCAGCTGCTCCTCCCTCCCACCTCCCCATAAATGGCGGCCGCTGCGCGGTGAGGAGAGCGACCCTTGACCTTGCCAGGTAGGTCGCTCCCCACCACACAGCTCCGCCTGTGTTGTCTGCCCGCTGCTTCTGCAGGTAAGATCGCCCTCCGCTTGTGGCCCCGGTGCCCGTATTTTCTGCCTGTCTCCCTTTTCCTTTCTGTGCCCCTCGCTGCCCCATTGTCGTTGTGCCCGTGATTCTGTCTGCTTTCTCCCCTGTTTTCCTTTTGTGCCCCTCGCTGCCCCATTATCGCTGTGCCCGTGATTTTGTCTGCTCTCTCCCCTGTTTTCCTTTTGTGCCCCTCGCTGCCCCATTGTCGCTGTGCCCGTGATTTTATCTGCTTTCTCCCCTGTTTTCCTTTTTGTGCCCTCGCTGCCCCATTGTCGCTGTGCCCGTGATTTTGTCTGCTCTCTCCCCTGTTTTCCTTTCTGTGCCCCTCGCTGCCCCATTGTCGTTGTGCCCGTGATTTTGTCTGCTCTCTCCCTTTTCCTTTCTGTGCCCCTCGCTGCCCCATTGTCGCTGTGCCCGTGATTTTATCTGCTCTCTCCCTGTTTTCCTTTCTGTGCCCCTCGCTGCCCCATTGTCGCTGTGCCCGTGATTTTGTCTGCTCTCTCCCCTGTTTTCCTTTCTGTGCCCCTCGCTGCCCCATTGTCGCTGTGCCCGTGATTTTATCTGCTTTCTCCCCTGTTTTCCTTTTGTGCCCTCGCTGCCCCATTGTCGTTGTACCCGTGATTTTGTCTGCTCTCTCCCCTTTTCCTTTCTGTGCCCTCGCTGCCCCATTGTCGCTGTGCCCGTGATTTTATCTGCTTTCTCCCTGTTTTCCTTTTTGTGCCCCTCGCTGCCCCATTGTCGCTGTGCCCGTGATTTTGTCTGCTTTCTCCCCTGTTTTCCTTTCTGTGCCCCCGCTGCCTCTCGCCATTCCCGCCGCTGCGTCCCCTGCGGCCCCGCCCCTGACCGCCCATTCGCTGCCCCTGCCTCCCGCCTCCCAGTTGCTCCTCCCTCCCACCTCCCCATAAATGGCGGCCGCTGCGCGGTGAGGAGAGCGACCCTTGACCTTGCCAGGTAGGTCGCTCCCCACCACACAGCTCCGCCTGTGTTGTCTGCCCGCTGCTTCTGCAGGTAAGATCGCCCTCCGCTTGTGGCCCCGGTGCCCGTATTTTCTGCCTGTCTCCTTTTCCTTTCTGTGCCCCTCGCTGCCCCATTGTCGTTGTGCCCGTGATTCTGTCTGCTTTCTCCCCTGTTTTCCTTTTTGTGCCCTCGCTGCCCCATTATCGCTGTGCCCGTGATTTTGTCTGCTCTCTCCCCTGTTTTCCTTTTTGTGCCCCTCGCTGCCCCATTGTCGCTGTGCCCGTGATTTTATCTGCTTTCTCCCCTGTTTTCCTTTTTGTGCCCCTCGCTGCCCCATTGTCGCTGTGCCCGTGATTTTGTCTGCTCTCTCCCCTGTTTTCCTTTTTGTGCCCCTCGCTGCCCCATTGTCGCTGTGCCCGTGATTTTATCTGCTTTCTCCCCTGTTTTCCTTTTTGTGCCCCTCGCTGCCCCATTGTCGCTGTGCCCGTGATTTTGTCTGCTCTCTCCCCTGTTTTCCTTTCTGTGCCCCTCGCTGCCCCATTGTCGTTGTGCCCGTGATTTTGTCTGCTCTCTCCCCTTTTCCTTTCTGTGCCCCTCGCTGCCCCATTGTCGCTGTGCCCGTGATTTTATCTGCTCTCTCCCCTGTTTTCCTTTCTGTGCCCCTCGCTGCCCCATTGTCGCTGTGCCCGTGATTTTGTCTGCTCTCTCCCCTGTTTTCCTTTCTGTGCCCCTCGCTGCCCCATTGTCGCTGTGCCCGTGATTTTATCTGCTTTCTCCCCTGTTTTCCTTTTTGTGCCCCTCGCTGCCCCATTGTCGTTGTGCCCGTGATTTTGTCTGCTCTCTCCCCTTTTCCTTTCTGTGCCCCTCGCTGCCCCATTGTCGCTGTGCCCGTGATTTTATCTGCTTTCTCCCCTGTTTTCCTTTTTGTGCCCCTCGCTGCCCCATTGTCGCTGTGCCCGTGATTTTGTCTGCTTTCTCCCCTGTTTTCCTTTCTGTGCCCCCGCTGCCTCTCGCCATTCCCGCCGCTGCGTCCCGCCCCCTGACCGCCCATTCGCTGCCCCTGCCTCCCGCCTCTCAGCTGCTCCTCCCTCCCACCTCCCCATAAATGGCGGCCGCTGCGCGGTGAGGAGAGCGACCCTTGACCTTGCCAGGTAGGTCGCTCCCCACCACACAGCTCCGCCTGTGTTGTCTGCCCGCTGCTTCTGCAGGTAAGATCGCCCTCCGCTTGTGGCCCCGGTGCCCGTATTTTCTGCCTGTCTCCCCTTTTCCTTTCTGTGCCCCTCGCTGCCCCATTGTCGTTGTGCCCGTGATTCTGTCTGCTTTCTCCCCTGTTTTCCTTTTTGTGCCCCTCGCTGCCCCATTATCGCTGTGCCCGTGATTTTGTCTGCTCTCTCCCCTGTTTTCCTTTTTGTGCCCCTCGCTGCCCCATTGTCGCTGTGCCCGTGATTTTATCTGCTTTCTCCCCTGTTTTCCTTTTTGTGCCCCTCGCTGCCCCATTGTCGCTGTGCCCGTGATTTTGTCTGCTCTCTCCCCTGTTTTCCTTTTGTGCCCCTCGCTGCCCCATTGTCGCTGTGCCCGTGATTTTATCTGCTTTCTCCCCTGTTTTCCTTTTTGTGCCCTCGCTGCCCCATTGTCGCTGTGCCCGTGATTTTGTCTGCTCTCTCCCCTGTTTTCCTTTCTGTGCCCCTCGCTGCCCCATTGTCGTTGTGCCCGTGATTTTGTCTGCTCTCTCCCCTTTTCCTTTCTGTGCCCCTCGCTGCCACATTGTCGCTGTGCCCGTGATTTTATCTGCTCTCTCCCTGTTTTCCTTTCTGTGCCCCTCGCTGCCCCATTGTCGCTGTGCCCGTGATTTTGTCTGCTCTCTCCCCTGTTTTCCTTTCTGTGCCCCTCGCTGCCCCATTGTCGCTGTGCCCGTGATTTTATCTGCTTTCTCCCCTGTTTTCCTTTTTGTGCCCCTCGCTGCCCCATTGTCGTTGTGCCCGTGATTTTGTCTGCTCTCTCCCCTTTTCCTTTCTGTGCCCCTCGCTGCCCCATTGTCGCTGTGCCCGTGATTTTATCTGCTTTCTCCCCTGTTTTCCTTTTTGTGCCCTCGCTGCCCCATTGTCGCTGTGCCCGTGATTTTGTCTGCTTTCTCCCCTGTTTTCCTTTCTGTGCCCCCGCTGCCTCTCGCCATTCTCGCCGCTGCGTCCCTGCGGCCCCGCCCCTGACCGCCCATTCGCTGCCCCTGCCTCCCGCCTCCCAGCTGCTCCTCCCTCCCACCTCCCCATAAATGGCGGCCGCTGCGCGGTGAGGAGAGCGACCCTTGACCTTGCCAGGTAGGTCGCTCCCCACCACACAGCTCCGCCTGTGTTGTCTGCCCGCTGCTTCTGCAGGTAAGATCGCCCTCCGCTTGTGGCCCCGGTGCCCGTATTTTCTGCCTGTCTCCCCTTTTCCTTTCTGTGCCCCTCGCTGCCCCATTGTCGTTGTGCCCGTGATTCTGTCTGCTTTCTCCCCTGTTTTCCTTTTTGTGCCCCTCGCTGCCCCATTATCGCTGTGCCCGTGATTTTGTCTGCTCTCTCCCCTGTTTTCCTTTTGTGCCCTCGCTGCCCCATTGTCGCTGTGCCCGTGATTTTATCTGCTTTCTCCCCTGTTTTCCTTTTTGTGCCCCTCGCTGCCCCATTGTCGCTGTGCCCGTGATTTTATCTGCTTTCTCCCCTGTTTTCCTTTTTGTGCCCTCGCTGCCCCATTGTCGCTGTGCCCGTGATTTTGTCTGCTCTCTCCCCTGTTTTCCTTTCTGTGCCCCTCGCTGCCCCATTGTCGTTGTGCCCGTGATTTTGTCTGCTCTCTCCCCTTTTCCTTTCTGTGCCCCTCGCTGCCCCATTGTCGCTGTGCCCGTGATTTTATCTGCTCTCTCCCCTGTTTTCCTTTCTGTGCCCCTCGCTGCCCCATTGTCGCTGTGCCCGTGATTTTGTCTGCTCTCTCCCCTGTTTTCCTTTCTGTGCCCCTCGCTGCCCCATTGTCGCTGTGCCCGTGATTTTATCTGCTTTCTCCCCTGTTTTCCTTTTTGTGCCCCTCGCTGCCCCATTGTCGTTGTGCCCGTGATTTTGTCTGCTCTCTCCCTTTTCCTTTCTGTGCCCCTCGCTGCCCCATTGTCGCTGTGCCCGTGATTTTATCTGCTTTCTCCCCTGTTTTCCTTTTTGTGCCCCTCGCTGCCCCATTGTCGCTGTGCCCGTGATTTTGTCTGCTTTCTCCCTGTTTTCCTTTTCTGTGCCCCCGCTGCCTCTCGCCATTCCCGCCGCTGCGTCCCTGCGGCCCCGCCCCCTGACCGCCCATTCGCTGCCCCTGCCTCCCGCCTCCCAGCTGCTCCTCCCTCCCACCTCCCCATAAATGGCGGCCGCTGCGCAGGTGAGGAGAGCGACCCTTGACCTTGCCAGGTAGGTCGCTCCCCACCACACAGCTCCGCCTGTGTTGTCTGCCCGCTGCTTCTGCAGGTAAGATCGCCCTCCGCTTGTGGCCCCGGTGCCCGTATTTTCTGCCTGTCTCCCTTTTCCTTTCTGTGCCCCTCGCTGCCCCATTGTCGTTGTGCCCGTGATTCTGTCTGCTTTCTCCCCTGTTTTCCTTTTTGTGCCCCTCGCTGCCCCATTATCGCTGTGCCCGTGATTTTGTCTGCTCTCTCCCCTGTTTTCCTTTTGTGCCCCTCGCTGCCCCATTGTCGCTGTGCCCGTGATTTTATCTGCTTTCTCCCCTGTTTTCCTTTTGTGCCCCTCGCTGCCCCATTGTCGCTGTGCCCGTGATTTTGTCTGCTCTCTCCCCTGTTTTCCTTTTTGTGCCCCTCGCTGCCCCATTGTCGCTGTGCCCGTGATTTTATCTGCTTTCTCCCCTGTTTTCCTTTTTGTGCCCCTCGCTGCCCCATTGTCGCTGTGCCCGTGATTTTGTCTGCTCTCTCCCCTGTTTTCCTTTCTGTGCCCCTCGCTGCCCCATTGTCGTTGTGCCCGTGATTTTGTCTGCTCTCTCCCCTTTTCCTTTCTGTGCCCCTCGCTGCCCCATTGTCGCTGTGCCCGTGATTTTATCTGCTCTCTCCCCTGTTTTCCTTTCTGTGCCCCTCGCTGCCCCATTGTCGCTGTGCCCGTGATTTTGTCTGCTCTCTCCCCTGTTTTCCTTTCTGTGCCCCTCGCTGCCCCATTGTCGCTGTGCCCGTGATTTTATCTGCTTTCTCCCCTGTTTTCCTTTTTGTGCCCCTCGCTGCCCCATTGTCGCTGTGCCCGTGATTTTGTCTGCTCTCTCCCCTTTTCCTTTCTGTGCCCCTCGCTGCCCCATTGTCGCTGTGCCCGTGATTTTATCTGCTTTCTCCCCTGTTTTCCTTTTTGTGCCCCTCGCTGCCCCATTGTCGCTGTGCCCGTGATTTTGTCTGCTTTCTCCCCTGTTTTCCTTTCTGTGCCCCCCGCTGCCTCTCGCCATTCCCGCCGCTGCGTCCCTGCGGCCCCGCCCCCTGACCGCCCATTCGCTGCCCCTGCCTCCCGCCTCCCAGCTGCTCCTCCTCCCACCTCCCCATAAATGGCGGCCGCTGCGCGGTGAGGAGAGCGACCCTTGACCTTGCCAGGTAGGTCGCTCCCCCACCACACAGCTCCGCCTGTGTTGTCTGCCCGCTGCTTCTGCAGGTAAGATCGCCCTCCGCTTGTGGCCCCGGTGCCCGTATTTTCTGCCTGTCTCCCTTTTCCTTTCTGTGCCCCTCGCTGCCCCATTGTCGTTGTGCCCGTGATTCTGTCTGCTTTCTCCCCTGTTTTCCTTTTGTGCCCCTCGCTGCCCCATTATCGCTGTGCCCATTGATTTTGTCTGCTCTCTCCCTGTTTTCCTTTTGTGCCCCTCGCTGCCCCATTGTCGCTGTGCCCGTGATTTTATCTGCTTTCTCCCTGTTTTCCTTTTGTGCCCCTCGCTGCCCCATTGTCGCTGTGCCCGTGATTTTGTCTGCTCTCTCCCCTGTTTTCCTTTTTGTGCCCTCGCTGCCCCATTGTCGCTGTGCCCGTGATTTTATCTGCTTTCTCCCCTGTTTTCCTTTTTGTGCCCCTCGCTGCCCCATTGTCGCTGTGCCCGTGATTTTGTCTGCTCTCTCCCTGTTTTCCTTTCTGTGCCCCTCGCTGCCCCATTGTCGTTGTGCCCGTGATTTTGTCTGCTCTCTCCCTGTTTTCCTTTTCTGTGCCCCTCGCTGCCCCATTGTCGCTGTGCCCGTGATTTTATCTGCTTTCTCCCCTGTTTTCCTTTCTGTGCCCTCGCTGCCCCATTGTCGCTGTGCCCGTGATTTTGTCTGCTCTCTCCCTGTTTTCCTTTCTGTGCCCCTCGCTGCCCCATTGTCGCTGTGCCCGTGATTTTATCTGCTTTCTCCCCTGTTTTCCTTTTTGTGCCCCTCGCTGCCCCATTGTCGTTGTGCCCGTGATTTTGTCTGCTCTCTCCCTTTTCCTTTCTGTGCCCCTCGCTGCCCCATTGTCGCTGTGCCCGTGATTTTATCTGCTTTCTCCCCTGTTTTCCTTTTTGTGCCCCTCGCTGCCCCATTTTCGCTGTGCCCGTGATTTTGTCTGCTTTCTCCCCTGTTTTCCTTTCTGTGCCCCCGCTGCCTCTCGCCATTCCCGCCGCTGCGTCCCCTGCGGCCCCGCCCCTGACCGCCCATTCGCTGCCCCTGCCTCCCGCCTCCCAGCTGCTCCTCCCTCCCACCTCCCCATAAATGGCGGCCGCTGCGCGCGCGCCGCTGGCGCGCCAAGGCGCGCCTAAGGCAAGCCCGTCTGCGCCCGTCCGCGACTGGACCGCGCCCAGCGCCAGAACCCCTGGATCCCACCGATGCATCACCACTCGACGGACCTACAACGCCGCCACACTCACCGCACTCAATGCCGGCCGGAACCCTGCCTGCTACCGAGCCTCACCGAGACGCACCCACGGACCCTTCACCTGCCAAACCTGCCGATTCACCTGCCCCCGGACGTGCACCACCTCCGCCAAGTCGAGCACCAGCAGCAACCACCTGAAATGCATCCTGCTGAACACCCGCTCCGTCCACAGGCACGCCGTGGAACTCTGGGACCTGCTCGACGCAACAGCACCGGACATCGCCTTCCTCACCGAAACCTGGATGAACGCCTCCTCAGCGCCCGACATCGCCATAGCCATCCCGGACGGATACAAGATCACCCGGAAGGACCGTGTCAACCAGACGGGAGGAGGCATCGCCATCGTACACAAGAACACCATCCGCATCTCGACTAACTCCGACGAGACCTTCACCGCCGCCGAACACCTACACTTCCAGATACACACTGACCCCAAGACCACCCTCCGAGGCACCCTCATCTACAGACCCCGGGACCACGCACACTATTCAGCGAAGACATCGCAGACTTCATCAGCCCGCACGCCATGCCCTCCGCCGACTACATCCTCCTAGGGGACCTCAACTTCCACCTGGAGAACAACAACGACAGAAACACCACCGCCCTGCTGGACAACCTCGCCAACCTCGGACTCAAGCAACTGGTGAACACGCCCACCCACTACGCCGGCCACACGCTTGACCCCGTCTTCTCGTCCAGCAAGCACATCTCCTTCAGCCACGCCACCGGACTCCACTGGACCGACCACAGCTGCGTCCACTTCAGCTTCAGAAAGACTACGACCCACCACCACCCGCAACAGGCTCCCCGCCGGAGCTGGAGCAAGATCACCGCCGAGCAGCTCACCGCCTCCCTCAGCCAGAACACACCCACCAACACAACGGACCCAAACGAAGCAGCCAGCAACCTCGCCAAGTGGCTGACCGCCTGCGCCGACGACCTCGCACCACTAAAAACCCTCCCAGCAGACCCGGAAGCAAGAAACCCCTTGGTTCACCAACGAACTCAAGGAATCCAAGAAGAACTGCCGCACTCTCGAGAAAACCTGGCGACTCGACCAGACCACAGACAACAGGACCGCCCTCAAGCACGCCACCCGCAAACACCACCAGCTGATCCGTGCCACCAAGAAGTCGGCACTCAAAGAACGACTGGACAACAACGCCCATGACAGCAAGGAACTTTTCAGCATCGTCAAAGAGTTCTCCAACCCCAGCGCCGGAAACAACGACATCACCCCTCGCAAGACCTCTGCAACTCACTCTCCGCGTTCTTCCACCGCAAGATCACCGACATACATAACAGCTTCGACGCACAAACAACGCACCCTACCGCCGAACCAACGCCCGCCACCACCACCCTCTGCAACTGGACCCCGATCAGCACCGAAGACACCACCCGCACGATGAACTCCATCCACTCCGGATCACCAACCGACCCCTGCCCACACCACGTCTTCAACAAAGCCGACGCCACCATCGCACCCCATCTCCGGGACATCATCAACTCCTCCTTCCACACCGCCACCTTCCCGGAGAGCTGGAAGCACACCGAGCTTACCGCCCTCCAGAAGAAACCAACGGCGGACCCCACCGACCTTAAGAACTACCGTCCCATCTCGCTCCTTCCGTTTCCAGCCAAAGTCATCGAGAAGACCGTCAACAGACAGCTTGCCGCCTTCCTCGAGACGAATGGATCCTCGACCCCTCGCAGTCCGGGTTTCGGGCCAACCACAGCACCGAGACCGCCCTTATCGCAGCCACCGACGACATCAGAACCCTAACCGACAACGGGGAAACAGCTGCCCTCATCCTCTTGGACCTCTCCGCGGCGTTCGACACCGTCTGCCACCGCACCCTAGTGAAGCGCCTCAGCAACATCGGAATCCGAGAGAAAGCACTGGAATGGATCATCTCGTTCCTCGCCGGAAGAACCCAGAGAGTCCGCCTCCCCCGTTCAGATCCGAAGCCACCGAAGTCATCTGCGGCGTTCCACAGGGATCCTCACTCAGCCCAACCCTCTTCAACGTCTACATGAGCCCCCTCGCAGCCATCGCACGCCGACACAACCTCAACATCATCTCCTACGCCGACGACACCCAACTGATCCTCTCCTCACCAACGACCCCACCACCGCCAGAGCCAACCTACACGACGGGATGAGAGACGTCGCCGACTGGATGAGGAACAGCCGCCTTAAACTGAACTCCAGACAAGACAGAAGTCCTCATCCTGGGCTCATCACCCTCCGCCTGGGACGACTCCTGGTGGCCCCCGGCCATGGGCACCGCGCCCAAGCCAACGGACCACGCACGCAACCTGGGCTTCATCCTGGACTCCTCCCTGTCGATGACCAGACAAGTCAACGCCGTCTCATCTTCATGCTTCAACACCTCTGCGCATGCTCCGCAAGATCTTCAGATGGATCCCCACTGAAACCAGGAAGACCGTCACCCAGGCACTCGTCACCAGCCGACTGGACTATGGGAACACCCTCTACGCCGGAACCACAGCCAAACTTCAAAAAGACTCCAGCGCATCCAGAACGCCTCCGCACGACTCATCCTGGACATCCCCCGACACAGCCACATCACCGGACACCTGAAAGACCTGCACTGGCTCCCCGTCAGCAAGAGAATAACGTTCAGACTCCTCACCCACGCACACAAGGCCCTCCACGACCTGGGCCCAAAGTACCTCAACGACCGCATGACCTTCTACACGCCCACACGCCAGCTACGATCAACCAGCCACGCCCTCGCCACCGTACCACGCATCCGCAGAACCACCGCCGGAGGAAGATCCTTCTCCTACCTGGCAGCCAAGACCTGGAACTCCCTCCCCACTCACCTTCGGCGAACCCAGGACCATCTCTCCTTCAGGAAGCAGCTCAAGACCTGGCTGTTCGAGCAGTAACTTACCCCCTCCCCCAGCGCCTTGAGACCCTCCCGGGTGAGTAGCGCGCTCTATAAATGCCGTGATTGATTGATTGATCATTTCCCCACAAAAATCCAATTTCGATATATTGATATCTTCGTCTGCAGAGCTTAAATCAGAGCTATCATTCGTGCCCTGTGTATCATAACTAACACATCTATCCATTGCCGCTCTGTTCCTCAGGGAGTCATATTTCCTCGCAAATGTGTATATCCGACCATTGGCATAGTCAATACGATCGCGATTAAATTTACTGGCCTTCCGTTTCTCCACATCAATTTCATGTTTAAGGATCTTTTTTTCCATCATCTCCAGAAGATCTTTTTCTCATCATTATTTGGGAACTTCTCCAGTTCCCCCTCCAGCTCTTTAATTCTTTCCAATATCCCTTCAAGTTTACGTTCAGCATGTATGATTAATGTTCTCATGAGTTTCAGTGAGCATTCATTTGTATCCATTTGCCACTGCTTAATCAGATCCATATCCAAGTCATTCAATGTGGGCATAATTAAAATTCGCAGGCCCCTTGGCACCCTCTTGAATTCAATATATTTTTCTAAAGTAGTCTTTTCCCACCATTTGTTGATCTCTACAATTCTAGCTTGTTGTAATTCCTTAATAAGGTTCTGAATCGTTTTCTCCTTCCTTCTGAATGCATACTACCAGAAACCTGTGAGTCCTTAGTCACCATATTATCATCAAGCAGTTCATTGGCTCTCTGTGCTCGATTAGAACTTCTTTCAGCCATTTCTTTTAATATATTATTCAGTCACTGGGGTTAATTGTTTCTATAAGCAGTTCGCACTTGGTGTGTTTTAATTTTTAGCTTGTTTTCTTTCTTTCCGAAAGTAAATTTCAGCTTTTGAGCGATTTCCTCTCCTTAGTATACTTAATTATTTAGAAGTATACCGGTCCACCACAATATGTCACTGTTTATAATCACCTCTATGTTTCTTACGAACGTGCGCGGGACGTAGCACGGGAAGCGGTTTTAAACTCTAACCGCTACAATCTCCCGGAGCGGCTACTCGCTGGAGCGGCTTTCCAGAGAAACGGAATCAGCTATGGGATTCATCTGCCCTGCCGCACCAGCAGCTTGGTAGGTGGGCCCACAATGCCTCCCCCACTCCCCCGTACTCACCGCAGCAGCTTACAGCTTCCGCTTCGTTCCGCGTTGTAACAATCTTCCTTAGTTACTGTGACAGAGGCGTCGGTCCAGATACTCCGTCACTCGAAACGGGGCTGAGTCAACGGCACGGATCCGCTTCACTTCAATGGTGGAGTGCTCGTGGTGTACAGATCAGCCGCTGTACCAATATCGACAACAAAACCCAACACGGTCCCAGGTACACGAACCAGAGTCTCCACGGCACAGAGGAAATCCACAACCAGGTTCTTAAAGATATTTTATTTTCTTTTTCTTAACCACACCATTTGTGCAAACGTGCAAAGGACGGTCAACGCGTTTCGGCGAATGCCTTCAACTGGACCATAGAGTCCTGCCGTCTAAACTGTCCATTTAAAGTGACAATGTGCAATAAATCCCTCATTTATTTCCATAAAAATAGACTAGACTGTTAACCCCAGTTTATAGGTATTCATGTTGGCTGTTAACTATTTCCATTTACTCTCTGGTCTGTTAATTGCAATAATCATAGTAAAGTACCTTGACTTTAAATAAAAATACCAACCAGAGAAAATCCAATAAAAACAACCGCATCAGGGAAAGAGGTAAAAGAGGTGATCAGAGAGTATAACGAGGGGGATACTAAGACGGATGGGGAAATTTCATCAGATAAAAAGATAAAGGCATATATAGACATCATTAAGTACATGTTAAAAGCATATCCAGTAAAAAATGAACATTATATATATATATATTCACACAACAGGATTGCCCAGATCTGAGACCGCACTCCGCAGTTGGTAAGTATCTCACTTTATTTTCAAAGGCATCCAACTTAACATCCCCATGTAGCGTCCCCGGCCTGACGCGTTTCGAATCCTTTGAGATTCTCTTCAAAGGCCCGTGTCAGCAGCTACAATTCAAACACCTGCATTCTCCCGCTCGAGCTTTTATTTAATTGGTTTGGCTTCTGGTGCGCCTCCTTGATGGAAAAACGTCATTTTTACATTGAGTGCTCTGGGAGATGTAGTTCTTTATATTTTATTTCACAACCCTCCAGTGGGTATGTCTGCTGGCACGCACTATGGGACAATGTTTATAGCCCTCCATTGGGCTTCCGGATGGCACTTTGGATGCCTGCATTCCATATACCTTCTGCGCCCGTATCCAGGTGAAATTTTCACTCCTCGGGTCCTTTGATTATCGGCGGTGCGTCGTCTCACGCGGCCTGGAACCGCCGCAATTATATTCACACAACAGGATTGCCCAGATTTGAGACCGCACTCCGCAGTTGGTAAGTATCTCACTTTATTTTCAAAGGCATCCAACTTAACATCCCCATGTAACGTCCCCGGCCTGACGCGTTTTGAATCCTTTGCGATTCTCTTCAGAGGCCCGTGTCAGCAGCTACAATTCAAACACCTGCATTCTCCCGCTCAAGCTTTTATTTAATTGGCTTGGCTTCTGGTGCGCCTCGTTGATGGAAAAACGTCATTTTTACACTGAGTGCTCTGGGAGATGTAGTTCTTTATATTTTATTTCACAACCCTCCAGTGGGTATGTCAGCTGGCACACACTATGGGACAATGTTTATAGCCCTCCATTGGGTTTCCGGATGGCACTTTGGATGCCTGTGTTCCATATACCTTCTGCGCCCGTATCCAGGTGAAATTTTCACTCCTCTGGTCCTTTGATTATCGGCGGTGCGTCGTCTCACGCGGCCTGGAACCGCCGCGATTATATTCACACAACAGGATTGCCCAGATTTGAGACCGCACTCCGCAGTTGGTAAGTATCTCACTTTATTTTCAAAGGCATCCAACTTAACATCCCGATGTAACATCCCCGGCCTGACGCGATTCGAATCCTTTGTGATTCTCTTCAGAGGCACGTGTAACCAGCTACAATTCAAACACCTGCATTCTCCCGCTCGAGCTTTTATTTAATTGGCTTGGCTTCTGGTGCGCCTCCTTGATGGAAAAACGTCATTTTTACACTGAGTGCTCTGGGAGATGTAGTTCTTTACATTTTATTTCACAACCCTCCAGTGGGTATGTCTGCTGGCACGCACTATGGGACAATGTTTATAGCCCTCCATTGGGCTTCCGGATGGCACTTTGGATGCCTGCGTTCCATATACCTTCTGCGCCCGTATCCAGGTGAAATTTTCACTCCTCGGGTCCTTTGATTATCGGCGGTGCGTCGTCTCACGCGGCCTGGAACCGCCGTGATTATATTCACACAACAGGATTGCCCAGATGTGAGACCGCACTCCGCAGTAGGTAAGTATCTCACTTTATTTTCAAAGGCATCCAACTTAACATCCCCATGTAACGTCCCGGCCTGACGCGTTTCGAATCCTTTGCGATTCTTTTCAGAGGCCCGTGTCAGCAGCTACAATTCAAACACCTGCATTCTCCCGCTCGAGCTTTTATTTAATTGGCTTGGCTTCTGGTGCGCCTCCTTGATGGAACAACGTCATTTTTACACTGAGTGCTCTGGGAGATGTAGGGGCATATTAGCAAGGAATAGCGATATTTATCGCTAACCGCGCTTAGCGCGACTTTGGTTAACGCCGCCTATCGCTGGAAAATATCGCTGAGATAACACCCTATTAACAAGGTTTATCTCCATAGCGATAAAATTTCCAGCGATAGCGGCAAAATGTGAGAATATCGCTGGAAAAGCAGCGATATTCTCGCATTATCGCTAAGGTGGATTCAGCATTAGAATCCACCTCCTATACTTTAAACAGGTAAGTCGTCCTCACTAGCAGGAGATAAAATATAGCAATAAACGCGCTTAGCGCGAATTATTTTATAGCTTCGCCTGCCTTGTTAATAGGGGGTAGTGGAGTTAGCGACTGTTTCCAGTCGCTTTTAGTAGGGAACGCCATGCAAGGCGATGTGAATCCCGGCCGCTAACGCCTAAAAGCTGTCGCTAACGCCAGTTAGAGACAGCTTGCTAATAGGGCGATATAAATATCGCCGCTTTAGCGGCAAAAAGTGCCGCTAAAGCGGCGATAAAGCCCTTGATAATATGCCCCGTAGTTCTTTATATTTTATTTCACAACCCTCCAGTGGGTATGTCTGCTGGCACGCACTATGGGACAATGTTTATAGCCCTCCATTGGGCTTACGGATGGCACTTTGGATGCCTGCGTTCCATATACCTTCTGCGCCCGTATCCAGGTGAAATTTTCGCTCCTCGGGTCCTTTGATTATCGGCGGTGAGTCGTCTCACGCGGCCTGGAACCGACGCGATTATATTCACACAACAGGATTGCCCAGATTTGAGACCGCACTCCGCAGTTGGTAAGTATCTCACTTTATTTTCAAAGGCATCCAACTTAACATCCCCATGTAACGTCCCCGGCCTGACGCGTTTTGAATCCTTTGCGATTCTCTTCAGAGGCCCGTGTCAGCAGCTACAATTCAAACACCTGCATTCTCCCGCTCGAGCTTTTATTTAATTGGCTTGGCTTCTGGTGCGCCTCCTTGATGGAAAAACGTCATTTTTACACTGAGTGCTCTGGGAGATGTAGTTCTTTATATTTTATTTCACAACCCTCCAGTGGGTATGTCTGCTGGCACGCACTATGGGACAATGTTTATAGCCCTCCATTGGGCTTCCGGATGGCACTTTGGATGCATGCGTTCCATATACCTTCTGCGCCCATATCCAGGTGAAATTTTCACTCCTCGGGTCCTTTGATTATCGGCGGTGCGTCGTCTCACGCGGCCTGGAACCGCCGCAATTATATTCACACAACAGGATTGCCCAGATTTGAGACCGCACTCCGCAGTTGGTAAGTATCTCACTTTATTTTCAAAGGCATCCAACTTAACATCCCCATGTAACGTCCCCGGCCTGACGCGTTTCGAATCCTTTGCGATTCTCTTCAGAGGCCTGTGTCAGCAGCTACAATTCAAACACCTGCATTCTCCCGCTCGAGCTTTTATTTAATTGGCTTGGCTTCTGGTGCGCCTCCTTGTTGGAAAAACGTCATTTTTACATTGAGTGCTCTGGGAGATGTAGTTTTTTATATTTTATTTCACAACCCTCCAGTGGGTATGTCTGCTGGCACGCACTATGGGACAATGTTTATAGCCCTCCATTGGGCTTCAGGATGGCACTTTGGATACCTGCGTTCCATATAACTTCTGCGCCCTTATCCAGATGAAATTTTCACTCCTCGGGTCCTTTGATTATCGGCGGTGCGTCGTCTCATGCGGCCTGGAACCGCCGCGATTATAATCACACAACAGGATTGCCCAGATTTGAGACCGCACTCCGCAGTTGGTAAGTATCTCACTTTATTTTCAAAGGCATCTAACTTAACATCCCCATGTAACGTCCCCTGCCTGACGCGTTTCGAATCCTTTGCGATTCTCTTCAGAGGCCTGTGTCAGCAGCTACAATTCAAACACCTGCATTCTCCCGCTCGAGCTTTTATTTAATTGGCTTGGCTTCTGGTGCGCCTCCTTAATGGAAAAACGTCATTTTTACACTGAGTGCTCTGGGAGATGTAGTTCTTTATATTTTATTTCACAACCCTCCAGTGGGTATGTCTGCTGGCACGCACTATGGGACAATGTTTATAGCCCTCCATTGGGCTTCCGGATGGCACTTTGGATGCCTGCGTTCCATATACCTTCTGCGCCCGTATCCAGGTGAAATTTTCACTCCTCGGGTCCTTTGATTATCGGCGGTGCGTCGTCTCACGCGGCCTGGAACCGTCGCGATTATATTCACACAACAGGATTGCCCAGATTTGAGACCGCACTCCGCAGTTGGTAAGTATCTCACTTTATTTTCAAAGGCATCCAACTTAACATCCCCATGTAACGTCCCCTGCCTGACGCGTTTCGAATCCTTTGCGATTCTCTTCAGAGGCCCGTGTCAGCAGCTACAATTCAAACACCTGCATTCTCCCGCTCGAGCTTTTATTTAATTGGCTTGGCTTCTGGTGCGCCTCCTTGATGGAAAAACGTCATTTTTACACTGAGTGCTCTGGGAGATGTAGTTCTTTATATTTTATTTCACAACCCTCCAGTGGGTATGTCTGCTGGCACGCACTATGGGACAATGTTTATGGGCCTCCATTGGACTTCCGGATGGCACTTTGGATGCCTGCTTTCCATATACCTTCTGCGCCCGTATCCAGGTGACATTTTCACTTCTCGGGTCCTTTGATTATTGGCGGTGCGTCGTCTCACGTGGCCTGGAACCGCCGCAATTATATTCACACAACAGGATTGGCCAGATTTGAGACCGCACTCCGCAGTTGGTAAGTATCTCGCTTTATTTTCAAAGGCATCCAACTTAACATCCCCATGTAACGTCCCCGGCCTGACGCGTTTCGAATCCTTTGCGATTCTCTTCAGAGGCCTGTGTCAGCAGCTACAATTCAAACACCTGCATTCTCCCGTTCGAGCTTTTATTTAATTGGCTTGGCTTCTGGTGCGCCTCCTTGTTGGAAAAAAGTCATTTTTACATTGAGTGCTCTGGGAGATGTAGTTCTTTATATTTTATTTCACAACCCTCCAGTGGGTATTTCTGCTGGCACGCACTATGGGACAATGTTTATAGCCCCCATTGGGCTTCCGGATGGCACTTTGGATGCCTGCGTTCCATATACCTTCTGCGCCCGTATCCAGGTGAAATATTCACTCCTCGGGTCCTTTGATTATCGGCGGTGCGTCGTCTCACGCGGCCTGGAACCGACGCGATTATATTCACACAACAGGATTGCCCAGATTTGAGACCGCACTCCGCAGTTGGTAAGTATCTCACTTTATTTTCAAAGGCATCCAACTTAACATCCCCATGTAACGTCCCCGGCCTGACGCGTTTTGAATCCTTTGCGATTCTCTTCAGAGGCCCGTGTCAGCAGCTACAATTCAAACACCTGCATTCTCCCGCTCAAGCTTTTATTTAATTGGCTTGGCTTCTGGTGCGCCTCCTTGATGGAAAAACGTCATTTTTACACTGAGTGCTCTGGGAGATGTAGTTCTTTATATTTTATTTCACAACCCTCCAGTGGGTATGTCTGCTGGCACGCACTATGGGACAATGTTTATAGTCCTCCATTGGGCTTCCGGATGGCACTTTGGATGCCTGCGTTCCATATACCTTCTGCGCCCGTATCCAGGTGAAATTTTCACTGCTCGGGTCCTTTGATTATCGGCGGTGCGTCGTCTCATGCGGCCTGGAACCGCCGCGATTATATTCACACAACAGGATTGCCCAGATTTGAGACCGCACTCCGCAGTTGGTAAGTATCTCACTTTATTTTCAAAGGCATCTAACTTAACATCCCCATGTAACGTCCCCGGCCTGACGCGTTTCGAATCCTTCGCGATTCTCTTCAGAGGCACGTGTCAGCAGCTACAATTCAAACACCTGCATTCTCCCGCTCAAGCTTTTATTTAATTGGCTTGGCTTCTGGTGCGCCTCCTATATGGAAAAACGTCATTTTTACACTGAGTGCTCTGGGAGATGTAGTTCTTTATATTTTATTTCACAACCCTCCAGTGGGTATGTCTGCTGGCACGCACTATGGGACAATGTTTATAGCCCTCCATTGGGCTTCCGGATGGCACTTTGGATGCCTGCGTTCCATATACCTTCTGCGCCCGTATCCAGGTGAAATTTTCACTCCTCGGGTCCTTTGATTATCGGCGGTGCGTCGTCTTACGCGGCCTGGAACTGTCGCGATTATATTCACACAACAGGATTGCCCAGATTTGAGACCGCACTCCGCAGTTGGTAAGTATCTCACTTTATTTTCAAAGGCATCCAACTTAACATCCCCATGTAACGTCCCCTGCCTGACGCGTTTCCAATCCTTTGCGATTCTCTTCAGAGGCCCGTGTCAGCAGCTACAATTCAAACACCTGCATTCTCCCGCTCGAGCTTTTATTTAATTGGCTTGGCTTCTGGTGCGCCTTCTTGATGGAAAAACGTCATTTTTACACTGAGTGCTCTGGGAGATGTAGTTCTTTATATTTTATTTCACAACCCTCCAGTGGGTATGTCTGCTGGCACGCACTATGGGACAATGTTTATAGCCCCCATTGGGCTTCCGGATGGCACTTTGGATGCCTGCGTTCCATATACCTTCTGCGCCCGTATCCAGGTGAAATGTTCACTCCTCGGGTCCTTTGATTATCGGCGGTGCGTCGTCTCACGCGGCCTGGAACCGACGCGATTATATTCACACAACAGGATTGCCCAGATTTGAGACCGCACTCCGCAGTTGGTAAGTATCTCACTTTATTTTCAAAGGCATCCAACTTAACATCCCCATGTAACGTCCCCGGCCTGACGCGTTTTGAATCCTTTGCGATTCTCTTCAGAGGCCCGTGTCAGCAGCTACAATTCAAACACCTGCATTCTCCCGCTCGAGCTTTTATTTAATTGGCTTGGCCTCTGGTGCGCCTCCTTGATGGAAAAACGTCATTTTTACACTGAGTGCTCTGGGAGATGTAGTTCTTTATATTTTATTTCACAACCCTCCAGTGGGTATGTCTGCTGGCACGCACTATGGGACAATGTTTATAGCCCTCCATTGGGCTTCCGGATGGCACTTTGGATGCCTGCGTGCCATATACCTTCTGCGCCCGTATCCAGGTGAAATTTTCACTCCTCGGGTCCTTTGATTATCGGCGGTGCGTCGTCTCACGCGGCCTGGAACCGACGCGATTATATTCACACAACAGGATTGCCCAGATTTGAGACGTCACTCCGCAGTTGGTAAGTATCTCACTTTATTTTCAAAGGCATCCAACTTAACATCCCCATGTAACGTCCCCGGCCTGACGCGTTTTGAATCCTTTGCGATTCTCTTCAGAGGCCCGTGTCAGCAGCTACAATTCAAACACCTGCATTCTCCCGCTCGAGCTTTTATTTAATTGGCTTGGCTTCTGGTGCGCCTCCTTAATGGAAAAACGTCATTTTTACACTGAGTGCTCTGGGAGATGTAGTTCTTTATATTTTATTTCACAACCCTCCAGTGGGTATGTCTGCTGGCACGCACTATGGGACAATGTTTATAGCCCTCCATTGGGCTTCCGGATGGCACTTTGGATGCCTGCGTTCCATATACCTTCTGCGCCCGTATCCAGGTGAAATTTTCACTCCTCGGGTCCTTTGATTATCGGCGGTGCGTCGTCTCACGCGGCCTGGAACCGCCGCGATTATATTCACACAACAGGATTGCCCAGATTTGAGACCGCACTCCGCAGTTGGTAAGTATCTCACTTTATTTTCAAAGGCATCCAACTTAACATCCCCATGTAACGTCCCCTGCCTGACGCGTTTCGAATCCTTTGCGATTCTCTTCAGAGGCCCGTGTCAGCAGCTACAATTCAAACACCTGCATTCTCCCGCTCCAGCTTTTATTTAATTGGCTTGGCTTCTGGTGCGCCTCCTTGATGGAAAAACGTCATTTTTACACTGAGTGCTCTGGGAGATGTAGTTCTTTATATTTTATTTCACAACCCTCCAGTGGGTATGTCTGCTGGCACGCACTATGGGACAATGTTTATAGCCCTCCATTGGGCTTCCGGATGGCACTTTGGATGCATGCGTTCCATATACCTTCTGCGCCCATATCCAGGTGAAATTTTCACTCCTCGGGTCCTTCGATTATCGGCGGTGCGTCGTCTCACTCGGCCTGGAACCGCCGCAATTATATTCACACAACAGGATTGCCCATATTTGAGACCGCACTCCGCAGTTGGTAAGTATCTCACTTTATTTTCAAAGGCATCCAACTTAACATCCCCATGTAACGTCCCCGGCCTGACGCATTTCGAATCCTTTGCGATTCTCTTCAGAGGCCTGTGTCAGCAGCTACAATTCAAACACCTGCATTCTCCCGCTCGAGCTTTTATTTAATTGGCTTGGCTTCTGGTGCGCCTCCTTGTTGGAAAAACGTCATTTTTACATTGAGTGCTCTGGGAGATGTAGGGGCATATTAGCAAGAAGAGGCGATAATCATCGCTAACCCTGCTTAGCGTGATTTTTTATCGCCGGCTATCGCTGGAATATATCGCCACGCTAACGCTGTATTAGCAACGATTAGCGCTATGGCGATGAATATTCCAGCGATAGCGGAGAAATGGGCCAACATCGCTGAAAAACCAGCGATGTTGCATGGAGAAGGGAGAACACCTTGCTGATACGACCCTGTGGTCGTATCAGCATAATCCACCCCCCATGTTAGGTATGGCTAACACCTGCTAATTGCAGGTGTTAAATAAATGGCGATGACCTCGGTTAGCGCGACTTTCACGTCGCTAACTGGGGCCATAGCCACCTTGCTAATAGGCGATAGGCCTGTTAGCGAGTGTTTCCCAGGTTTGTTCGTCGGGTATGCCCACTTTGCATGTCATTAGCGATAAATATCGCTGACATGCAAAGCGGTAAAAACGGGCGCTAATGCCCGCAAACCGTCGCTAACTGCTGTTAGAGACAGTTTGCTGATAGGGCGATATAAATATCGCCGCTTTAGCGGCAGAAGTGCCGCTAAAGCGGCGATAGTGCCCTTGCTAATATGCCCCGTAGTTTTTTATATTTTATTTCACAACCCTCCAGTGGGTATGTCTGCTGGCACGCACTATGGGACAATGTTTATAGCCCTCCATTGGGCTTCCGGATGGCACTTTGGATACCTGCGTTCCATATAACTTCTGCGCCCTTATCCAGATGAAATTTTCACTCTCGGGTACTTTGATTATCGGCGGTGCGTCGCCTCATGCGGCCTGGAACCGCCGCGATTATATTCACACAACAGGATTGCCCAGATTTGAGACCGCACTCCGCAGTTGGTAAGTATCTCACTTTATTTTCAAAGGCATCTAACTTAACATCCCCATGTAACGTCCCCGGCCTGACGCGTTTCGAATCCTTCGCGATTCTCTTCAGAGGCACGTGTCAGCAGCTACAATTCAAACACCTGCATTCTCCTGCTCAAGCTTTTATTTAATTGGCTTGGCTTCTGGTGCGCCTCCTTTATGGAAAAACGTCATTTTTACACTGAGTGCTCTGGGACATGTAGTTTTTTATATTTTATTTCACAACCCTCCAGTGGGTATGTCTGCTGGCACGCACTATGGGACAATGTTTATAGCCCTCCATTGGGCTTCCGGATGGCACTTTGGATGCCTGCGTTCCATATACCTTCTGCGCCCGTATCCAGGTGAAATTTTCACTCCTCGGGTCCTTTGATTATCGGCGGTGCGTCGTCTCACGCGACCTGGAACCGCCGCGATTATATTCACACAACAGGATTGCCCAGATTTGAGACCGCACTCCACAGTTGGTAAGTATCTCACTTTATTTTCAAAGGCATCCAACTTAACATCCCCATGTAACGTCCCCGGCCTGACGCGTTTCGAATCCTTTGCGATTTTCTTCAGAGGCACGTGTCAGCAGCTACAATTCAAACACCTGCATTCTCCCGCTCAAGCTTTTATTTAATTGGCTTGGCTTCTGGTGCGCCTCCTTGATGGAAAAACGTAATTTTTACACTGAGTGCTCTGGGAGATGTAGTTCTTTACATTTTATTTCACAACCCTCCAGTGGGTATGTCTGCTGGCACGCACTATGGGACAATGTTTATAGCCCTCCATTGGGCTTCCGGATGGCACTTTGGATGCCTGCGTTCCATATACCTTCTGCGCCCGTATCCAGGTGAAATTTTCACTCCTCGGGTCCTTTGATTATCGGCGGTGTATCGTCTCACGCGGCCTGGAACCGCCGCGATTATATTCACACAACAGGATTGCCCGGATTTGAGACCGCTCCGCAGTTGGTAAGTATCTCACTTTATTTTCAAAGGCATCCAACTTAACATCCCCATGTAACGTCCCCGGCCTGACGCGTTTCGAATCCTTTGGGATTCTCTTCAGAGGCCTGTGTCAGCAGCTACAATTCAAACACCTGCATTCTCCCGCTCGAGCTTTTATTTAATTGGCTTGGCTTCTGGTGCGCCTCCTTAATGGAAAAACGTCATTTTTACACTGAGTGCTCTGGGAGATGTAGTTCTTTATATTTTATTTCACAACCCTCCAGTGGGTATGTCTGCTGGCACGCACTATGGGACAATGTTTATAGCCCTCCATTGGGCTTCCGGATGGCACTTTGGATGCCTGCGTTCCATATACCTTCTGCGCCCGTATCCAGGTGAAATTTTCACTCCTCGGGTCCTTTGATTATCGGCGGTGCGTCGTCTCACGCGGCCTGGAACCGTCGCGATTATATTCACACAACAGGATTGCCCAGATTTGAGACCGCACTCCGCAGTTGGTAAGTATCTCACTTTATTTTCAAAGGCATCCAACTTAACATCCCCATGTAACGTCCTCTGCCTGACGCGTTTCGAATCCTTTGCGATTCTCTTCAGAGGCCCGTGTCAGCAGCTACAATTCAAACACCTGCATTCTCCCGCTCGAGCTTTTATTTAATTGGCTTGGCTTCTGGTGCGCCTCCTTGATGGAAAAACGTCATTTTTACACTGAGTGCTCTGGGAGATGTAGTTCTTTATATTTTATTTCACAACCCTCCAGTGGGTATGTCTGCTGGCACGCACTATGGGACAATGTTTATGGCCCTCCATTGGACTTCCGGATGGCACTTTGGATGCCTGCGTTCCATATACCTTCTGCGATCGTATCCAGGTGAAATTTTCACTCCTCGGATCCTTTGATTATTGGCGGTGCGTCGTCTCACGTGGCCTGGAACCGCCGCAATTATATTCACACAACAGGATTGGCCAGATTTGAGACCGCACTCCGCAGTTGGTAAGTATCTCGCTTTATTTTCAAAGGCATCCAACTTAACATCCCCATGTAACGTCCCCGGCCTGACGCGTTTTGAATCCTTTGCGATTCTCTTCAGAGGCCCGTGTCAGCAGCTACAATTCAAACACCTGCATTCTCCCGCTCAAGCTTTTATTTAATTGGCTTGGCTTCTGGTGCGCCTGCTTGATGGAAAAACGTCATTTTTACACTGAGTGCTCTGGGAGATGTAGTTCTTTATATTTTATTTCACAACCCTCCAGTGGGTATGTCTGCTGGCACGCACTATGGGACAATGTTTATAGCCCTCCATTGGGCTTCCGGATGGCACTTTGGATGCCTGCGTTCCATATACCTTCTGCGCCCGTATCCAGGTGAAATTTTCACTCCTCGGGTCCTTTGATTATCGGCGGTGCGTCGTCTCATGCGGCCTGGAACCGCCGCGATTATATTCACACAACAGGATTGCCCAGATTTGAGACCGCACTCCGCAGTTGGTAAGTATCTCACTTTGTTTTCAAAGGCATCTAACTTAACATCCCCATGTAACGTCCCCGGCCTGACGCGTTTCGAATCCTTCGCGATTCTCTTCAGAGGCACGTGTCAGCAGCTACAATTCAAACACCTGCATTCTCCCGCTCAAGCTTTTATTTAATTGGCTTGGCTTCTGGTGCGCCTCCTATATGGAAAAACGTCATTTTTACACTGAGTGCACTGGGAGATGTAGTTCTTTATATTTTATTTCACAACCCTCCAGTGGGTATGTCTGCTGGCACGCACTATGGGACAATGTTTATAGCCCTCCATTGGGCTTCCGGATGGCACTTTGGATGCCTGCGTTCCATATACCTTCTGCGCCCGTATCCAGGTGAAATTTTCACTCCTCGGGTCCTTTGATTATCGGCGGTGCGTCGTCTCACGCGGCCTGGAACCGTCGCGATTATATTCACACAACAGGATTGCCCAGATTTGAGACCGCACTCCGCAGTTGGTAAGTTTCTCACTTTATTTTCAAAGGCATCCAACTTAACATCCCCATGTAACGTCCCCTGCCTGACGCGTTTCGAATCCTTTGCGATTCTCTTCAGAGGCCCGTGTCAGCAGCTACAATTCAAACACCTGCATTCTCCCTCTCGAGCTTTTATTTAATTGGCTTGGCTTCTGGTGCGCCTCCTTGATGGAAAAACGTCATTTTTACACTGAGTGCTCTGGGAGATGTAGTTCTTTATATTTTATTTCACAACCCTCCAGTGGGTATGTCTGCTGGCACGCACTATGGGACAATGTTTATAGCCCTCCATTGGGCTTCCGGATGGCACTTTGGATGCCTGCGTTCCATATACCTTCTGCGCCCGTATCCAGGTGAAATTTTCACTCCTCGGGTCCTTTGATTATCGGCGGTGCGTCGTCTCACGCGGCCTGGAACCGACGCGATTATATTCACACAACAGGATTGCCCAGATTTGAGACCGCACTCCGCAGTTGGTAAGTATCTCACTTTATTTTCAAAGGCATCCAACTTAACATCCCCATGTAACGTCCCCTGCCTGACGCGTTTCGAATCCTTTGCGATTCTCTTCAGAGGCCCGTGTCAGCAGCTACAATTCAAACACCTGCATTCTTCCGCTCGAGCTTTTATTTAATTGGCTTGGCTTCTGGTGCGCCTCCTTGATGGAAAAACGTCATTTTTACACTGAGTGCTCTGGGAGATGTAGTTCTTTATATTTTATTTCACAACCCTCCAGTGGGTATGTCTGCTGGCACGCACTATGGGACAATGTTTATAGCCCTCCATTGGGCTTCCGGATGGCACTTTGGATGCCTGCGTTCCATATACCTTCTGCGCCCGTATCCAGGTGAAATTTTCACTCCTCGGGTCCTTTGATTATCGGCGGTGCGTCGTCTCATGCGGCCTGGAACCGCCGCGATTATATTCACACAACAGGATTGCCCAGATTTGAGACCGCACTCCGCAGTTGGTAAGTATCTCACTTTATTTTCAAAGGCATCTAACTTAACATCCCCATGTAACGTCCCCGGCCTGACGCGTTTCGAATCCTTTGCGATTCTCTTCAGAGGCACGTGTCAGCAGCTACAATTCAAACACCTGCATTCTCCCGCTCAAGCTTTTATTTAATTGGCTTGGCTTCTGGTGCGCCTCCTATATGGAAAAACGTCATTTTTACACTGAGTGCTCTGGGAGATGTAGTTCTTTATATTTTATTTCACAACCCTCCAGTGGGTATGTCTGCTGGCACGCACTATGGGACAATGTTTATAGCCCTCCATTGGGCTTCCGGATGGCACTTTGGATGCCTGCGTTCCATATACCTTCTGCGCCCGTATCCAGGTGAAATTTTCACTCCTCGGGTCCTTTGATTATCGGCGGTGCGTCGTCTCACGTGGGCTGGAACCGTCGCGATTATATTCACACAACAGGATTGCCCAGATTTGAGACCGCACTCCGCAGTTGATAAGTATCTCACTTTATTTTCAAAGGCATCCAACTTAACATCCCCATGTAACGTCCCCTGCCTGACGCGTTTCGAATCCTTTGCGATTCTCTTCAGAGGCCGTGTCAGCAGCTACAATTCAAACACCTGCATTCTCCCGCTCGAGCTTTTATTTAATTGGCTTGGCTTCTGGTGCGCCTCCTTGATGGAAAAACGTCATTTTTACACTGAGTGCTCTGGGAGATGTAGTTCTTTATATTTTATTTCACAACCCTCCAGTGGGTATGTCTGCTGGCACGCACTATGGGACAATGTTTATGGCCCTCCATTGGACTTCCGGATGGCACTTTGGATGCCTGCGTTCCATATACCTTCTGCGCCCGTATCCAGGTGAAATTTTCACTCCTCGGGTCCTTTGATTATTGGCGGTGCGTCGTCTCACGCGGCCTGGAACCGCCGCAATTATATTCACACAACAGGATTGCCCAGATTTGAGACCGCACTCCGCAGTTGGTAAGTATCTCACTTTATTTTCAAAGGCATCCAACTTAACATCGCCATGTAACGTCCCCTGCCTGACGCGTTTCGAATCCTTTGCGATTCTCTTCAGAGGCCTGTGTCAGCAGCTACAATTCAAACACCTGCATTCTCCCGCTCGAGCTTTTATTTAATTGGCTTGGCTTCTGGTGCGCCTCCTTGTTGGAAAAACGTCATTTTTACATTGAGTGCTCTGGGAGATGTAGGGGCATATTAGCAAGAAGAGGCGATAATCATCGCTAACCCTGCTTAGCGTGATTTTTTTTATCGCCGGCTATCGCTGGAATATATCGCCACGCTAACGCTGTATTAGCAACGATTAGCGCTATGGCGATGAATATTCCAGCGATAGCGGGGAAATGAGCCAACATCGCTGAAAAACCAGCGATGTTGCATGGAGAAGGAGAACACCTTGCTGATACGACCCTGTGGTCGTATCAGCATAATCCACCCCCATGTTAGGTATGGCTAACACCTGCTAATTGCAGGTGTTAAATAAATGGCGATGACCCCGGTTAGCGCGACTTTTCACGTCGCTAACTGGGGCCATAGCCACCTTGCTAATAGGCGATAGGCCTGTTAGCGAGTGTTTCCCAGGTTTGTTCGTCGGGAACGCCCACTTTGCATGTCATTAGCGATAAATATCGCTGACATGCAAAGCGGTAAAAAAACGGGCGCTAATGCCCGCAAACCGTCGCTAACTGCTGTTAGAGACAGTTTGCTGATAGGGCGATATAAATATCGCCGCTTTAGCGGCAAAAAGTGCCGCTAAAGCGGCGATAGTGCCCTTGCTAATATGCCCCGTAGTTTTTTATATTTTATTTCACAACCCTCCAGTGGGTATGTCTGCTGGCACGCACTATGGGACAATGTTTATAGCCCTCCATTGGGCTTCCGGATGGCACTTTGGATACCTGCGTTCCATATAACTTCTGCGCCCTTATCCAGATGAAATTTTCACTCCTCGGGTACTTTGATTATCGGCGGTGCGTCGTCTCATGCGGCCTGGAACCGCCGCGATTATATTCACACAACAGGATTGCCCAGATTTGAGACCGCACTCCGCAGTTGGTAAGTATCTCACTTTATTTTCAAAGGCATCTAACTTAACATCCCCATGTAACGTCCCCGGCCTGACGCGTTTCGAATCCTTCGCGATTCTCTTCAGAGGCACGTGTCAGCAGCTACAATTCAAACACCTGCATTCTCCTGCTCAAGCTTTTATTTAATTGGCTTGGCTTCTGGTGCGCCTCCTATATGGAAAAACGTCATTTTTACACTGAGTGCTCTGGGACATGTAGTTCTTTATATTTTATTTCACAACCCTCCAGTGGGTATGTCTGCTGGCACGCACTATGGGACAATGTTTATAGCCCTCCATTGGGCTTCCGGATGGCACTTTGGATGCCTGCGTTCCATATACCTTCTGCGCCCGTATCCAGGTGAAATTTTCACTCCTCGGGTCCTTTGATTATCGGCGGTGCGTCGCTCTCGCGCGGCCTGGAACCGCCGCAATTATATTCACACAACAGGATTGCCCAGATTTGAGACCGCACTCTGCAGTTGGTAAGTATCTCACTTTATTTTCAAAGGCATCCAACTTAACATCCCCATGTAACGTCCCCGGCCTGACGCGTTTCGAATCCTTTGCGATTCTCTTCAGAGGCCTGTGTCAGCAGCTACAATTCAAACACCTGCATTCTCCCGCTCGAGCTTTTATTTAATTGGCTTGGCTTCTGGTGCGCCTCCTTGTTGGAAAAACGTCATTTTTACATTGAGTGCTCTGGGAGATGTAGTTCTTTATATTTTATTTCACAACCCTCCAGGGGGTATGTCTGCTGGCACGCACTATGGGACAATGTTTATAGCCCTCCAATGGGCTTCCGGATGGCACTTTAGATACCTGCATTCCATATAACTTCTGCGCCCGTATCCAGGTGAAATTTTCACTCCTCGGGTCCTTTGATTATCGGCGGTGCGTCGTCTCACGCGACCTGGAACCGCCGCGATTATATTCACACAACAGGATTGCCCAGATTTGAGACCGCACTCCGCAGTTGGTAAGTATCTCACTTTATTTTCAAAGGCATCCAACTTAACATCCCCATGTAACGTCCCCGGCCTGACGCGTTTCGAATCCTTTGCGATTTTCTTCAGAGGCACGTGTCAGCAGCTACAATTCAAACACCTGCATTCTCCCGCTCAAGCTTTTATTTAATTGGCTTGGCTTCTGGTGCGCCTCCTTGATGGAAAAACGTAATTTTTACACTGAGTGCTCTGGGAGATGTAGTTCTTTACATTTTATTTCACAACCCTCCAGTGGGTATGTCTGCTGGCACGCACTATGGGACAATGTTTATAGCCCTCCATTGGGCTTCCGGATGGCACTTTGGATGCCTGCGTTCCATATACCTTCTGCGCCCGTATCCAGGTGAAATTTTCACTCCTCGGGTCCTTTGATTATCGGCGGTGTGTCGTCTCACGCGGCCTGGAACCGCCGCGATTATATTCACACAACAGGATTGCCCGGATTTGAGACCGCTCCGCAGTTGGTAAGTATCTCACTTTATTTTCAAAGGCATCCAACTTAACATCCCCATGTAACGTCCCCGGCCTGACGCGTTTCGAATCCTTTGGGATTCTCTTCAGAGGCCTGTGTCAGCAGCTACAATTCAAACACCTGCATTCTCCCGCTCGAGCTTTTATTTAATTGGCTTGGCTTCTGGTGCGCCTCCTTAATGGAAAAACGTCATTTTTACACTGAGTGCTCTGGGAGATGTAGTTCTTTATATTTTATTTCACAACCCTCCAGTGGGTATGTCTGCTGGCACGCACTATGGGACAATGTTTATAGCCCTCCATTGGGCTTCCGGATGGCACTTTGGATGCCTGCGTTCCATATACCTTCTGCGCCCGTATCCAGGTGAAATTTTCACTCCTCGGGTCCTTTGATTATCGGCGGTGCGTCGTCTCACGCGGCCTGGAACCGTCGCGATTATATTCACACAACAGGATTGCCCAGATTTGAGACCGCACTCCGCAGTTGGTAAGTATCTCACTTTATTTTCAAAGGCATCCAACTTAACATCCCCATGTAACGTCCCCTGCCTGTCGCGTTTCGAATCCTTTGCGATTCTCTTCAGAGGCCCGTGTCAGCAGCTACAATTCAAACACCTGCATTCTCCCGCTCGAGCTTTTATTTAATTGGCTTGGCTTCTGGTGCGCCTCCTTGATGGAAAAACGTCATTTTTACACTGAGTGCTCTGGGAGATGTAGTTCTTTATATTTTATTTCACAACCCTCCAGTGGGAATGTCTGCTGGCACGCACTATGGGACAATGTTTATGGCCCTCCATTGGACTTCCGGATGGCACTTTGGATGCCTGCGTTCCATATACCTTCTGCGCCCGTATCCAGGTGAAATTTTCACTCCTCGGGTCCTTTGATTATTGGCGGTGCGTCGTCTCACGCGGCCTGGAACCGCCGCAATTATATTCACACAACAGGATTGCCCAGATTTGAGACCGCACTCCGCAGTTGGTAAGTATCTCGCTTTATTTTCAAAGGCATCCAACTTAACATCCCCAAGTAACGTCCCCGGCCTGACGCGTTTCGAATCCTTTGCGATTCTCTTCAGAGGCCCGTGTCAGCAGCTACAATTCAAACACCTGCATTCTTCCGCTCGAGCTTTTATTTAATTGGCTTGGCTTCTGGTGCGCCTCCTTGATGGAAAAACGTCATTTTTACACTGAGTGCTCTGGGAGATGTAGTTCTTTATATTTTATTTCACAACCCTCCAGTGGGTATGTCTGCTGGCAGTCACTATGGGACAATGTTTATAGCCCTCCATTGGGCTTCCGGATGGCACTTTGGATGCCTGCGTTCCATATACCTTCTGCGCCCGTATCCAGGTGAAATTTTCACTCCTCGGGTCCTTTGATTATCGGCGGTGCGTCGTCTCATGCGGCCTGGAACCGCCGCGATTATATTCACACAACAGGATTGCCCAGATTTGAGACCGCACTCCGCAGTTGGTAAGTATCTCACTTTATTTTCAAAGGCATCTAACTTAACATCCCCATGTAACGTCCCCGGCCTGACGCGTTTCGAATCCTTTGCGATTCTCTTCAGAGGCACGTGTCAGCAGCTACAATTCAAACACCTGCATTCTCCCGCTCAAGCTTTTATTTAATTGGCTTGGCTTCTGGTGCGCCTCCTATATGGAAAAACGTCATTTTTACACTGAGTGCTCTGGGAGATGTAGTTCTTTATATTTTATTTCACAACCCTCCAGTGGGTATGTCTGCTGGCACGCACTATGGGACAATGTTTATAGCCCTCCATTGGGCTTCCGGATGGCACTTTGGATGCCTGCGTTCCATATACCTTCTGCGCCCGTATCCAGGTGAAATTTTCACTCCTCGGGTCCTTTGATTATCGGCGGTGCGTCGTCTCACGTGGCCTGGAACCGTCGCGATTATATTCACACAACAGGATTGCCCAGATTTGAGACCGCACTCCGCAGTTGATAAGTATCTCACTTTATTTTCAAAGGCATCCAACTTAACATCCCCATGTAACGTCCCCTGCCTGACGCGTTTCGAATCCTTTGCGATTCTCTTCAGAGGCCGTGTCAGCAGCTACAATTCAAACACCTGCATTCTCCCGCTCGAGCTTTTATTTAATTGGCTTGGCTTCTGGTGCGCCTCCTTGATGGAAAAACGTCATTTTTACACTGAGTGCTCTGGGAGATGTAGTTCTTTATATTTTATTTCACAACCCTCCAGTGGGTATGTCTGCTGGCACGCACTATGGGACAATGTTTATGGCCCTCCATTGGACTTCCGGATGGCACTTTGGATGCCTGCGTTCCATATACCCCCTGCGCCCGTATCCAGGTGAAATTTTCACTCCTCGGGTCCTTTGATTATTGGCGGTGCGTCGTCTCACGCGGCCTGGAACCGCCGCAATTATATTCACACAACAGGATTGCCCAGATTTGAGACCGCACTCCGCAGTTGGTAAGTATCTCACTTTATTTTCAAAGGCATCCAACTTAACATCGCCATGTAACGTCCCCTGCCTGACGCGTTTCGAATCCTTTGCGATTCTCTTCAGAGGCCTGTGTCAGCAGCTACAATTCAAACACCTGCATTCTCCCGCTCGAGCTTTTATTTAATTGGCTTGGCTTCTGGTGCGCCTCCTTGTTGGAAAAACGTCATTTTTACATTGAGTGCTCTGGGAGATGTAGGGGCATATTAGCAAGAAAGGCGATAATCATCGCTAACCCTGCTTAGCGTGATTTTTTTATCGCCGGCTATCGCTGGAATATATCGCCACGCTAACGCTGTATTAGCAACGATTAGCGCTATGACGATGAATATTCCAGCGATAGCGGGGAAATGGGCCAACATCGCTGAAAAACCAGCGATGTTGCATGGAGAAGGAGAACACCTTGCTGATACGACCCTGTGGTCGTATCAGCATAATCCACCCCCATGTTAGGTATGGCTAACACCTGCTAATTGCAGGTGTTAAATAAATGGCGATGACCCCGGTTAGCGCGACTTTTCACGTCGCTAACTGGGGCCATAGCCACCTTGCTAATAGGCGATAGGCCTGTTAGCGAGTGTTTCCCAGGTTTGTTCGTCGGGAACGCCCACTTTGCATGTCATTAGCGATAAATATCGCTGACATGCAAAGCGGTAAAAAAACGGGCGCTAATGCCCGCAAACCGTCGCTAACTGCTGTTTTAGACAGTTTGCTGATAGGGCGATATAAATATCGCCGCTTTAGCGGCAAAAAGTGCCGCTAAAGCGGCGATAGTGCCCTTGCTAATATGCCCCGTAGTTTTTTATATTTTATTTCACAACCCTCCAGTGGGTATGTCTGCTGGCACGCACTATGGGACAATGTTTATAGCCCTCCATTGGGCTTCCGGATGGCACTTTGGATACCTGCGTTCCATATAACTTCTGCGCCCTTATCCAGAAGAAATTTTCACTCCTCGGGTACTTTGATTATCGGCGGTGCGTCGTCTCATGCGGCCTGGAACCGCCGCGATTATATTCACACAACAGGATTGCCCAGATTTGAGACCGCACTCCGCAGTTGGTAAGTATCTCACTTTATTTTCAAAGGCATCTAACTTAACATCCCCATGTAACGTCCCCGGCCTGACGCGTTTCGAATCCTTCGCGATTCTCTTCAGAGGCACGTGTCAGCAGCTACAATTCAAACACCTGCATTCTCCTGCTCAAGCTTTTATTTAATTGGCTTGGCTTCTGGTGCGCCTCCTATATGGAAAAACGTCATTTTTACACTGAGTGCTCTGGGACATGTAGTTCTTTATATTTTATTTCACAACCCTCCAGTGGGTATGTCTGCTGGCACGCACTATGGGACAATGTTTATAGCCCTCCATTGGGCTTCCGGATGGCACTTTGGATGCCTGCGTTCCATATACCTTCTGCGCCCGTATCCAGGTGAAATTTTCACTCCTCGGGTCCTTTGATTATCGGCGGTGCGTCGTCTCACGCGGCCTGGAACCGCCGCAATTATATTCACACAACAGGATTGCCCAGATTTGAGACCGCACTCTGCAGTTGGTAAGTATCTCACTTTATTTTCAAAGGCATCCAACTTAACATCCCCATGTAACGTCCCCGGCCTGACGCGTTTCGAATCCTTTGCGATTCTCTTCAGAGGCCTGTGTCAGCAGCTACAATTCAAACACCTGCATTCTCCCGCTCGAGCTTTTATTTAATTGGCTTGGCTTCTGGTGCGCCTCCTTGTTGGAAAAACGTCATTTTTACATTGAGTGCTCTGGGAGATGTAGTTCTTTATATTTTATTTCACAACCCTCCAGGGGTATGTCTGCTGGCACGCACTATGGGACAATGTTTATAGCCCTCCAATGGGCTTCCGGATGGCACTTTAGATACCTGCATTCCATATAACTTCTGCGCCCGTATCCAGGTGAAATTTTCACTCCTCGGGTCCTTTGATTATCGGCGGTGCGTCGTCTCACGCGACCTGGAACCGCCGCGATTATATTCACACAACAGGATTGCCCAGATTTGAGACCGCACTCCGCAGTTGGTAAGTATCTCACTTTATTTTCAAAGGCATCCAACTTAACATCCCCATGTAACGTCCCCGGCCTGACGCGTTTCGAATCCTTTGCGATTTTCTTCAGAGGCACGTGTCAGCAGCTACAATTCAAACACCTGCATTCTCCCGCTCAAGCTTTTATTTAATTGGCTTGGCTTCTGGTGCGCCTCCTTGATGGAAAAACGTAATTTTTACACTGAGTGCTCTGGGAGATGTAGTTCTTTACATTTTATTTCACAACCCTCCAGTGGGTATGTCTGCTGGCACGCACTATGGGACAATGTTTATAGCCCTCCATTGGGCTTCCGGATGGCACTTTGGATGCCTGCGTTCCATATACCTTCTGCGCCCGTATCCAGGTGAAATTTTCACTCCTCGGGTCCTTTGATTATCGGCGGTGTGTCGTCTCACGCGGCCTGGAACCGCCGCGATTATATTCACACAACAGGATTGCCCGGATTTGAGACCGCCTCCGCAGTTGGTAAGTATCTCACTTTATTTTCAAAGGCATCCAACTTAACATCCCCATGTAACGTCCCCGGCCTGACGCGTTTCGAATCCTTTGGGATTCTCTTCAGAGGCCTGTGTCAGCAGCTACAATTCAAACACCTGCATTCTCCCGCTCGAGCTTTTATTTAATTGGCTTGGCTTCTGGTGCGCCTCCTTAATGGAAAAACGTCATTTTTACACTGAGTGCTCTGGGAGATGTAGTTCTTTATATTTTATTTCACAACCCTCCAGTGGGTATGTCTGCTGGCACGCACTATGGGACAATGTTTATAGCCCTCCATTGGGCTTCCGGATGGCACTTTGGATGCCTGCGTTCCATATACCTTCTGCGCCCGTATCCAGGTGAAATTTTCACTCCTCGGGTCCTTTGATTATCGGCGGTGCGTCGTCTCACGCGGCCTGGAGCCGTCGCGATTATATTCACACAACAGGATTGCCCAGATTTGAGACCGCACTCCGCAGTTGGTAAGTATCTCACTTTATTTTCAAAGGCATCCAACTTAACATCCCCATGTAACGTCCCCTGCCTGACGCGTTTCGAATCCTTTGCGATTCTCTTCAGAGGCCCGTGTCAGCAGCTACAATTCAAACACCTGCATTCTCCCGCTCGAGCTTTTATTTAATTGGCTTGGCTTCTGGTGCGCCTCCTTGATGGAAAAACATCATTTTTACACTGAGTGCTCTGGGAGATGTAGTTCTTTATATTTTATTTCACAACCCTCCAGTGGGTATGTCTGCTGGCACGCACTATGGGACAATGTTTATGGCCCTCCATTGGACTTCCGGATGGCACTTTGGATGCCTGCGTTCCATATACCTTCTGCGATCGTATCCAGGTGAAATTTTCACTCCTCGGATCCTTTGATTATTGGCGGTGCGTCGTCTCACGTGGCCTGGAACCGCCGCAATTATATTCACACAACAGGATTGGCCAGATTTGAGACCGCACTCCTCAGTTGGTAAGTATCTCGCTTTATTTTCAAAGGCATCCAACTTAACATCCCCATGTAACGTCCCCGGCCTGACGCGTTTCGAATCCTTTGCGATTCTCCTTCAGAGGCCTGTGTCAGCAGCTACAATTCAAACACCTGCATTCTCCCGTTCGAGCTTTTATTTAATTGGCTTGGCTTCTGGTGCGCCTCCTTGTTGGAAAAACGTCATTTTTACATTGAGTGCTCTGGGAGATGTAGTTCTTTATATTTTATTTCACAACCCTCCAGTGGGTATGTCTGCTGGCACGCACTATGGGACAATGTTTATAGCCCCCATTGGGCTTCCGGATGGCACTTTGGATGCCTGCGTTCCATATACCTTCTGCGCCCGTATCCAGGTGAAATATTCACTCCTCGGGTCCTTTGATTATCGGCGGTGCGTCGTCTCACGCGGCCTGGAACCGCCGCGATTATATTCACACAACAGGATTGCCCAGATTTGAGACCGCACTCCGCAGTTGGTAAGTATCTCACTTTATTTTCAAAGGCATCCAACTTAACATCCCCATGTAACGTCCCCGGCCTGACGCGTTTTGAATCCTTTGCGATTCTCTTCAGAGGCCCGTGTCAGCAGCTACAATTCAAACACCTGCATTCTCCCGCTCAAGCTTTTATTTAATTGGCTTGGCTTCTGGTGCGCCTGCTTGATGGAAAAACGTCATTTTTACACTGAGTGCTCTGGGAGATGTAGTTCTTTATATTTTATTTCACAAACCTCCAGTGGGTATGTCTGCTGGCACGCACTATGGGACAATGTTTATAGCCCTCCATTGGGCTTCCGGATGGCACTTTGGATGCCTGCGTTCCATATACCTTCTGCGCCCGTATCCAGGTGAAATTTTCACTCCTCGGGTCCTTTGATTATCGGCGGTGCGTCGTCTCACGCGGCCTGGAACCGCCGCGATTATATTCACACAACAGGATTGCCCAGATTTGAGACCGCACTCCGCAGTTGGTAAGTATCTCACTTTATTTTCAAAGGCATCTAACTTAACATCCCCATGTAACGTCCCCGGCCTGACGCGTTTCGAATCCTTCGCGATTCTCTTCAGAGGCACGTGTCAGCAGCTACAATTCAAACACCTGCATTCTCCCGCTCGAGCTTTTATTTAATTGGCTTGGCTTCTGGTGCGCCTCCTATGATGGAAAAACGTCATTTTTACACTGAGTGCTCTGGGAGATGTAGTTCTTTATATTTTATTTCACAACCCTCCAGTGGGTATGTCTGCTGGCACGCACTATGGGACAATGTTTATAGCCCTCCATTGGGCTTCCGGATGGCACTTTGGATGCCTGCGTTCCATATACCTTCTGCGCCCGTATCCAGGTGAAATTTTCACTCCTCGGGTCCTTTGATTATCGGCGGTGCGTCGTCTCACGCGGCCTGGAACCGCCGCGATTATATTCACACAACAGGATTGCCCAGATTTGAGACCGCACTCCGCAGTTGGTAAGTATCTCACTTTATTTTCAAAGGCATCCAACTTAACATCCCCATGTAACGTCCCCGGCCTGACGCGTTTCGAATCCTTTGCGATTCTCTTCAGAGGCCCGTGTCAGCAGCTACAATTCAAACACCTGCATTCTCCCGCTCGAGCTTTTATTTAATTGGCTTGGCTTCTGGTGCGCCTCCTTGATGGAAAAACGTCATTTTTACACTGAGTGCTCTGGGAGATGTAGTTCTTTATATTTTATTTCACAACCCTCCAGTGGGTATGTCTGCTGGCACGCACTATGGGACAATGTTTATGGCCCTCCATTGGACTTCCGGATGGCACTTTGGATGCCTGCGTTCCATATACCTTCTGCGCCCGTATCCAGGTGAAATTTTCACTCCTCGGGTCCTTTGATTATCGGCGGTGCGTCGTCTCACGCGGCCTGGAACCGCCGCAATTATATTCACACAACAGGATTGCCCAGATTTGAGACCGCACTCCGCAGTTGGTAAGTATCTCGCTTTATTTTCAAAGGCATCCAACTTAACATCCCCATGTAACGTCCCCGGCCTGACGCGTTTCGAATCCTTTGCGATTCTCTTCAGAGGCCCGTGTCAGCAGCTACAATTCAAACACCTGCATTCTCCCGCTCGAGCTTTTATTTAATTGGCTTGGCTTCTGGTGCGCCTCCTTGATGGAAAAACGTCATTTTTACACTGAGTGCTCTGGGAGATGTAGTTCTTTATATTTTATTTCACAACCCTCCAGTGGGTATGTCTGCTGGCACGCACTATGGGACAATGTTTATAGCCCTCCATTGGGCTTCCGGATGGCACTTTGGATGCCTGCGTTCCATATACCTTCTGCGCCCGTATCCAGGTGAAATTTTCACTCCTCGGGTCCTTTGATTATCGGCGGTGCGTCGTCTCACGCGGCCTGGAACCGCCGCGATTATATTCACACAACAGGATTGCCCAGATTTGAGACCGCACTCCGCAGTTGGTAAGTATCTCACTTTATTTTCAAAGGCATCCAACTTAACATCCCCATGTAACGTCCCCGGCCTGACGCGTTTCGAATCCTTTGCGATTCTCTTCAGAGGCCCGTGTCAGCAGCTACAATTCAAACACCTGCATTCTCCCGCTCGAGCTTTTATTTAATTGGCTTGGCTTCTGGTGCGCCTCCTTGATGGAAAAACGTCATTTTTACACTGAGTGCTCTGGGAGATGTAGTTCTTTATATTTTATTTCACAACCCTCCAGTGGGTATGTCTGCTGGCACGCACTATGGGACAATGTTTATAGCCCTCCATTGGGCTTCCGGATGGCACTTTGGATGCCTGCGTTCCATATACCTTCTGCGCCCGTATCCAGGTGAAATTTTCACTCCTCGGGTCCTTTGATTATCGGCGGTGCGTCGTCTCACGCGGCCTGGAACCGCCGCGATTATATTCACACAACAGGATTGCCCAGATTTGAGACCGCACTCCGCAGTTGGTAAGTATCTCACTTTATTTTCAAAGGCATCCAACTTAACATCCCCATGTAACGTCCCCTGCCTGACGCGTTTCGAATCCTTTGCGATTCTCTTCAGAGGCCCGTGTCAGCAGCTACAATTCAAACACCTGCATTCTCCCGCTCGAGCTTTTATTTAATTGGCTTGGCTTCTGGTGCGCCTCCTTGATGGAAAAACGTCATTTTTACACTGAGTGCTCTGGGAGATGTAGTTCTTTATATTTTATTTCACAACCCTCCAGTGGGTATGTCTGCTGGCACGCACTATGGGACAATGTTTATAGCCCTCCATTGGGCTTCCGGATGGCACTTTGGATGCCTGCGTTCCATATACCTTCTGCGCCCGTATCCAGGTGAAATTTTCACTCCTCGGGTCCTTTGATTATCGGCGGTGCGTCGTCTCATGCGGCCTGGAACCGCCGCGATTATATTCACACAACAGGATTGCCCAGATTTGAGACCGCACTCCGCAGTTGGTAAGTATCTCACTTTATTTTCAAAGGCATCCAACTTAACATCCCCATGTAACGTCCCCGGCCTGACGCGTTTCGAATCCTTTGCGATTCTCTTCAGAGGCACGTGTCAGCAGCTACAATTCAAACACCTGCATTCTCCCGCTCGAGCTTTTATTTAATTGGCTTGGCTTCTGGTGCGCCTCCTTGATGGACAAACGTCATTTTTACACTGAGTGCTCTGGGAGATGTAGTTCTTTATATTTTATTTCACAACCCTCCAGTGGGTATGTCTGCTGGCACGCACTATGGGACAATGTTTATAGCCCTCCATTGGGCTTCCGGATGGCACTTTGGATGCCTGCGTTCCATATACCTTCTGCGCCCGTATCCAGGTGAAATTTTCACTCCTCGGGTCCTTTGATTATCGGCGGTGCGTCGTCTCACGCGGCCTGGAACCGCCGCGATTATATTCACACAACAGGATTGCCCAGATTTGAGACCGCACTCCGCAGTTGATAAGTATCTCACTTTATTTTCAAAGGCATCCAACTTAACATCCCCATGTAACGTCCCCTGCCTGACGCGTTTCGAATCCTTTGCGATTCTCTTCAGAGGCCCGTGTCAGCAGCTACAATTCAAACACCTGCATTCTCCCGCTCGAGCTTTTATTTAATTGGCTTGGCTTCTGGTGCGCCTCCTTGATGGAAAAACGTCATTTTTACACTGAGTGCTCTGGGAGATGTAGTTCTTTATATTTTATTTCACAACCCTCCAGTGGGTATGTCTGCTGGCACGCACTATGGGACAATGTTTATAGCCCTCCATTGGACTTCCGGATGGCACTTTGGATGCCTGCGTTCCATATACCTTCTGCGCCCGTATCCAGGTGAAATTTTCACTCCTCGGGTCCTTTGATTATCGGCGGTGCGTCGTCTCACGCGGCCTGGAACCGCCGCAATTATATTCACACAACAGGATTGCCCAGATTTGAGACCGCACTCCGCAGTTGGTAAGTATCTCACTTTATTTTCAAAGGCATCCAACTTAACATCCCCATGTAACGTCCCCGGCCTGACGCGTTTCGAATCCTTTGCGATTCTCTTCAGAGGCACGTGTCAGCAGCTACAATTCAAACACCTGCATTCTCCCGCTCGAGCTTTTATTTAATTGGCTTGGCTTCTGGTGCGCCTCCTTGATGGAAAAACGTCATTTTTACACTGAGTGCTCTGGGAGATGTAGTTCTTTATATTTTATTTCACAACCCTCCAGTGGGTATGTCTGCTGGCACGCACTATGGGACAATGTTTATAGCCCTCCATTGGGCTTCCGGATGGCACTTTGGATGCCTGCGTTCCATATACCTTCTGCGCCCGTATCCAGGTGAAATTTTCACTCCTCGGGTCCTTTGATTATCGGCGGTGCGTCGTCTCACGCGGCCTGGAACCGCCGCAATTATATTCACACAACAGGATTGCCCAGATTTGAGACCGCACTCCGCAGTTGGTAAGTATCTCATTTTATTTTCAAAGGCATCCAACTTAACATCCCCATGTAACGTCCCCGGCCTGACGCATTTCGAATCCTTTGCGATTCTCTTCAGAGGCCTGTGTCAGCAGCTACAATTCAAACACCTGCATTCTCCCGCTCGAGCTTTTATTTAATTGGCTTGGCTTCTGGTGCGCCTCCTTGATGGAAAAACGTCATTTTTACACTGAGTGCTCTGGGAGATGTAGTTCTTTACATTTTATTTCACAACCCTCCAGTGGGTATGTCTGCTGGCACGCACTATGGGACAATGTTTATAGCCCTTCATTGGGCTTCCGGATGGCACTTTGGATGCCTGCGTTCCATATACCTTCTGCGCCCGTATCCAGGTGAAATTTTCACTCCTCGGGTCCTTTGATTATCGGCGGTGCGTCATCTCACGCGGCCTGGAACCGCCGTGATTATATTCACACAACAGGATTGCCCAGATTTGAGACCTCACTCCGCAGTTGGTATGTATCTCACTTTATTTTCAAAGGCATCCAACTTAACATCCCCATGTAACGTCCCCGGCCTGACGCGTTTCGAATCCTTTGCGATTCTCTTCAGAGGCCCGTGTCAGCAGCTACAATTCAAACACCTGCATTCTCCCGCTCGAGCTTTTATTTAATTGGCTTGGCTTCTGGTGCGCCTCCTTGATGGAACAACGTCATTTTTACACTGAGTGCTCTGGGAGATGTAGTTCTTTATATTTTATTTCACAACCCTCCAGTGGGTATGTCTGCTGGCACGCACTATGGGACAATGTTTATAGCCCTCCATTGGGCTTCCGGATGGCACTTTGGATGCCTGCGTTCCATATACCTTCTGCGCCCGTATCCATGTGAAATTTTCACTCCTTGGGTCCTTTGATTATCGGCGGTGCGTCGTCTCACGCAGCCTGGAACCGCCGCAATAATATTCACACAACAGGATTGCCCGGATTTGAGACCCCACTCCGCAGTAATCTCACTTTATTTTCAAAGGCATCCAACTTAACATCCCCATGTAACGTCCCCGGCCTGATGCGTTTCGAATCCTTTGCGATTCTCTTCAGAGGCCCGTGTCAGCAGCTACAATTCAAACACCTGCATTCTCCCGCTCGAGCTTTTATTTAATTGGCTTGGCTTCTGGTGCGCCTCCTTGATGGAAAAACGTCATTTTTACACTGAGTGCTCTGGGAGATGTAGTTCTTTATATTTTATTTCACAACCCTCCAGTGGGTATGTCTGCTGGCACGCACTATGGGACAATGTTTATAGCCCTCCATTGGGCTTCCGGATGGCACTTTGGATGCCTGCGTTCCATATACCTTCTGCGCCCGTATCCAGGTGAAATTTTCACTCCTCGGGTCCTTTGATTATCGGCGGTGCGTCGTCTCACGCGGCCTGGAACCGCCGCAATTATATTCACACAACAGGATTGCCCAGATTTGAGACCGCACTCCGCAGTTGGTAAGTATCTCACTTTATTTTCAAAGGCATCCAACTTAACATCCCCATGTAACGTCCCCGGCCTGACGCGTTTCGAATCCTTTGCGATTCTCTTCAGAGGCCCGTGTCAGCAGCTACAATTCAAACACCTGCATTCTCCCGCTCGAGCTTTTATTTAATTGGCTTGGCTTCTGGTGCGCCTCCTTGATGGAACAACGTCATTTTTACACTGAGTGCTCTGGGAGATGTAGTTCTTTATATTTTATTTCACAACCCTCCAGTGGGTATGTCTGCTGGCACGCACTATGGGACAATGTTTATAGCCCTCCATTGGGCTTCCGGATGGCACTTTGGATGCCTGCGTTCCATATACCTTCTGCGCCCGTATCCAGGTGAAATTTTCACTCCTCGGGTCCTTTGATTATCGGCGGTGCGTCGTCTCACGCGGCCTGGAACCGCCGCAATTATATTCACACAACAGGATTGCCCAGATTTGAGACCGCACTCCGCAGTTGGTAAGTATCTCACTTTATTTTCAAAGGCATCCAACTTAACATCCCCATGTAACGTCCCCGGCCTGACGCGTTTCGAATCCTTTGCGATTCTCTTCAGAGGCCCGTGTCAGCAGCTACAATTCAAACACCTGCATTCTCCCGCTCGAGCTTTTATTTAATTGGCTTGGCTTCTGGTGCGCCTCCTTGATGGAAAAACGTCATTTTTACACTGAGTGCTCTGGGAGATGTAGTTCTTTATATTTTATTTCACAACCCTCCAGTGGGTATGTCTGCTGGCACGCACTATGGGACAATGTTTATAGCCCTCCATTGGACTTCCGGATGGCACTTTGGATGCCTGCGTTCCATATACCTTCTGCGCCCGTATCCAGGTGAAATTTTCACTCCTCGGGTCCTTTGATTATCGGCGGTGCGTCGTCTCACGCGGCCTGGAACCGCCGCAATTATATTCACACAACAGGATTGCCCAGATTTGAGACCGCACTCCGCAGTTGGTAAGTATCTCACTTTATTTTCAAAGGCATCCAACTTAACATCCCCATGTAACGTCCCCGGCCTGACGCGTTTCGAATCCTTTGCGATTCTCTTCAGAGGCCCGTGTCAGCAGCTACAATTCAAACACCTGCATTCTCCCGCTCGAGCTTTTATTTAATTGGCTTGGCTTCTGGTGCGCCTCCTTGATGGAAAAACGTCATTTTTACACTGAGTGCTCTGGGAGATGTAGTTCTTTATATTTTATTTCACAACCCTCCAGTGGGTATGTCTGCTGGCACGCACTATGGGACAATGTTTATAGCCCTCCATTGGGCTTCCGGATGGCACTTTGGATGCCTGCGTTCCATATACCTTCTGCGCCCGTATCCAGGTGAAATTTTCACTCTTCGGGTCCTTTGATTATCGGCGGTGCGTCGTCTCACGCGGCCTGGAACCGCCGCGATTATATTCACACAACAGGATTGCCCAGATTTGAGACCGCACTCCGCAGTTGGTAAGTATCTCACTTTATTTTCAAAGGCATCCAACTTAACATCCCCATGTAACGTCCCCGGCCTGACGCGTTTTGAATCCTTTGCGATTCTCTTCAGAGGCCCGTGTCAGCAGCTACAATTCAAACACCTGCATTCTCCCGCTCGAGCTTTCATTTAATTGGCTTGGCTTCTGGTGCGCCTCCTTGATGGAAAAACGTCATTTTTACACTGAGTGCTCTGGGAGATGTAGTTCTTTATATTTTATTTCACAACCCTCCAGTGGGTATGTCTGCTGGCACGCACTATGGGACAATGTTTATAGCCCTCCATTGGACTTCCGGATGGCACTTTGGATGCCTGCGTTCCATATACCTTCTGCGCCCGTATCCAGGTGAAATTTTCACTCCTCGGGTCCTTTGATTATCGGCGGTGCGTCGTCTCACGCGGCCTGGAACCGCCGCAATTATATTCACACAACAGGATTGCCCAGATTTGAGACCGCACTCCGCAGTTGGTAAGTATCTCACTTTATTTTCAAAGGCATCCAACTTAACATCCCCATGTAACGTCCCCGGCCTGACGCGTTTCGAATCCTTTGCGATTCTCTTCAGAGGCCTGTGTCAGCAGCTACAATTCAAACACCTGCATTCTCCCGCTCGAGCTTTTATTTAATTGGCTTGGCTTCTGGTGCGCCTCCTTGTTGGAAAAACGTCATTTTTACATTGAGTGCTCTGGGAGATGTAGTTCTTTATATTTTATTTCACAACCCTCCAGTGGGTATGTCTGCTGGCACGCACTATGGGACAATGTTTATAGCCCTCCAATGGGCTTCCGGATGGCACTTTGGATACCTGCATTCCATATAACTTCTGCGCCCGTATCCAGGTGAAATTTTCACTCCTCGGGTCCTTTGATTATCGGCGGTGCGTCGTCTCACGCGACCTGGAACCGCCGCGATTATATTCACACAACAGGATTGCCCAGATTTGAGACCGCACTCCGCAGTTGGTAAGTATCTCACTTTATTTTCAAAGGCATCCAACTTAACATCCCCATGTAACGTCCCCGGCCTGACGCGTTTCGAATCCTTTGCGATTCTCTTCAGAGGCACGTGTCAGCAGCTACAATTCAAACACCTGCATTCTCCCGCTCAAGCTTTTATTTAATTGGCTTGGCTTCTGGTGCGCCTCCTTGATGGAAAAACGTCATTTTTACACTGAGTGCTCTGGGAGATGTAGTTCTTTACATTTTATTTCACAACCCTCCAGTGGGTATGTCTGCTGGCACGCACTATGGGACAATGTTTATAGCCCTCCATTGGGCTTCCGGATGGCACTTTGGATGCCTGCGTTCCATATACCTTCTGCGCCCGTATCCAGGTGAAATTTTCACTCCTCGGGTCCTTTGATTATCGGCGGTGCGTCGTCTCACGCGGCCTGGAACCGCCGCGATTATATTCACACAACAGGATTGCCCGGATTTGAGACCGCACTCCGCAGTTGGTAAGTATCTCACTTTATTTTCAAAGGCATCCAACTTAACATCCCCATGTAACGTCCCCGGCCTGACGCGTTTCGAATCCTTTGGGATTCTCTTCAGAGGCCTGTGTCAGCAGCTACAATTCAAACACCTGCATTCTCCCGCTCGAGCTTTTATTTAATTGGCTTGGCTTCTGGTGCGCCTCCTTAATGGAAAAACGTCATTTTTACACTGAGTGCTCTGGGAGATGTAGTTCTTTATATTTTATTTCACAACCCTCCAGTGGGTATGTCTGCTGGCACGCACTATGGGACAATGTTTATAGCCCTCCATTGGGCTTCCGGATGGCACTTTGGATGCCTGCGTTCCATATACCTTCTGCGCCCGTATCCAGGTGAAATTTTCACTCCTCGGGTCCTTTGATTATCGGCGGTGCGTCGTCTCACGCGGCCTGGAACCGTCGCGATTATATTCACACAACAGGATTGCCCAGATTTGAGACCGCACTCCGCAGTTGGTAAGTATCTCACTTTATTTTCAAAGGCATCCAACTTAACATCCCCATGTAACGTCCCCTGCCTGACGCGTTTCGAATCCTTTGCGATTCTCTTCAGAGGCCCGTGTCAGCAGCTACAATTCAAACACCTGCATTCTCCCGCTCGAGCTTTTATTTAATTGGCTTGGCTTCTGGTGCGCCTCCTTGATGGAAAAACGTCATTTTTACACTGAGTGCTCTGGGAGATGTAGTTCTTTATATTTTATTTCACAACCCTCCAGTGGGTATGTCTGCTGGCACGCACTATGGGACAATGTTTATAGCCCTCCATTGGACTTCCGGATGGCACTTTGGATGCCTGCGTTCCATATACCTTCTGCGCTCGTATCCAGGTGAAATTTTCACTCCTCGGGTCCTTTGATTATCGGCGGTGCGTCGTCTCACGCGGCCTGGAACCGCCGCAATTATATTCACACAACAGGATTGCCCAGATTTGAGACCGCACTCCGCAGTTGGTAAGTATCTCACTTTATTTTCAAAGGCATCCAACTTAACATCCCCATGTAACGTCCCCGGCCTGACGCGTTTCGAATCCTTTGCGATTCTCCTTCAGAGGCCTGTGTCAGCAGCTACAATTCAAACACCTGCATTCTCCCGTTCGAGCTTTTATTTAATTGGCTTGGCTTCTGGTGCGCCTCCTTGTTGGAAAAACGTCATTTTTACATTGAGTGCTCTGGGAGATGTAGTTCTTTATATTTTATTTCACAACCCTCCAGTGGGTATGTCTGCTGGCACGCACTATGGGACAATGTTTATAGCCCTCCATTGGGCTTCCGGATGGCACTTTGGATGCCTGCGTTCCATATACCTTCTGCGCCCGTATCCAGGTGAAATATTCACTCCTCGGGTCCTTTGATTATCGGCGGTGCGTCGTCTCACGCGGCCTGGAACCGACGCGATTATATTCACACAACAGGATTGCCCAGATTTGAGACCGCACTCCGCAGTTGGTAAGTATCTCACTTTATTTTCAAAGGCATCCAACTTAACATCCCCATGTAACGTCCCCGGCCTGACGCGTTTTGAATCCTTTGCGATTCTCTTCAGAGGCCCGTGTCAGCAGCTACAATTCAAACACCTGCATTCTCCCGCTCGAGCTTTTATTTAATTGGCTTGGCTTCTGGTGCGCCTGCTTGATGGAAAAACGTCATTTTTACACTGAGTGCTCTGGGAGATGTAGTTCTTTATATTTTATTTCACAAAACTCCAGTGGGTATGTCTGCTGGCACGCACTATGGGACAATGTTTATAGCCCTCCATTGGGCTTCCGGATGGCACTTTGGATGCCTGCGTTCCATATACCTTCTGCGCCCGTATCCAGGTGAAATTTTCACTCCTCGGGTCCTTTGATTATCGGCGGTGCGTCGTCTCGTGCGGCCTGGAACCGCCGCGATTATATTCACACAACAGGATTGCCCAGATTTGAGACCGCACTCCGCAGTTGGTAAGTATCTCACTTTATTTTCAAAGGCATCTAACTTAACATCCCCATGTAACGTCCCCGGCCTGACGCGTTTCGAATCCTTCGCGATTCTCTTCAGAGGCACGTGTCAGCAGCTACAATTCAAACACCTGCATTCTCCCGCTCGAGCTTTTATTTAATTGGCTTGGCTTCTGGTGCGCCTCCTTGATGGAAAAACGTCATTTTTACACTGAGTGCTCTGGGAGATGTAGTTCTTTATATTTTATTTCACAACCCTCCAGTGGGAATGTCTGCTGGCACGCACTATGGGACAATGTTTATAGCCCTCCATTGGACTTCCGGATGGCACTTTGGATGCCTGCGTTCCATATACCTTCTGCGCCCGTATCCAGGTGAAATTTTCACTCCTCGGGTCCTTTGATTATTGGCGGTGCGTCGTCTCACGCGGCCTGGAACCGCCGCAATTATATTCACACAACAGGATTGCCCAGATTTGAGACCGCACTCCGCAGTTGGTAAGTATCTCGCTTTATTTTCAAAGGCATCCAACTTAACATCCCCAAGTAACGTCCCCGGCCTGACGCGTTTCGAATCCTTTGCGATTCTCTTCAGAGGCCCGTGTCAGCAGCTACAATTCAAACACCTGCATTCTCCCGCTCGAGCTTTTATTTAATTGGCTTGGCTTCTGGTGCGCCTCCTTGATGGAAAAACGTCATTTTTACACTGAGTGCTCTGGGAGATGTAGTTCTTTATATTTTATTTCACAACCCTCCAGTGGGTATGTCTGCTGGCACGCACTATGGGACAATGTTTATAGCCCTCCATTGGGCTTCCGGATGGCACTTTGGATGCCTGCGTTCCATATACCTTCTGCGCCCGTATCCAGGTGAAATTTTGACTCCTCGGGTCCTTTGATTATCGGCGGTGCGTCGTCTCACGCGGCCTGGAACCGACGCGATTATATTCACACAACAGGATTGCCCAGATTTGAGACCGCACTCCGCAGTTGGTAAGTATCTCACTTTATTTTCAAAGGCATCCAACTTAACATCCCCATGTAACGTCCCCGGCCTGACGCGTTTTGAATCCTTTGCGATTCTCTTCAGAGGCCCGTGTCAGCAGCTACAATTCAAACACCTGCATTCTCCCGCTCGAGCTTTTATTTAATTGGCTTGGCTTCTGGTGCGCCTCCTTAATGGAAAAACGTCATTTTTACACTGAGTGCTCTGGGAGATGTAGTTCTTTAAATTTTATTTCACAACCCTCCAGTGGGTATGTCTGCTGGCACGCACTATGGGACAATGTTTATAGCCCTCCATTGGGCTTCCGGATGGCACTTTGGATGCCTGCGTTCCATATACCTTCTGCGCCCGTATCCAGGTGAAATTTTCACTCCTCGGGTCCTTTGATTATCGGCGGTGCGTCGTCTCACGCGGCCTGGAACCGTCGCGATTATATTCACACAACAGGATTGCCCAGATTTGAGACCGCACTCCGCAGTTGGTAAGTATCTCACTTTATTTTCAAAGGCATCCAACTTAACATCCCCATGTAACGTCCCCTGCCTGACGCGTTTCGAATCCTTTGCGATTCTCTTCAGAGGCCCGTGTCAGCAGCTACAATTCAAACACCTGCATTCTTCCGCTCGAGCTTTTATTTAATTGGCTTGGCTTCTGGTGCGCCTCCTTGATGGAAAAACGTCATTTTTACACTGAGTGCTCTGGGAGATGTAGTTCTTTATATTTTATTTCACAACCCTCCAGTGGGTATGTCTGCTGGCACGCACTATGGGACAATGTTTATAGCCCTCCATTGGGCTTCCGGATGGCTCTTTGGATGCCTGCGTTCCATATACCTTCTGCGCCCGTATCCAGGTGAAATTTTCACTCCTCGGGTCCTTTGATTATCGGCGGTGCGTCGTCTCATGCGGCCTGGAACCGCCGCGATTATATTCACACAACAGGATTGCCCAGATTTGAGACCGCACTCCGCAGTTGGTAAGTATCTCACTTTATTTTCAAAGGCATCTAACTTAACATCCCCATGTAACGTCCCCGGCCTGACGCGTTTCGAATCCTTTGCGATTCTCTTCAGAGGCACGTGTCAGCAGCTACAATTCAAACACCTGCATTCTCCCGCTCAAGCTTTTATTTAATTGGCTTGGCTTCTGGTGCGCCTCCTATATGGACAAACGTCATTTTTACACTGAGTGCTCTGGGAGATGTAGTTCTTTATATTTTATTTCACAACCCTCCAGTGGGTATGTCTGCTGGCACGCACTATGGGACAATGTTTATAGCCCTCCATTGGGCTTCCGGATGGCACTTTGGATGCCTGCGTTCCATATACCTTCTGCGCCCGTATCCAGGTGAAATTTTCACTCCTCGGGTCCTTTGATTATCGGCGGTGCGTCGTCTCACGTGGCCTGGAACCGTCGCGATTATATTCACACAACAGGATTGCCCAGATTTGAGACCGCACTCCGCAGTTGATAAGTATCTCACTTTATTTTCAAAGGCATCCAACTTAACATCCCCATGTAACGTCCCCTGCCTGACGCGTTTCGAATCCTTTGCGATTCTCTTCAGAGGCCGTGTCAGCAGCTACAATTCAAACACCTGCATTCTCCCGCTCGAGCTTTTATTTAATTGGCTTGGCTTCTGGTGCGCCTCCTTGATGGAAAAACGTCATTTTTACACTGAGTGCTCTGGGAGATGTAGTTCTTTATATTTTATTTCACAACCCTCCAGTGGGTATGTCTGCTGGCACGCACTATGGGACAATGTTTATGTCCCTCCATTGGACTTCCGGATGGCACTTTGGATGCCTGCGTTCCATATACCTTCTGCGCCCGTATCCAGGTGAAATTTTCACTTCCCGGGTCCTTTGATTATTGGCGGTGCGTCGTCTCACGCGGCCTGGAACCGCCGCAATTATATTCACACAACAGGATTGCCCAGATTTGAGACCGCACTCCGCAGTTGGTAAGTATCTCACTTTATTTTCAAAGGCATCCAACTTAACATCGCCATGTAACGTCCCCTGCCTGACGCGTTTCGAATCCTTTGCGATTCTCTTCAGAGGCACGTGTCAGCAGCTACAATTCAAACACCTGCATTCTCCCGCTAGAGCTTTTATTTAATTGGCTTGGCTTCTGGTGCGCCTCCTTGATGGAAAAACGTCATTTTTACACTGAGTGCTCTGGGAGATGTAGTTCTTTATATTTTATTTCACAACCCTCCAGTGGGTATGTCTGTTGGCACGCACTATGGGACAATGTTTATAGCCCTCCATTGGGCTTCCGGATGGCACTTTGGATGCCTGCGTTCCATATACCTTCTGCGCCCGTATCCAGGTGAAATTTTCACTCCTCGGGTCCTTTGATTATCTGCGGTGCGTCGTCTCACGCGGCCTGGAACCCCCGCAATTATATTCACACAACAGGATTGCCCAGATTTGAGACCGCACTCCGCAGTTGGTAAGTATCTCACTTTATTTTCAAAGGCATCCAACTTAACATCCCCATGTAACGTCCCCGGCCTGACGCGTTTCGAATCTTTTGCGATTCTCTTCAGAGGCCTGTGTCAGCAGCTACAATTCAAACACCTGCATTCTCCCGCTCGAGCTTTTATTTAATTGGCTTGGCTTCTGGTGCGCCTCCTTGATGGAAAAACGTCATTTTTTCACTGAGTGCTCTGGGAGATGTAGTTCTTTACATTTTATTTCAGAACCCTCCCGTGGGTATGTCTGCTGGCACGCACTATGGGACAATGTTTATAGCCCTTCATTGGGCTTCCGGATGGCACTTTGGTTGCCTGCGTTCCATATACCTTCTGCGCACGTATCCAGGTGAAAGTGTGACTCCTCGGGTCCTTTCATTATCGGCGGTGCGTCGTCTCACGCGGCCTGGAACCGCCGCGATTATATTCACACAACAGGATTGCCCGGATTTGAGACCGCACTCCGCAGTTGGTAAGTATCTCACTTTATTTTCAAAGGCATCCAACTTAACATCCCCATGTAACGTCCCCGGCCTGACGCGTTTCGAATCCTTTGCGATTCTCTTCAGAGATCCGTGTCAGCAGCTACAATTCAAACACCTGCATTCTCCCGCTCGAGCTTTTATTTAATTGGCTTGGCTTCTGGTGCGCCTCCTTGATGGAACAACGTCATTTTTACACTGAGTGCTCTGGGAGATGTAGTTCTTTATATTTTATTTCACAACCCTCCAGTGGGTATGTCTGCTGGCATGCACTATGGGACAATGTTTATAGACCTCCATTGGGCTTCCGGATGGCACTTTGGATGCCTGCGTTCCATATACCTTCTGCGCCCGTATCCATGTGAAATTTTCACTCCTCGGGTCCTTTGATTATCGGCGGTGCGTCGTCTCACGCGGCCTGGAACCGCCGCGATTATATTCACACAACAGGATTGCCCGGATTTGAGACCGCACTCCGCAGTTGGTAAGTATCTCACTTTATTTTCAAGGCATCCAACTTAACATCCCCATGTAACGTCCCCGGCCTGACGTGTTTTTAATCCTTTGCGATTCTCTTCAGAGGCCCGTGTCAGCAGCTACAATTCAAACACCTGCATTCTCCCGCTCGAGCTTTTATTTAATTGGTTTGGCTTCTGGTGTGCCTCCTTGATGGAAAAACGTCATTTTTACACTGAGTGCTCTGGGAGATGTAGTTCTTTATATTTTATTTCACAACCCTCCAGTGGGTATGTCTGCTGGCACGCACTATGGGACAATGTTTATAGCCCTCCATTGGGCTTCCGGATGGCAATTTGGATGCCTGCGTTCCATATACCTTCTGCGCCCGTATCCAGGTGAAATTTTCACTCTTCGGGTCCTTTGATTATCGGCGGTGCGTCGTCTCACGCGGCCTGGAACCGACGCGATTATATTCACACAACAGGATTGCCCAGATTTGAGACCGCACTCCGCAGTTGGTAAGTATCTCACTTTATTTTCAAAGGCATCCAACTTAACATCCCCATGTAACGTCCCCGGCCTGACGCGTTTTGAATCCTTTGCGATTCTCTTCAGAGGCCCGTGTCAGCAGCTACAATTCAAACACCTGCATTCTCCCGCTCGAGCTTTCATTTAATTGGCTTGGCTTCTGGTGCGCCTCCTTGTTGGAAAAACGTCATTTTTACACTGAGTGCTCTGGGAGATGTAGTTCTTTAGATTTTATTTCACAACCCTCCAGTGGGTATGTCTGCTGGCACGCACTATGGGACAATGTTTATAGCCCTCCATTGGGCTTCCGGATGGCACTTTGGATGCCTGCGTTCCATATACCTTCTGCGCCCGTATCCAGGTGAAAGTGTGACTCCTCGGGTCCTTTGATTATCAGCGGTGCGTCGTCTCACGCGGCCTGGAACCGCCGCGATTATATTCACACAACAGGATTGCCCGGATTTGAGACCGCACTCCGCAGTTGGTAAGTATCTCACTTTATTTTCAAAGGCATCCAACTTAACATCCCCATGTAACGTCCCCGGCCTGACGCGTTTCGAATCCTTTGCATCATCACTGGCAAGTGCTCTTACAGCAAAAACATGCCGATACTTCAAATAAAAGTAAAGGCTGCATGTTAAGTCCAAAGGGAAGAAAATGACACAAGGGGGTAGTGGCCACATAGATCTACCGCTTATATACAATGAAATACAGTCTTAATATTGTATCCTCATAGTAAACAACTCTGTACACAATAGAAGAAAATTCTTATCTGTGATATGTGTCATCCAAAGTGCTTCTGAAGAAAAGGTTAGGGAACCCGTGAAAGTGAACTGGAACGCAGGGTGTGCCCCTTCCTTTCCTCCTGTGAAAAACAAAACAGACAAAAGTGATTAGTTTACAAATATATAGTGCAGTGTATAATACAAATAAAATCACTGTCACGTTAGCATGTCATTGCAGTTTGTAGAAGCACAGATAAGGAAGAGTGAAATAAGCAGGCCTTAATACATAGGACATTGGGATTCATGTAAATGTACTTCTAATTCCTCATCCATATTCAGGCCCCCGGGTTTTAGTCTGTAAATCAACAATATATTTGGACTCCAATTGTCTTAGTTTGAGCGTTCTATTCCCTCCTCTGTGTGAATTTGGAATTTGCTCAATTGCTAAAAAACTCAGAAGTGAGCTGTTGGAGAAATGCTGATTCTGAAAATGACGGGCTACTGGATAGTGAAGATTGTTATTGGATATGGCACGCATGTGTTCCAACACCCGCTTCTTCACCATCTGGGTTGTACTGCCTATATATCTCAGTTTACAGGGGCATTCTAACATGTAAATGACAAATGATGTACTGCAGGTCAAAAACTGTGTTATGGGTTGTTTAGTTCCATTGCTTAAGGTGAGTTCCTTCCTCATGTTAGACTTTGGAGGGGTCAGATATTCTATTACAACTCCAACCCGATCAATAATAAGGAAAGTATTGGACTTTGGAGGGGATCAGATTTACTATTCCTACTCCATACTGAGCAACCGTGGTAAAAATGATTATTAATATAGTAAAAAAATCATATTCACATCTGAAATATTGTGTCCCCACGATAATCTGGACAACACAATATTTTTACAACTATATTATAGACTAACAATATTTTTAAAACGATATCAAGGTTGAACACTACATAGGCAAGGAAGAGATTCAATTTGTTTGTATGAGGGAGGGCTTCCATGATTTCTCGAGGTCCTGGTTTATTGGTGTACAGGTTGAGTGCTATGAGTATTAACAAATAAACAGTCAGATTGATTGGGTTGAGAACCAAACTTTTGTAGTATAATTTTAGAGTGAAGCGTATTCCTAGCAGAAAAACTACAGAGTGGAGTACCGAGAATTAGTGTGGCTTGTCAACTTAAAACAGTTGAGAAGGCAAGGAAGTCTAGCGAGAAAGCCTGCACTTTTTTATAGTGGTGGGAGGGGTCCTAATCCCCCTAACAATTATTTTTTAAAAGTGATCAAATGGTGAAATTAGAACAGAGGTTTCAAAGAAATGAAGCCATAGATTACATAGCAGTTCTGAAGAGGAATCCAGGAAATATTCCAGCACTTTACAAAAAGCAATAAATGCCTTCAGCTGCAAACCGTACAGACACCCATCAGAAGATGATGCCTACAAGAGAAACACAATTTTAGCACAGTAGACACATATGCATGCCATTTTCTGAGTGTCATATAGGGTGTTTTGGAGCACCTCATAAACATCTTATCATAAAAAATATGTCAGGAGAAACAACCAGTTATATATAGTATGATGGAAGATATAATGGCTGTGATAGTTCCTATATTAGTTACTATCCCATTACAACTTAGGTGATGGAAAATAAAATCAGAATTTCTAGTATGGTATAAAACAAGGTCACCACTACGTACCAGGGTACTTTTAATACATACCTAATTGTTACTCAAGTATTCCATTCACTGCCAGTGTTCGCCACACCCCTATCCTGCAGCTCACATGCTCTTCCAATGTAGAGAAACATCTACTGCACACTTCTTTGCTAATACACCTCGCTCGTTTCTGACCTGCAACAGCCTGTCCTGCTGGTAGAGTATTGGGACCGAAACCACTCTGCCAATTTAACATGTTCTCACTGCTTTTGTAGAATTGATAACTACAAACTGCTCTTCCAGTGCACCCCAACTTTTCCTCACCTGTAGGTTCGAAGGTGGAGCTCCTTTGGGAAGTCTAGGAATAACCAGCCTTAACTGGCCTCCCACTGAAGGAAGATGCGCCTACAAGACTGCATGTATCATCCACAAAGCCCTTCACTCTCAGTCACAAAACTACTTATAGAACAAGCTGTCAAAAGCAGGGTCTACTAGAGCATTGAGAAGCTCCAATGCTCTTTTGCTCCTACCTCCCATTCTAAAAAAGACAGCAACCAAGTTGCGCTCTTTTTCCGGAAATGCTCCAAGCACATGGAACTCCCTACCGTGTGACCTTCGATGCAACCCTTCCTTCCCTTGCTTCAAGAGAAACCTGAAACTCCTCCTCCTCAACAAATACTTTAACTCCTAGTTTACGGATCTTAGTAAAGTATCGCTTGATCAGACCTAGACCCCCTGTCTTTATGCGGCGGTTCTCTTTGTTTTTTACTTCTCTGACTTTTAGATCCTCTCGAATTGTGTCTCTAGTGTTGGTCACTCTACTAGCACCTTCGGATGGATACCATTGTCTACTGAATTCTCGACTCATATGTTCATTGCATGACTGCGTTACTGTATTCTATTACGATCATGTGAAGCGCTCTGACACCTACGGGTCTAGCTAGCGCTATATAAAACTTATATAAATAAATAAAACCATATTGACTCTACTAAAATTTGGTGAGTCTTTGGGCTGAAACGTGTTATCATACTATGTAAAACATCCCTATTGTTCTTGTTCTGCTCTCTGTTTTTGATAAAAATTTGAATTGAAGTTAAAAAATAGACATTTAGGGGCATATTCACAAGGAGCTATCGCCGAATTAATGGCACTTTATCGCAGCCAAAGTCGTGATAAATATACCTCCCCATTCACAAGCTGGTGTAAACATCCCACAGCACCAGTTCACCCGCGATAGCAGCCGCAAAAAACATCGCCACAGAGGACCCGCGCAACTATCGCTTATGAGATGCAGAGTGGGCGTTCCTGTGCCAAAAGGCGCGACAACATCACACCTCAACATTCACAATGACCAGCCACATCGGCGATAAAAACACAAAACAGGCGTTAAGGCGCGTTAGCACCAGGAAATCTACACCTGCTCTGACCTGGTGTAAAGTCGGACGGCAGCCTGCAAACCAAAAGGGAGCACAGCCCAGGGCTACATCGGAAGGGCAACAGATGCCATGGAGCCACCCATCATGAGGCCCGGACACCCAAGAGGTCCACAACACCCACCGCCACCACCCCCAGGACCACCCCTCCCTGGCACCCACCCCGACCAAAGACATGCCACATCAGCCACACCTAAACATGTACAAAATATTCCGCTTGATGCCGCACAATCAGAACTGGTGACATGCATGTGTCGTCACAGAAATGAGCCGCACACATTCACTTTCGAAGCAACAAATGAAACTTTATTAAAATGAACACCGAAATGAAATGAAGACACATGGCCGCTCCCCTCGGGACAATACGTAGGTCACAGCCTGTAAGACAAAAACCATGATGAGAAGGTGTGTCCTGCGCACATCAGAGGACAGAGAGAGAGCGAAGGAGAGAGAGAGGGAGGGAGAGAGAGAGAGAGAAGAGGAGAGAGAGAGGAAGAGAGGGAGAGAGAGAGAAGAGGAGAGAGAGAGGAAGAGAGGGAGAGAGAGAGAGAACGTGCCGCCCCTGCGCACCCAGGCCACACTGCTCACCTGCTGCCACCGGTGTGTCTCCAACCACGTGCCGGTATGTATAGCAGGACACCAGGTCACACATCTGAGTCAGAGCCGTCAGCTGAAACAGAGCCCAGATACATGTCTGGCACAGTACACACACTTGCACAAGACAACATCGCCTGCCCGCCCATGCACACCCAGGCAGAGGTACCCCAACCCCTCCCGCCGCCCATCGGAGCATGCCCGCCCATGCACACCCAGGCCTCAATGCTCACCTTCCGCCACCGGCGCGTAGACAGGAGGTCCCACCACGTGCCGCTGCAAGCCACAAGCCCGGGGCCCGCGGACATGGCACCCTCCACATCATGCAGCCCCTCTCCGCAGGCCACAGTTCTCACGTTTGGTGCTGGGTCTTGATTACTCCATGGCAGAGGGCATACCAGTGCACCGGCACCATCGCAGGCTGCACACCCGCTCAGCCCAATGGGTGCCACCAACTCTGGGATCCCGGAAGCGACGCCACGTGGCGGTAGGCCCGCGCTGCCCGCTGGCTCTGGCCTACACTGTGGTCCAGCAGGGCACACAAAACATGAGCTGTCCGGACCGCCGGGAGGGACATCATCGCAGGCTGCACACCCGCTCAGCAGCTCAAGGTGCCACTGACTCAGTGCACCCAAAGTCACCGTCCCGTGGCGGGATGCCTGTGCCGTCCGCAAGGCCCCGTGTGCCGCTAACCCTGTGCAACCCCAGTCTGCGCCACGTGGTGGTAGGCCCGTGCTGTACTCAAGGCCTCAGATGCCACTAACCCTGTGCAACCCCAGTCTGCGCCACGTGGTGGTAGGCCCGTGCCGTACTCAAGGCCTCGGATGCCACTAACCCTGGGCAACCCCAGTCTGCGCCACGTGGTGGTAGACCCGTGCCGTACTCAAGGCCTCGGATGCCACTAACCCTGTGCGCAACAACTCATGGGCCCTATATGAGTGAGAACCGTGGAGCGTCCGTCATCCAGTCACCACTGGAAGAGGGGAATGTGACGTCGTCGGCCCCTTATGTTGGCGGAGTCACATGGCCTGTGACGCCTGTGCCGGATGGGTGTGGTGTGTGTGAAAACCTGCCCTCAGGGAGTGGCTGTGACATGCTGACAACTAGACCAGTGACCTGCACACCACCAGCGAGTACGGCTGCGACGGGTAGCAATGAGGGCCCCCCCTCGGGGCGTAAGCGGAGTGGTCTGGCCTGCCGTACGCCGGACCAGCGCAGGGCTTGCAACAATGACTCGTGGGATCTGGGCGTGGTCCAGTCCATGTCCGGACAAGGAAGTGACTGATGCGTGTGTCCCTGTTGTAGTGTTCACAGGACCCGGTACACAAAATGCAATGTTGCACCCTCTGACTGGCATCCCACAGGATGAACATCATTGACGCAAGGGAAGGCACTGTCCCCACATTCATCCACACATCCATACATGAATGACGTAAGACATTACACAGCAGTGCGTCACTGGATGTTTATTTGCACATCCAGTGCAGTCATGCAGCTGGAGCGGTACAGGGCAATGCCGAGCACACTACACAATATGGGCCCGTGGAGGGCCAGCCAGTGTCCATCCGGGGATGACCTGTACTGCGGAAGGGGAAGAGTACAGTCCGCAGTCTGTCCGCCGTGTCAATGGTCGTCAAACAGGATGTGGCAGTCCATGTCGCTGTCCAAGGTGAGTGCATCGGAGTGTATCGGGGGTCAGTGGTAGGTCTTGAGGCCATGTGCGGCACCAAGCAGAAACAGGAAAGGTGGTGGAAATGAATGCTAGTACCTCCTTCTGATCTCAATCCCATCCACGTCCTCATCCTCTGCCCCACCTGTTGGTGTTGCTGTACCGGCTGCGGCACTGTGTGCCACTGACACATCAGGGGCCGGAGGAGGATTGTCGGCCACACTGTGTGGCAGTGACACATCAGGTGCCGGAGTGGATACGCCTGCCGCACTGGGAGGCACTGACACACCAGGGGGCAGAGATGTGGATAGTGTGGGGGCAGCAGCATTCATCATCGCCACGCCTTGTGGCAGCAATGCCATGATGAAGACATGCAGGGCCTGGTAGATCCCAGCTACATTTCGCTGCTGTGCAGCGGTGGCTGCCATCCTTTCCGCCTCCATCCGCACCATGTCCTCCATGAGCCTCCGCATGTGTGCCAGCTCACGGCTGGCATCGCTGGGGCCACTCTGAGCGGACAGGTATTCCTCCCTCCGCGTCATGACTCCAGCGATGTCAATCAGGGCTCGTTGGAGACCATGGGGCGGACATAGACACCCAAGGATGGCGTCCAGTTTGGTAGCCATGAGGTCGAACCCCCACCCGCACCTGCTCGGCCGTCTCCCTCTGGCCCTCCAGCACACGGCGTTGGAAGGCCATTTGTTGTTCCTGGGGGTCTTGGGAGAGTGCCGGGGCTGTGGGTGCCTCCTGCTGGGTGGTTTGGGTGGTGGGTGGGGTCTCAGCGATGTAGCTGGGCTGCCCTGATCCTGGAGGTGGCTGGCGGATGAGGTCAATGATGTATTGGATGGTTTGGGTGTCGATGCTGGTATTGTCCTCCTTCTACTCATCAGTGAAGAGTGGCTGTGACTGCTCTGCAGGAGGTGTTGACGATGCCCCTGCGATGTGAAGGGGAGATGGTGTATTACAATGTGTCCACATGTATGTAGCCGCATGGTACAGGTTGACATTCAGACAGCATGGCATTGTACATTGTGACAGTCTGTGGATCTTGGCGAGGACCCAGGGTCATTGTGGGTGTGCACTGTGCCCTGCTTGCTTGTGCATGTGTGCCATTGTGGCCATCTCCCCCGTCTCCCCAGTACCTGGTGGTCACTCACCCTGTTGCGGTTGTGTTGTGTCCTGTCGAGCAGTGTCCGGTCCCCCGACTCCGGCCACAGTATCCATACTGATGACTGTCGACACCAGCTCCTCCATGTCATCCAGCTCCAGCTGTGGCGCTGGGCCCCCACCTCCGGTCTGCGTTGCTGCCTTCTGGTTGGCGCTCAGTTTCTCCTTGGTCTTCCGCTTGATGTCATTCCATCGCCTCTTGACCTCGTCCATTGTCCGCTTGTGCTCTCCGACGGCATTCACCTTGTCGACGATGTCCCGCCATATTCCATTTTTGGTGCCCAATGACACGTTGGAGGTGACGAAGAGTTGTTGATGGTGTTCCATCACCTCCGTGACTATGATCCTGTTCGCATGCGGACTGAACTTGGTCTTCCTGGTCTTCTTGTCCTTGCCCTTCCCTGTCCCCGAGGTCCCAGGCTGGTCGTCCGGGGTGCTTGTGGGGTTGCGCTCGTCCTCTGCGCCTGCTCCGGCTGCCTCCATGGTGCTTGGGTGTTGGTCAGTTTGTGTGTGGGTGTTTTTTCTACTTTTATGGTGATTTTTTATGCCTGCCAGGTGTGTGTTGCAGGCCTGGCGCTGCTTGTCGCTGATTTCCTCATCGCGCTTTGGCCCATCGCGTGTTTTTTGGTGTTGTGGTTTGTGTTTTTATCTCCATCGTGGTGGTTGTATCGCGGACATTGTCCACGGTTTCGGCAGACTATCGCATGCTACCGCCTTGTTGTGAATTCCACGTTGACACGGGGTTATTTTCCCATGCTAGGCTGCGATATTGAAAGTTGCGTTACGCTACTCTTGCGGTAGTTATCACACGTTCTTGTGAATATACCCCTTAATTTAACAAAAATAGATGCTAGTGAATAAGGACAATAAATCACCAGGTTGTGATGCATATTGAGATACACAATAAGACCTACCCCACAATCTAGTGACTCAGAAATTGTAACTCCCTCATAGAAGCTTGACGTGGATATGTGTTTGTGATGAAATTGCACTGACATTTTGATAGCTTACTCTAAAAAACTAACACCCTTATATTATTTCTTTATGAGAGAAGCACAGCTAATGTCCCTAATCACTGCTGATGCGACCGGTTCGTAGCCACACTCAGGCTCTATGTCTGCCTCGACAAGGGTATGTTATTATAGTGTTGGCATTCACATAGCGCTAAAAAAACACAGACAAGGCGCTGAAGAGCTTGTAGGGCGGGTAGCATGCTACTCCAATGGAGGCATATAACATTAGAAACTTCATCGTGATTAGCTATTATGTCACATATAATCGTGAGCAAATGTAAATTAACTTAGTAATGACATACCCACAGAAAAACGAAATGTGCACTTATTTCAATGGGATGACTGCAACATATACTTGAAGCATACATTAACTATGCTTGAAAGTTCTATGACTAATTTAGTCAGTCACCATTAAAGGGAAGGGAAGAGAAGCACTGATTTAAAAAAAAAAACAGCCAAAGTAAATGTTTTGCAAAACAATAGCACTGGTATTATCTTTGGATTTTGTTCACATATTTTTCCCAGGCAAACGCTGAATATTTCGGATGACGAATAGAAAGTGTTCTTGAGGCTAGATGCCAGCACGACTAATGAGCAATGCACATTTCCAGAATGGCTTGCCACAGAGATTTGAGTACACTGAACTAATGGGAACTATGTCCCATTTATTTTATGTTCATTGTTAAATTTATTCATTTATTTATGTCTTTAGAAATTTTAGAAAGTGATATATGTGTCATCACACTTACTTCGGAGTGGTGGAATAAGTGAATAGGTTTATGGGTCAACAGTTGGAGTTCAACCAATTGTGTGGCGTGGCTCCTACTCTTTATTCCCATCTCACTGGCACCATATTTATAATTTGGTAATACTTGTCTGGCACAATAAGAAAGTCTGGGTTTTTATTATCTTCCATTAGGGAAAGATTATTGAGTGCCATTGCTTAGTAATGCAATATTCACAATGTGCATTAGTTGTGCTGTGGCTGAGTGAGGCAATTTCTGAAATTACACAAACTAGGCTCAAAAGGATTCCAATAGGATATAAAAGTTGCTGAAGCTGCAGAGTGCTAACCCACTAATACCTTTGGGGCTAAAATTATAATTTTGTAGCACTGCACAGAACTGACACTTTTTACAGTTAAATCATGTGCTGTGCCTAGGAACAGGGACACACTTAAATTGTTGAGTACATTTGATGTTATTCCCTATTAACAAATTGTCTGACCAAACAGTGGTCTGCTTGTCCTCTGTATCTGGGTGGGCAGTGCCCTGTCATGCTAAGGGCATTGTGTATCCAAAAGGTCTAGTAGGTGAAGTGCTACATTTTATGAGGAGGCCTTAGAATTTCCCCTAGTAGTGCAGCCTTACAGATACACAAAGGCACTGGGCTGAGAGGAAGCCGCAAGTCCAAAGGGGTAGAAACACTGTGTAGTGCAGCGGTGGCAGGGACCTACAATTTCCCACTGTTTAGATGCTAATTGCTGTCTAATACTTCTAGGTGCGTACTATCTGAATGTTGATTGGGTTGGTGAAGTCATCCGCCTAAAGATTGAAATGGTTCTAAGTTAAAATCTCCCTTTTAAAAATGCTTTATTTCTTCAGTGATATGTTTGACAATTGCGAAAATTACTTCTGTTTTTAGTTATTTTGGGCTGATTTACTACCCCAACTCCTATTCTAGCATTTCCCAACAAGCTCTTGATTCTGTAAGAGATTTTTCTGATTAATAAAAAAATGTTTATGTACTGTAATGAAAGGTTTGCATCAAAAACGAATACACAGCACTTTCTGGAACCATGCTTTTCTAAAATTGGCTAAACAAGGCCTAAACTAGGCACAACTCCATCTTCTTTTCCAAACATGACCATGTTTTCACTTCTCACTCTCTGCACACACAGCAAAACATGCACAAATGTTATGTTATAAGTTCTTATAAAAGCGCATGGCTGCCCCAGCAACGGGGCGTCCCAGCGCTGAGACTGACAGGCGAAAGCAGAGGAGGATTTCACCTAGAGGTTTGAGAAAAGCCATGTTTTGATCATTTTTCAAAAAGCCCAATGGTCTTGCGTGCCCTTTGCAGCAAGAGGAATAGAGTTCCATAGGGCTGGGGCCATAGCCCTGAAAGAGCACCCCCCTGCTCTTGCCCTGCGCACCCGGGGGACCAAGGCTAGATGCAAATCCGCGGAGCGCAGGGTTCGAGGCGGAACATACGGCGAGCACAGCCTGTTCAAGATTTGTGGAGCTTGTCCATGCAAGATCTTGTGTGTAGTACAGAGGGTTTTAAAATAGATTCTCTGTTCTATCGGCAGCCAGTGAAGCCGGCGGAGCAAGTCAGAGGCATGGCAGTGCTTGGGTAGTGCAAAAAGCATACGGGCAGCTGCGTTCTGTGCTCGTTGGAGTCTTTTGGTCACAGCTTTATTCACGCCGAGTAAGAGCCCATTACAGTAGTCCAATCAGGACTGTATAGTCGATTGGACAATAATTTGACGGATGGATGCGTCAAAAAATCCCAGAATGGGTTTCAGGCCATGTAGGAGGCCGAAGCAGGTGCCTGCGACTGTTTTGGCTTGACTCTCGAATGAGAGGGCGTTGTCCATCAGAAATCCTAAATTCTTGACCACCGTTTTCGGTTGGGGAGGGGTGCCCAGGGTTGCAGGCCACCATTGGTTGCCCCATAGGTGGGCATTGTGGCCCACCAGGAACACCTCTGACTTGGTGGAGTTCAATTGTAGGTAGTTATCCGCCATCCAGTCTGAGATGGCCATAAGATCATCTTGAAATTTTGCTTGGTCCTGTTTGGGGTTGTTGCAGAAAGTAAATACCAGTTGGGTATCATCAGCGTTTGATACCATGTCGATGTTCCGTGTTTTGACCAGAAGGGCCAGGGGGCGGACGTAAACATTAAATTGAGTGGGGCTCAAGGCAGAGCCCTGTGGGACACCACATCCGAGAGAGTGGATGCTGGACGAGAAGGGGGGAGCAGAGACCTGGAAGGTCGGTCAGTCAGAAAAGACGCAAGCCAGGCCAGGACCTTGCCCTTGACCCAGATCTCCTCTAGCCGGTGTAGTAGGATCCTATGGGAGACCGTGTCAAAGGCCGCACTGAGGTCTAACAAAATCAGCGCTGAGGTTTTGCCCTCATCCAGAGTGGCCCGTAGCCGTTCTGTGACTGCAAGTAGTGCAGATTCGGTGCTATGTCTAGGCCGAAAGTCATTTTGTGACCTATCCAGGATCATGTTTGCTTCCAAGTATTTAGTCAGAGTGATGTTAACATAGGACTCCATGATTTTAGCCAGGTATGGGAGCAGGGATATTGGGCGGAAGTTCTCAGGCTGAGACGTATCTAGTGTTGGTTTTTTTAATAGGGGGATAACTTTGGCGTGTTTCCAAGACTTAGGGATCACCGCCGCTGAGAGTGACCTATTAAACAGCTCCCGGCCCTCCGTCAGAAGGCAGTCGTGAAATTTCCTGAAAAGATCCGGCTTTAAAGGATCATCAGGAGAGCCTGATTTTACCTTGGCCGACAGAACGTCCATGTCTTTATAGGACATGGGCAGAAGGTCCTGTAGGGAGTGAGGTATGTCTATCAGGGTAGAATACTCCCGAAGTTCGGAGGCAACCTTTCTCGTGCAGAGTGCATTATAAATACGTTCCACCTTGCTGATGAAATATTTAGCTAACGTCTCGCATTGTAGAGTGGAGGATATAGTATTATTGGCAGCAAGCGGGGGTTTTACCATTTCTTTCATAAGGGCAAAAATTGTTTTGGTGGGATTGCTGCTCGTCGTGATCATATTCGCATAAAACATGGCCTTGGTCTTCCGGACCGATTTATGGTATGCTTTGACTGCATTCCTATAGATAGCTTTCGCTGTGAGATCATAAGCACTTCTCCAGGCCCTTTCTAAGATTTTGCATTTTTTCTTTTCCACGCTCAGTGCCTCATCATACCAAGCGTGGGTTTGGCTACGCTTTGCCTGGGTCATTTTGGTCGGAATACAGTGATCTAGAGCTTTATTAACCCATCCCTTAAATGCAGCGTCTGTTGCCTCTAAGTCTGTTGGCCATTCTGGGCGCTGTGAGTTTAGAGTGGATGTAAAGATGGTCAAGTCCAATTTATGCCATGGACGCTTCATAGAGGACTGACGGGGGTATTGCAGTGGGGGGCCTACTATACAGAGGCATAAAGAGATGAGGGAGTGATCCGTCCAGGGCATGGGGAGGGGTGGGTTGGCCTCCATCGTCTGGAGATTCAAGAATACAGGGTCGAGTAGATGGCCTGCTACATGAGTTGGTCCCACCACCAACTGCGTTAACTGACAGGCGTCCATATCTCCCAGGAAATTAATAATCTCCAGGGAATCTTGGCGTAATAGGTGTAGGTTTAGGTCCCCTATGATACTAAAGTTGACTGTTTCTAATATAAGTGTAGAAGCAGTGTTAGCTAGGGCTTCTTGAAAGGCTTTCGAAGGGCCTGGAGGGCGGTAGATAAGCAGCCCGAGAAGGTAAAGTTGTGGGTCAGTGTGCTGAAATGCTTTGCGGATATGTTGTTCTTGGTGAACTCTAGATGAAGCCTTCAGAGCTCAGTGGGTCTATTCATTTCATAAACAAGTCAAAGTTTTGTGGATAACTGGGTTTGGACTGCCACATCCAATAACATTACATCAAAAGGGGACTAATTATTATTCATTAGGGGATGGTGTTTAGAATGCTCTTAGGTAATATTGCATTATATTCTGTATTGTGATTCGCTGAGCCTACGTAACATTTTGCTCACCTCATGCAGACTGCGTGATTTTTACTGTGTATTTTACTATAAAAGAGGGCTCATTTCAGCGCTCCGTCCATCATCTCTTTGTGTTTGCTTTGTTCGCCATAAGTTGGCAGGGTATGCCCAGATGTGGGTCCCTTGCTCACTTTGCCACTGGATTCAAGCTAGCCTGGCTGATGAGAGTTGTTAGCCCGAAACTGGTCCCAGGATGCTTTTTTCCGGTCCAGGGAAGACATGGCTTGGCAGTTCGGGCTGGACTGTTCCCATGAGGCAAAAGGTCAAGACTGATTTGCATATAGCTGTGTCTGAACTGGGGTGGCGAAGTGAGCTAAAGAACGATGATGGATTCAACCCAGATCTGTGAATGGGGGTGAGTGTCTGAAAAGTTTCAGCGCTCCGTCCATCATCTCTTTGTGTTTGCTTTGTTCGCCCTAAGTTGGCAGGGTATGCCCAGACGTGGGTCCCTTGCTCACTTTGCCACTGGATTCAAGCTAGCCTGGCTGATGAGAGCTGTTAGCCCGAAACCGGTCCCAGGATGCTTGTTTCCGGTCCAGGGAAGACATGGCTTGGCAGTTCGGGCTGGACTGTTCCCATCAGGCCCAGGGTCAAGACTGATTTGCATATAGCTGTGTCTGAACTGGGGTGGCACAGTGAGCTAAAGAACGATGATGGATTCAACCCAGATCTGTGACTGGGGGTGAGTGTCTGAAAAGTTTCAGCGCTCCGTCCATCATCTCTTTGTGTTTGCTTTGTTCGCCCTAAGTTGGCAGGGTATTTCCAGACGTGGGTCCCTTGCTCCCTTTGCCACTGGATTCAAGCTAGCCTGGCTGATGAGAGCTGTTAGCCCAAAACCGATCCCAGAATGCTTGTTTCCGGTCCAGGGAAGACATGGCTTGGCAGTTCGGGCTGGACTGTTCCCATGAGGCACAGGGTCAAGACTGATTTGCATAGAGCTGTGTCTGAACTGGGGTGGCGAAGTGAGCTAAAGAACGATGATGGATTCAACCCAGATCTGTGACTGGGGGTGAGTGTCTGAAAAGCTTCAGCGCTCCGTCCATCATCTCTTTGTGTTTGCTTTGTTCGCCCTAAGTTGGCAGGGTATGCCCAGACATGGGTCCCTTGCTCACTTTGCCACTGGATTCAAGCTAGCCTGGCTGATGAGAGCTGTTAGCCCGAAACCGGTCCAAGGATGCTTGTTTCCGGTCCAGGGAAGACATGGCTTGGCAGTTCGGGCTGGACTGTTCCCATGAGGCACAGGGTCAAGACTGATTTGTATATAGCTGTGTCTGAACTGGGGTGGCGAAGTGAGCTAAAGAACGATGATGGATTCAACCCAGATCTGTGACTGGGGGTGAGTATCTGAAAAGTTTCAGCGCTCCGTCCAACATCTCTTTCTGTTTGCTTTGTTCGCCCTAAGTTGGCAGGGTATGCCCAGATGTGGGTCCCTTGCTCACTTTGCCACTGGATTCAAGCTAGCCTGGCTTATGAGAGCTGTTAGCCCGAAACCGGTCCCAGGATGCTTGTTTCCGGTCCAGGGAAGACATGGCTTGGCAGTTCGGGCTGGACTGTTCCCATGAGGCACAGGGTCAAGACTGATTTGCATATAGCTGTGTCTGAACTGGGGTGGCGAAGTGAGCTAAAGAACGATGATGGATTCAACCCAGATCTGTGACTGGGGGTGAGTGTCTGAAAAGTTTCAGTGCTCCGTCCATCATCTCTTTGTGTTCGCTTTGTTCGCCCTAAGTTGGCAGGGTATGCCCAGATGTGGGTTCCTTGCTCACTTTGCCACTGGATTCAAGCTAGCCTGGCTGATGAGAGCTGTTAGCCCGAAACCGGTCCCAGGATGCTTGTTTCCAGTCCAGGGAAGACATGGCTTGGCAGTTCGGGCTGGACTGTTCCCATGAGGCACAGGGTCAAGACTGATTTGCATATAGCTGTGTCTGAACTGGGGTGGCGAAGTGAGCTAAAGAACGATGATGGATTCAACCCAGATCTGTGACTGGGGGTGAGTGTCTGAAAAGTTTCACCGCTCCGTCCATCATCTCTTTGTGTTTGCTTTGTTCGCCCTAAGTTGGCAGGGTATGCCCAGACGTGGGTCCCTTGCTCACTTTGCCACTGGATTCAAGCTAGCCTGGCTGATGAGAGCTGTTAGCCCGAAACCGGTCCCAGGATGCGTGTTTCCGGTCCAGGAAAGACATGGCTTGGCAGTTCGGGCTAGACTGTTCCCATGAGGCACAGGGTCAAGACTGATTTGCATATAGCTGTGTCTGAACTGGGGTGGCGAAGTGAGCTAAAGAACGATGATGGATTCAACCCAGATCTGTGACTGGGGGGTGAGTGTCTGAAAAGTTTCAGCGCTCCGTCCATCATCTCTTTGTGTTTGCTTTGTTTGCCCTAAGTTGGCAGGGTATGCCCAGACGTGGGTCCCTTGCTCACTTTGCCACTGGATTCAAGCTAGCCTGGCTGATGAGATCTGTTAGCCCGAAACCGGTCCCAGGATGCTTGTTTCCGGTCCAGGGAAGACATTGTATTGTATTGTATATAGCATTTGTAAAGCGCAGCTAACACCCTACGGGTACCCTGGCGCTATGGTACGTGACGCAAACCATCATACAACGGAGAGGGTAGAACCCAATTAGACAGCACTCAAAGACAGGAAATCAGTTTCTGGGGAACAACCACATTTTGATCCTTTTCCTAAACAGAGACAGGTTGTTGCATTGTCTAATTTCAAGTGGTAGTTCATTCCATAGCCTCGCAGCAGCAGTTCTGAAGGCCCTCCCTCCCAATCTAACCTTATTAAACCTTGAGACCTTCGCCAAACAAGCAGAAGAGGAGCGGAGGCTCCGAGTGGGAGTGTACCAGACCAGTTTCTTCTGTAGAGGCTTAGGACCAGATCCATGCAGAGCCCTAAACACTATGCATAAGGACTTAAAATATATTCTTTGCAACACTGGGAGCCAGTGTAGCTCAGCTAAGCACATTGATGCAGAAGAGTCCCGTGGTCTGGATAGAACTAATTTCGCCGCCGTATTTTGGACTCGTTGCAGTCGCTGAATCAGATACTTTGGAGACTCCAACAGTAGGGCGTTACAATAATCAAGTCTGCTTAAAATAACGCCTCGTACTGTTAAGGCTCTGGCCAAATTTGGAAGCAGCGGGAGGATCTTTCTCAGTGCTCTTATAAGACCAAAACAGCTCCCCACAGTTTTATACACTTGCATCTCCAAAGACAGGTTAGCGCTGAACGTGACTCCCAAATTTCGTGCCGTCTTAGTCGGAACCAGAGGAGTAGATGTTACAAGGGGCCAAAAGTTGTGAGGGAGAGGCAGAGGAACCTTCCCAACTGCACAGTGTAAAATTTCGATCTTATCCGAGTTGAATTGTAAAAAGTTATTCCGTAGCCACTGCGCAGTATCATGCATACAGGCATGGAAATCCTCCAAGGCATTAGACTGGGTTCCATCCAGGGATAAGATAATCTGGGGGTCATCAGCATAATTGACCAACTTCACATTGTGAGCCCGAATTATGTTAATCAATGGGCTCAGATATATGTTGAACAAAATTGGGCTGATGGCAGACCCTTGAGGAACACCATGCCAGATATTAGAAAAGGCTGATTGAAACGGAGGAAGAGCCACTGCCTGACACCTGCCCGATAGATAGGATCGAAACCAATCCAGGGCAGTGCCCACTATTCCTACCTCCTCTAGTCGGGTCAGCAAAATGCCATGGTTAACCGTGTTGAAAGCGGCAGACATGTCGAGCAGAATAAGTATCGCCGATTGTCCCCTGTCTGCCAATAAATGAAAATCATCCATCACGGTCACCAGAGCAGTCTCTGTTCCATGTTCCGGGCGGAATCCAAATTGTACATCCGTCAACTTGTTATTAAGTTCTAGGAACTGTGACAGAGATTTGCTGACCAATCGTTCGAGGATCTTCACTGGGTAGGGTAGGAGAGAGATGGGCCGGTAACTTCCCGGGCAGGTTGGGTCAAGAGTGGCCTTCTTCAGGAGTGGCGTGACCACGGCCTGTTTCCAGCCAGATGGTACAGCCCCACTGGATAGCGATTGATTACATATCTGCCGGAGTCTGGGGAAAAGTTCTGAGGCAAATTCCTTCCAGATTTTATGTGGAAGGGGGTCCAGTGCGGAGCCAGAGGAGACACCCAAGGCGATCCCGCCAAATTCCTCCTCCAATGGAGGCTCAAAGTGATCCAGGAGACTCGGATTGGCAGTCCCTTCACCAGTCTGTTTTCCTACACAAGATACCCTTTCTACTCCATTGGTCGAGGCTACTACTCCACTAGTCGTGACTTCTTCCCCTACTGGAATATTTGTTTTGAGACCATTAATGATAGTACTCATTTTTTCTTCGAAGAAGGTCGCTAAACTATCGCAAAGATCTTGAGTTGGCTGAATCTTGTTTTGTGAGCACTTCGGATTGGTGATGTCATCAACTATTTTGAAAATACATCTAGACTTATTTAGCGAGTTCATAATGAACTCTGCAAAATATTCCGCTTTGGTGGAGAAGATTTCTTTTTATAAATAGATATGGCCATTTTCCATGCGATCTTATCCTCGTCTGCATAAAGCTTACTCCATTTTCTTTCTGCCTGTTTGCACTTCATTTTCAGGGTCTTCAATTTTTCATTAAACCACCTGGCAGATGGTCTACCACTTTTCTTACGGTTTTTCAGAGGGGCAATTTGATTGACTGTTATAGTGATCTGATTACAGAAATCCGCATAATTCTCCTCCACTGACCTAGATACATCAAAGTCCCCTTTGATAGCAAACGTTGGTGAACGCATTGCCTTTTCCAATATCCCCTTCCAGTCCATACTCAAGAAGCTCCTAGCTTCCCTGACAGCTGGGGCTCCTCTACTGGGGATAAACGTTGAAAATTTAACCAGATGGTGATCAGTCCAGTCCACTGGGAGCACCTTCACATGTCCGGTGACCCTTTCCTCACTAAATATTAAGTCAAGTGTGTGCCCCCCTATATGTGTAGGCCCTGTCACCCCTTGTAGTAGGCCTAGGCTTTCGCAGGATTGAAGAAGGTTATTATATCCTGTATCTAAAGTCCCAATTGGCCATAAATTGAAGTCCCCTGCAATAAGCAATCTAGAGTGAGTAAGAGCCATATTATTAAGAACGTCAATCAACGCCTGCAGTTGAGGCGGACTGACTGCACCAGGGGGTCTATAACATACTATGCCATCCAACAAGTGCCCCCTGGGGTCCTTTAAGGAGAACCCCAGGAGCTCAAACCCCTCCACTGCATCAATATCCATAAGGACAAAATCCCACCTTTCTTTGAACAGAATGCCAACCCCACCACCTCTACCTGTAACTCTTGGCTTGTGGAATATCTTATAGCCAAGGGGGACACGCCAATCCTGGTTCGAGAACAGAGTCAGGAAAGGTCCATGTTTCAGTCATGAATAGAACGTCGAGGTGATGTGCTTCGATAAGTAATTGAATCTCTATGAAATGTTTAGGGAGAGATCTAACATTCAATAATCCGCAGACCAAAGCCTCCTTTCTGATAAAATCAGACTTCGGGCTGGCGGTTTCCTCAAATCTAGGCAAGCCTACCTCACCGCCACTGGTCTCGCCTATCTCCCGCAGTGCCTCGCTAGAATAGCAGAATTCCCTGGCGTCACGGGCAGCATGGCTGGCGCTGTGCACGGACGGGCACAGATGGGCTTGCCTTTGGCGCGCCGCCGGCGCGCCCGCTGCGCGCGTCCGCTGCACGTCCACGCCAGCGTGACGTTTAAATAGCTGGTTGAGCAAAAAAACTAGAGCGCTGACCGAAAAAGATGGCGGGTCCGCTCTTACATACGGACACCACCGGGTCAAGTGCGAGAGAGAGCTAACAGGAACCACTTCTAAAAGTATATCTTTGGATATCAAAAGTAAGTTTGTTTAAAAAACCAGTTTCACATTTAAAATTGATTAAAGAGTGCAAATTACGCAAGTGCAAATCTAGCAAGCTGCCAACCTCTTGTAAGGTCTAACAATAATGCTTCTCGTAACGTCCGCTGCGCATCCACGCCAGCGCGACGTTTAAATAGCTGGTTGAGCAAAAAAACTAGAGCGCTGACCGAAAAAGATGGCGCGTCCGCTCTTACATCGGACACCACCGGGTCAAGTGCGAGAAAGAGCTAACAGGAACCACTTCTAAAAGTATATCTTTGGATATCAAAAGTAAGTTTGTTTAAAAAACCAGTTTCCCATTTAAAATTGATTAAAGAGTGCAAATCTAGCAAGTACAAATCTAGCAAGCTGCCAACCTCTCGTAAGGTCTAACAATAATGCTTCTCGTAACGTCCGCTGCGCATCCACGCCAGCGCGACGTTTAAATAGCTGGTTGAGCAAAAAAACTAGAGCGCTGACCGAAAAAGATGGCGCGTCCGCTCTTACATCGGACACCACCGGGTCAAGTGCGAGAAAGAGCAAACAGGAACCACTTCTAAAAGTATATCTTTGGATATCAAAAGTAAGTTTGTTTAAAAAACTAGTTTCACATTTAAAATTGATTAAAGAGTGCAAATTACGCAAGTGCAAATCTAGCAAGCTGCCAACCTCTCGTAAGCTCTAACAATAATGCTTCTCGTAACGTCCGCTGCGCATCCACGCCAGCGCAACGTTTAAATAGCTGGTTGAGCAAAAAAACTAGAGCGCTGACCGAAAAAGATGGCGGGTCCGCTCTTACATACGTACACCACTGGGTCAAGTGCGAGGGAGAGCAAACAGGAACCACTTCTAAAAGTATATCTTTGGATATCAAAAGTAACTTTGTTTAAAAAACCAGTTTCACATTTAAAATTGATTAAAGAGTGCAAATTACGCAAGTGCAAATCTAGCAAGCTGCCAGCCTCTCGTAAGGTCTAACAATAATGCTTCTCGTAACGTCCGCTGCGCATCCACGCCAGCGCGACGTTTAAATAGCTGGTTGAGCAAAAAAACTAGAGCGCTGACCGAAAAAGATGGCGGGTCCGCTCTTACATACGGACACCACCGGGTCAAATGCGAGAGAGAGCTAACAGGAACCACTTCTAAAAGTATATCTTTGGATATCAAAAGTAAGTTTGTTTAAAAAACCAGTTTCACATTTAAAATTGATTAAAGAGTGCAAATTACGCAAGTGCAAATCTAGCAAGCTGCCAACCTCTCGTAAGGTCTAAAAATAATGCTTCTCGTAACGTCCGCTGCGCATCCACGCCAGCGCGACGTTTAAATAGCTGGTTGAGCAAAAAAACTAGAGCGCTGACCGAAAAAGATGGCGGGTCCGCTCTTACATACGGACACCACCGGGTCAAGTGCGAGAGAGAGCTAACAGTAACCACTTCTAAAAGTATATCTTTGGATATCAAAAGTAAGTTTGTTTAAAAACCAGTTTCACATTTAAAATTGATTAAAGGGTGCAAATTACACAAGTGCAAATCTAGCAAGCTGCCAACCTCTCGTAAGGTCTAACAATAATGTTTCTCGTAACGTCCGCTGAGCATCCACGCCAGCGCGACGTTTAAATAGCTGGTTGAGCAAAAAAACTAGAGCGCTGACCGAAAAAGATGGCTGGTCCGCTCTTACATACGGACACCACCGGGTCAAGTGCGAGAGAGAGCTAACAGGAACCACTTCTAAAAGTATATCTTTGGATATCAAAAGTAAGTTTGTTTAAAAAACCAGTTTCACATTTAAAATTGATTAAAGAGTGCAAATTACGCAAGTGCAAATCTAGCAAGCTGCCAACCTCTCGTAAGGTCTAACAATAATGCTTCTCGTAACGTCCGCTGCGCATCCACGCCAGCGCGATGTTTAAATAGCTGGTTGAGCAAAAAAACTAGAGCGCTGACCGAAAAAGATGGCGGGTCCGCTCTTACATACGGACACCACCGGGTCAAGTGCGAGAGAGAGCTAACAGGAACCACTTCTAAAAGTATATATTTGGATATCAAAAGTAAGTTTGTTTAAAAAACCAGTTTCACATTTAAAATTGATTAAAGAGTGCAAATTACACAAGTGCAAATCTAGCAAGCTGCCAACCTCTCGTAAGGTCTAACAATAATGCTTCTCGTAACGTCCGCTGAGCATCCACGCCAGCGCGACGTTTAAATAGCTGGTTGAGCAAAAAAACTAGAGCGCTGACCGAAAAAGATGGCGGGTCCGCTCTTACATACGGACACCACCGGGTCAAGTGCGAGAGAGAGCTAACAGGAACCACTTCTAAAAGTATATCTTTGGATATCAAAAGTAACTTTGTTTAAAAAACCAGTTTCACATTTAAAATTGATTAAAGAGTGCAAATTATGCAAGTGCAAATCTAGCAAGCTGCCAGCCTCTCGTAAGGTCTAACAATAATGCTTCTCGTAACGTCCGCTGCGCATCCACGCCAGCGCGACGTTTAAATAGCTGGTTGAGCAAAAAAACTAGAGCGCTGACCGAAAAAGATGGCTGGTCCACTCCTACATACGGACACCACCGGGTCAAGTGCGAGAGAGAGCTAACAGGAACCACTTTTAAAAGTATATCTTTGGATATCAAAAGTAAGTTTGTTTAAAAAACCAGTTTCACATTTAAAATTGATTAAAGAGTGCAAATTACGCAAGTGCAAATCTAGCAAGCTGCCAACCTCTCGTAAGGTCTAACAATAATGCTTCTCGTAACGTCCGCTGCGCATCCACGCCAGCGCGATGTTTAAATAGCTGGTTGAGCAAAAAAACTAGAGCGCTGACCGAAAAAGATGGCGGGTCCGCTCTTACATACGGACACCACCGGGTCAAGTGCGAGAGAGAGCTAACAGGAACCACTTCTAAAAGTATATCTTTGGATATCAAAAGTAAATTTGTTTAAAAAACCAGTTTCACATGACTTGGCAGTTCGGGCTGGACTGTTCCCATGAGGCACAGGGTCAAGACTGATTTGCATATAGCTGTGTCTGAACTGGGGTGGCGAAGTGAGCTAAAGAACGATGATGGATTCAACCCAGATCTGTGACTGGGGGTGAGTGTCTGAAAAGTTTCAGCGCTCCGTCCATCATCTCTTTGTGTTTGCTTTGTTCGCCCTAAGTTGGCAGGGTATGCCCAGACGTGGGTCCCTTGCTCACTTTGCCACTGGATTCAAGCTAGCCTGGCTGATGAGAGCTGTTAGCCCGAAACCCGTCCCAGGATGCTTGTTTCCGGTCCAGGGAAGACATGGCTTGGCAGTTCGGGCTGGACTGTTCCCATGACGCACAGGGTCAAGACTGATTTGCATATAGCTGTGTCTGAACTGGGGTGGCGAAGTGAGCTAAAGAACGATGATGGATTCAACCCAGATCTGTGACTGGGGGTGAGTGTCTGAAAAGTTTCAGCGCTCCGTTCATCATCTCTTTGTGTTTGCTTCATTCTACAGGTGAGCCAGGCCTAGGGATCTTGTCTTGCTGGGTTAGACTAGCTGTGCACCGGTCAGCCTCTTGATTCTTAGTGACCTGACCCTTGTTTGTATCACTCATGCTTAGAATAATTCTAATAGTTCTCTCTGTGGCTTAATGCTAATTCCCTATGTATGACTTATTATGCATTTGACTGATTTTGAGACTATTCATATTTTGCTTTCCGTAATGAACTTTAAATCTTTAATCAACCTTCATGATTTCTAACTTCTACTTGACTCGAGATGGCTTACTGTGTTGACTATGCTACCTGCCTCACTGACAATCATGTTTTTATTGTGGGCATATTACCTCTTCTAGTCTTCAGGATAGCAGCCCCCGATCCTGCAAAGGCTCTTTATCTGTTTATCTTATCAGATTATCAAAGATAGAGTCCACAGTTTTTATATCCAAATCTTTGCAGATCAATATCTTGGTGTAAAGAATTGCTCAGTTAAGAACTTTTGTTTCCAGAAAAGGACCGGATACCTTTTTATTCACCTATTATTAGCAATCTGTTATAGAATCTGAAAAGAATGATAGTATTCTCCAAGTAGATCATCAAGATTTATCAAGAGTGGCTGGTGGTTTTGATATAACTACAAAACTAAAACTGGCCACATAGTATCAAGTAGTGGTAGCATACCTGCCAACTCACACGGGGCCACCGTGTGACACACGATACCGGCTCCCATCACACGGTCTCCCGGTGAGGAGCCGATATCACACCGTGGCAGGGAAAATGAGCTGAAAACCACTGCATATAGTGGCTCTCTTTTCTCGTTTTCTGAGGCTTTGAACTGCCGACGTCCATTAAGGGGTGTGAAAACCCCCCAGGACCTCGGCACCAGCCTCAGCAAGCTTCTTTTTGTGGGGGGGGGAGGGGTGCTTAGAGGTGGGGTTCAAAATTGACTTGGAGGTACTTTTCGGCACGAGACCCCGCCCCCTCATCACACTGTAAGATTGTTCTTCAAGTTGACAGGTATGTGGTAGCCGATAGGCTGCCTTCTGTGATTTATCACGTGACTGATTCTGCCACTGTGGCACTGGCCTTTCTGAACCATTAGACTGTCATGTGACCCACTGTGACAACCATAATGTGGTCAGCTTCCAGATACACCTGAAATGGAATATGACTCAGTCTGCCCCAGCCCGACCGACCTTTGAGAGGTGAGCATGACACATGGCTAACTGCCCTTTGACCTATGGGCCCACAGGAGGCCGCAGCTTGTCAGAACATGTTGGAATATCTCTATAGGACAGCACTGACCGTGCTACCCTCCATTTCCTCAACTGCTCGGTATGACGTATTGGCAGAAAAGAAAAGTTCCCAAGCTCCCTCTCCACCATCCAGCCCCGAACCAAAGAAGGTCCCTTTTAGGACTCTATATTTAGCAGCGTGGGGGCAGCAGCAGCACTAAGCCAATATTGGCATTGCTTATTTGAGTTGTCCCAATGCTCAGGGCAGCCCTAAGATAGTGGTTTAATAAGAGGTAGGTGGAGGAGGCTGGTTGTGGACCAGGGAGATCCCTGGTGGAATTTTGGATCAGGTTACCCTTTGGCTGAAACGGCCAATCAGCACAACAAGGGGCTCCACCCGACCAATGAGGTGCAGCGTAAAGAAACTAGTGGATAATAAACTGTACCTCCATTCGAGTCTATTGTTATAAGAGGAAGTAGCCTGGATCCTTCCTCCTATAGAATAATTTCCCTTCCCGTGAGTGCAGTTACATTTATTTTCTCTGTCGTAGGTCACTAGTAGCAAAATACTCCAGTGTTAACCAGCTTGGGGTTGCCGGGGCAGTACACGCACCTCACTATACACAGCTGCTTGACAATTTGCTGTTTGGCCGCATTTCCACGGACTCTATCAGGCACTGCATTAAAGAACCAATCTGTGTCTTAGCTTACCTGGGCTTTTTAGTTTTGTGCCAATGCAGCTTCATTTGCACTTATCTGACGGGGGAAAGTTTCCTCCTCGTTCATTCATTCATTAATTCATTAGTTTATGCTAGAATTGGCTTCATCTACATCAGCACGCTCATGTATGTAGGTGACCCAGTGATGTTTTTTAAAAAATGGAAGGACTACAGCACAAATTATAATCCCTCTAAAAATACAGTGGAACAAACACATACATTGTTGATAGTAAAGTGCGGGTTCTAGTGCTGGACAAAAAGGGTCAGGTCTGAAAGTCCTTGTGCCCTAGAGAGAGGTAGTTGGAGGTTTGGGATACTTATTTGCATTTGAAGAGTTTCTTGACTAGGACACTGAGCCGGATGTCTCACAGGGCCGGGTCCTCCTGCTGAGGAAGAGCCCCACACATCAGTTTAAATGTTTAAATAGGGTGGCCTGTCCTAAGGAACCCTAAACAGCAGCGTATGATCAGCTGATGACAGCAGTGGCTTTAAGTGATGCCAGATGTGAATGCTAGATGGTTCCCCTCAGTTTCAAAGGCTTCATGGAGGTGTTTAAACTGAGCTTTGAGCTCCCGCCACTCATTCCAGTGCTACGATTCAGGCTTGGCTTGTGGTCTTTGGAAGCAGTAACTGGAACATCCTCATGAAATACTAAATTACACCCTTAAATTCTACTGTAGGTGTAGGGAGAAAAGAACGACGTTGCAATAGGGACGTGCATATATTGGAAAAATAAATACTTGTGCGTTAAACATGATGGCGCCGGCTGCTGCTGGTCTGGTGATGTTTGTTTCAGAAGCAGGGCACTTGTCGAGCCCTCATTCTGACTCATCCTACCCACATCAGCACATATCTATGAATCCCTAGCAGCACTAGCTGCTCGGAAGGGTGAGGTGAACATGAACTTCTACTTAAAGAACACCCTAGGTGCCTTGGAGAAAGCTGAACGGCTTGGGGTTCAGCTGGATACAGATCCTGCATGAAATGAAAAGACCAGGGTTGCGGTCTGGTTTCATTTATTTACATTTTTTAGTAAATAATTGTGCACAAGGCACATCACTCGCATATGGCTGTCAGGACCATCTTCTCGTCCTCTAATAGTGAATACCTACATTGGTGGACCTCAGTAGCATTAGTCGTGCATTTTTAAGCCATATAATGACGCAGACCCTATGTGAGACTCACTGATTGTGCAGTGCAACACCACCATTTTAGTTGTCCTTCTCTCCACTCGAGCCTTACATTAATGGGATCGTACGGATGGGGTGCTGGATCTCAATGGGGTGAAGGGCAAAGACTGGAGAACGCTTGGAAGAAAGAGCATGGGTAGCGAGAGGCCGGTGAAGTGCAGTGGGTGAACTGGATTCAGTGCATAAAGTGGTGTACAGAAGTCCACCCCGTGGTTCACGGATCAACCGGAGACCAGTTGCCAATAAGGTAGATAATTAATCATGTGTGGGGTAGGGTTGATGCACAATCTCTCCATGGATGCTCAGGTCATGCAATTGCCTGGATACTGTTTTGTGCTTCTGATTTGTCCTTCTGAGAAGTCTCAGAAAGTTCCTCTGGACCCAAAAACTCTAGTGCAGGCAATTATTGTCTTGTGCCAGGACTGTGGGAATATTCTCTATCTCTGCGCCTCACGTTCCACCATTAGGTGCCTGCAGATGACCTAGAACGCCACAACCCAGCTACTTTTACAAATACCAAAGCACCAATCCGTCTCCTCTCAATTTGCATTCCTAGAGTGGTTACCAGTGGAAAGAAGAATGCAATTGAAGGCTCTCTGCATTTCGGGCATTCTCTGGATGTGGCCCAATCTAAGTCAGGCAGTTGATTCAGCCGTACCACCCTGCCAGATCCTTGCATTCTGCCAGTTCCAACCTAGCCATTCTGCCTAGATTTAATAGATCAAGAAAGGGGGACCCTCATTCAAATATCTGGTTGTGAGACTGTGAAATACTCTTCCAATACAACTGCGCCACAATCCTGTCAAGATGCTTTTAGGAAACAGCTAAAAACATGGCTCTTTTAGGGCAAGTAGGCCTAGAAGTAGCTTTAATATCGGTCTGCAGCACTGGGAAGCCCTACTTAGACAGCTATGCTTTGTTTAAATATTAAAGATAAACATAACATAAAGACTCAGCTGTTATGAGCGAGGTCATTGGTCTGAGTCTAAGGTCTGAAATGGACCCTGGAGTCCAACGGCATCACTCATTTAACAGGACAACGTGACGTGACCCAAATATGGTTCTTTCCTCTTTTTGTCCTAAGTTTGTTGCTGATATCAAAAAATTGGCAAACTTGAGGGGGCAATCACCATCCCAGCAGCCACTCAGTGTCCCTGCACAGGTCACTTTGCCTCTATGCTAAGGCTTGTTCCAGTTTGCAGGATAGAGGGCTGCGGTGTCTTTTGGATTTTTTTAATTGATTATTAATTTATGATTGAATATCATTTAATCAATGTACTAGTTTTTCTGGTACAGGATGGCTACGTTCCCTGGTAAAAGCTATTCTAAAGCTATAATTTGCAAGTCACTGCCGAAGAAACATGCCTTTTTAGGTATCACCTACAGACAAGGTTTAGCTATCTGTTGTAAGAAAAAAACGATTGTGTACACTGCTAATACTTACAGTGGGCCCTCGGTCAGCACAATGTTTATAACTGGTTCACCTTCTTGTCAGTCTGATTTGCTTGCTTCTTATTCAATGTTTTGCCTTCCTCCTCATGTGTTTGCCCAAACCCTCGCTCCTCCCTGGGCTTAAATTCCACCTTTCTCATGTGACAAAATTGTGTGATCCTGTGAAAATCTTTTTACTTTACAGTGTTTCCTTAGGCTTGAGTTTTGATAGTGCAGCTCTCAAACATCCATACTCCTAACAACATATATAGAGCAGGCTTTGGCTCTGCCCCTTTCAACCATTGGCTTTCTTTAACCAGCCTCTTTCTGTCATTGCCTTTAGGCTTTGTCACTCACATATTGGCTCATCAGTGGCTTATTGATTGCTCCCCTAATTCTATTAGCCGTTTGGGTGTATCCTTCCACCTCCATTAGAGTGCTCACTTTGAAATGCATGAGGGGCTACTTTAGAACTGTATCCCTCTGTTCGCTCCTGCTGGCTGACTCCTGTGTGTCTCACTGTACTCTGCTGATGATGCATGCATTAGCCCATAAAACCCAAACAAACCTATTCGCTTTGCCTATGCTTGTTTATCTTGAGCGATCAGTTTCAGGACACGGTGAAGTAATCCAGTTCAGGATATGCGCTATATAAAAATGTCATCCATGCATGGTGTAATAGACAATAATGCTGCTTCACATATATCATATTGGCCATATGGACAGTGGACAAAACAAACATACTTTTTTGGGCTGACTCAATACAATGTCACCTGGGCACAGAGGTAAATGTTTCTATGTTTAAACCCGATTGTTTAAAAAATGAACACTGAATAGTCTGATATAATTTAATGTATAGAAATGAAACACAAAGGTAGAAGAATTTTTCTTTTATTTTTAAACTTTTATGATTTTTTCACATGACATTTGTTACATGATTTTAACTTACAATAACCTGCTTTGACCTGTATCGTTTTCATAGTTGGATTTTAACTTTTCCGGATATTCTAAAACATTTTTTAACGATTTTAATTATTCATACAATAAAAGCTAACTCTCTGCCTATCCGGTTTGATCCGTTTAAGAATTGTTATAGTAGAATTGTCAATTTTACTTTTTATATTGAAGCAGATCACAAAGGTTTTCTCTTGGCAGGTGTGATCTGCTGAAGAAAATATGCGCCCTCTTTATCACCTATCGATAACACTTGTCCTCCCCTACCTGCCACTGACACGAGCAGTGCATTGCCCCCCAGAATCATTGCATTAGCTTTGGGTGTCACCAAGGAACGGCTTCTTTTTTTCTTTTAACTTCGATGCCTCCAGGCATAAGCTCACCCTAATGTCAGAGTCTGCAGGCAATATCTCTATAAATGCGACTTTGTCAGCCACATATAGTCATCTCTCGAGGATGTTAATCTCAGGGCACGTTTCATCCGCGTCGTATATGGCATGCATTTAGAACAATGATGCTTAAACAATTTCAGTGCTATGAAGCGTAAAAAGTGGTGTCTGTGCAGGTGTTTACTTGATCAAGACACGTGACCTCAATGATGCTCCAAGTGTTGAAACAGACAGCGCGAGTGAACCCTGCTTGGAGACTGACTGACTGTGACTTATCACCTCATTGTATTGTAGCATTTATTCAGCGCGCCCTACCCCATCTGTGGTGCGGAAGCAAACTACACCGTCTGACTTGCATGTTTGGAAGAGTGGTATGTAGTGTTTGGAGCCAGTGAGGGATGCGGTGTGTGTGTTGCATGAGTGTATTAAAATGAATGCATTGTAAGTCACACCCCATAAAGCAAAGGCAGAATATGGGAGTACACAGAGTCCAATGCCAGTGTGTAAGGTAGGAAGAAGGAAGTGAAGCACAAAGATACCGTTTTGTACTTACCTTTTAAAGAAGGTGTTTCAGGCTTAACTGGGGTGAGAGACTTTGTGAATGGGGATTAGTATCCATGACAGCACCGTCTAACTGATACCAGCCGCACTGAAGACCCCACAGTGGGACCTCATTCCATGCCGGGAGATCTGCCTTCTCAAAGTTTGTAATCCCAAGATTCTATTTCTTGATGCATTGGAGGGTGAATGATGTCCGTGCCATGTGAACAGTTACTGTAGGAATTCCTGTCCATTTTCCTTTCCCAGAGGCTGCTCTGGACAATTTAGTGGGCAGGGGCGGGTAATGCTGGTGGCACCCCCACTGCTCCAACAAGCCTGGCTTCCTCCGCTTTTTTGCCTAGTTCTTCTTCCCAAATTCAACTTCCTCTTTAGTCCCAACCTACTCTTCTGTCAGGAACTGTCTCTGCTGCCCTGGTCGACTTCACATAATGATTTGGGCACTGAGAGACTGGGAATAACATGGACCCTACAACTATAAATATGTTTCAAAAAGGGGTGTCAGTGAGGGATTTCATCCTCTTGATCGTTTCTGTAATGTCGGACAAATCTGAACGAGTTATCAGCATTCCAGTAAACACATGAACAACTGACCAGAACCCCAGAGGGATGATATTAAGGGACACCTGGATAGTAAATCCCAAGCAACCTTCAACCAAGAGTTATAGA
>CAWUFW010009521.1:600000-777314 GCA_963921515.1 Calotriton arnoldi
CAAAATGGTCTAAAATTATTTATCTGGGACTTTAGTGTAACACAAAATCACTATATGGCACAGCACAAACAAAAGTCAAAATCCCACCGCTGCCATAAATGTAAGAAATTGGGTTACTGGTTAAGGGGGGTGACGTCCCACTCAAGCAGTAACCGCAATTCTAGTCAGGGTGAAATCACAAGCAAACCCCAAATTAACCTATTCTCAATCCTCTGGTAGAGTGGCACAAAGCAGTCAGGCTTAACTTAGAGGCAATGTGCAAAGTATTAATGCCGCGCTTCAAACAGTAATAACATGACAATACAGCACAAGAAGAATCCCACACCAAATCAGAAAAATAGAATATGTTTTAATAAATAAATAAAGACGAAAAAGACAAAAATTAAATAAGTAGGACTAGATACATTCAGTTTTAAAGATTTCAGTGATTTTAGCGCCAAAAAGAACAAAACGGCAATTGTGGCTATCTGGTCACTCCGGACTGGGACAAAGTCACAACTTCAGGCTGACCGTGATGGAGCGTGGTCCGGCTACAGGGACCCACTTAGGTCCACCGACCTCAGTACCTTAATTCTGGTTGCGAAGAGATGCGTGTCCCACATTGAGGATGCGTCACCCAGCAGAGGTGATACGAGACAGTGCGAGGAGATGCATCGTGCAGTGGCGGTTCCGGGGAGCTGCAATGTGGGAATCGATGTCCTTGCATGGAGATGCATTGTGCCGTGGCGGTTCACATGGGCAGCATTGGGAGAGGTGAAGTCCTTGTGTCAGGGAAGTCTGTCCAGCAGAGGCGATGCACTGGTTCTGAGGGAGATGCACCATGCTGCAGAGGTGATGCTGTTGGTTCTGCTGAATCCACAGACGGGCTGGCAGATCACCTTCAGGCCTACTACCAAGTGTCCAGGACTGGGATGACACTACTAGGGAGGGCTGAATTCACAGATGGCAGAGTCCAGGCACTGAGTGTGAGGTTGTTGGGAGCCCGTTCTGTCCCCGAGGCTTCTGATCAGGAGGCCAGCCAACTGGCCTTTGGAGTCACTCTGCGGCCGTGGATTTGAAGATGCAGGTCCAGTCCTTTTCATCCAGATAAGAGGGCAGCAAGCCAGCACAGTGGGGCAGCAGCCAGGCAGAGTGGCAGTCCTTTTTCCTGGCAGAGCCCACAGGTCTAGAAGAGTATGGAAGAGTTGGGTCTAAGGGTCCAGTATTTATACCTGGTGCCCACTTTGAAGTAGAGGAAGCTTCTAGAGGTTTCTACCCCCTGAGGTGTTTGGCACCCCCTTCCCTCCTGTCCTGGACCCAGCTTATTTGGGGTCACAAAAGACCAGCTCAAACCGCTTTGTGAGAGTGCTCAGGAAGAGTCTATGTGATGTGAAAGTGTGGTAGGTGACAGCTCCTACCCCTCGTTAACTTAGAGTGGCCCGTTCTGCCAACACCTAGCTTTCCTTTGTCTCACTGTCTGGGAGCAATACACAAATACCAAGTGCCAGCTATACCGAGTCATGTGGCCCAGGAACAGGACGCAGGCACCAAATGGTTGGGACAAGAAAATGCCAACTTTCTAATACTAGCATTTTCAGAATTGTGACAAAAAATCTGACTTTACCATTAACGGGGGCTTTTAATTACAATTCTTTAGACATCAAACTTGACCTGACTACCTGCTCCCAATTGGAAGTTACAGCTTATTATATGTAATAAGGTAACTCTAATGTTATCCTTTGGTAGAGACAGGCCTTGAAGTAGTGAAACACAAATGTAAGAGTGTTTTACTACCAGGACATGTAGAACTTAAAAGTACATGCCAAACTTTTTTAATACATTGCACCCTGCCCTCTGGGCTGTTCAGGGCATACTTTAGGGGTGACTTAAACATATTACAGATAGTACCATTTTACTAGGGACTTACAAGTAAATTAAATGTGCCAATCAGGTGTAAGCCAATTGTAGCATATTTTAGGGAGAGAGCACAAGCACTTTAGCACTGGTTAGCAGTGGGCAGTGCACAGAGTCCTGGAGCCAAAAAAAAACCAAATTCAGCTAAAAGGAAGATGAAGGCAAAAAATCTGGGGAGTACCATGGCAAGGATGTCAGGTTTAACATTGCTTCTTTCCCACTTAAAGTCTCTGGTTGTGCGAAAACAACATGGGCATTCAGTAACTCCTAGACTAAAAAAACAAACAATGCAAACATGGGAGACATTCTGGGAACCTTGTCTACTGTTAATCACTCTTTTGTGGCCCTTATGATTACCTGGTATATTACAGTTAGCAGAAGCAACAATATTTGGAGAGCATATGGTTCCCAGAAGTTTTAACTCAGCAGCATTGGGGAGAATCTGGTAGTGGTGAGGAACTTTCTATGTTGCAATAGCCCACCAGCAACACAAGCTTCATGTTCATCCAGCCAAAATAAAAGGCCTATGGTCAATGGGAGGTGGGGGGGGGAGGCCCAATTCTGTGATGATGAAGCTCCAGTTCTGTGCCATAAAGATGAGCAAGCCAGTGATTTCTGCCAGCTCCTGGCACAAAATGAGACACTGATCTCTTGTCCATAGGTGTACATTTTGTCGTTGCACAAAAGGCAGGGATATGAAATTAAATTTAATATTCTTAAAATGTATTCTGTATGTGTGCTGTGAGTAGGAGCCGCTTTATTTTTTGGTTTTCGTAATGAGCAATCACACTTCTTGTTTCCAAGTACAGACAACAGCTGGACAACAATCTGTATGATGAAACTGCTTTTTTTGAAGATCAGGCATGATTTCTTACACATGTTTGGCCAGTGGTTGCTGGTATTGAGATGCTTAAAAAAGCAGATCGAAGTGGCAAAACTGTAAATGGCATTTAGCCTCATCATTGTAAATTCTGTCAGCTCAAATTTCATTTGCAGTTCAGCTTCTCAGTTCATTTCTAGCATGAGCCTAATGGACAATTTTAATTTTGTGTGTGAAAAGTATTTCCAAATGTATCTTTGTGGTATGGTGTTTTTCATAATACCACTTTCATCTGGGTATTAGTCTGAATAATTCTAATAGCCTTTGCTCTCTCTTTTAGAATATGATTTTCAATTATTCCAAGGAACAACATGACATGGAAAAGTTACCTTTTTTACTGGACTAAAAAGGTGTTTTACGCTTTCATTGAAAACATATAAGAAACAAGAAATACATGTCTGGCTTCAACACTCAGGGGTAGATTTACTAATGCTTTACATACTTAGTTCCAAGGGGGCATACCATGGATGGTGCATGGACATTCCCCTGCCACCACCCAAGGTTTCTGGCACTAAGACCTATTTACTTAAAAAAGTAGACAAGGTTTAGTGTCAGAAAGTAGCGCCCATTTCAGATAGGCGCTATAAAGATGAAATGCTTTCATTTCTCCTTTCTTTTCCGACTTTGCATTTGTGCTGCACTGTACAGCACACATACAAAGTGAGAAAAGGTTTAAAGTTAGTCTAAGCATAGTATTTTGTTCTGGAAGGGAAACCTTCCAGTACAAAACCTATGCTAGACTCACAGAGACAACCTTGCTCTATGGTGCAAAGGTGTGTCCGTGGTGCACAACCGCACATTTCTGCATCAGCATTAGGGAGGCAAGTGCCACATTTCTGTCAATATGGGGCGCTCTCCTCACGCAGCGCAGCATTTGCGGCTGCTGCACTGTGCTACGTGAGAAACTGGTAAATCTGGCCCTCAGTTTGCAGTTGGCTGCAGCGCATGTCCCAACAACTGTGATGTCTTTAAGCACAGTCAATGGAATTCACAGTGCAATAAATCTGACTACCAGGCGGAAACCCACTTAAGAAAGTTTCAAGAAAGATCCTTGTAGGGCAACTACTTGATGACTTCCTGCGGTGCTCTTCAAGCACACTGGTACCAATTTGCAGCGCTAGCTGTTGGTTATATGGGGTTAAGAAGAGCCTCCTGCCAACCCGCCTGTTTTCTTGCCAGTACTGCTGTAGGCTATAATCAGCCCTTTCTCTGTGCGCATTCTGCCATTGCAGTGCCCTTCACCATTTTACTCGACGCTCTCTAAGACTACTGATTAATGGCAACTTAGAGTCTCTGTAGGCTCCAGATCTAACTGCTCTGCAGCAACCACACTGAGCCACAGATCTGCAATGGAATGCATAGTGATTTCCAGTAATATCTGAGTCAGGGCTACAGCCGTCCATCCACTATAAAAAGATGAATATGCGCACATCAGCACTATCAGCCGTAAAAAGAAAAAACACACACTAATGTCAGCATGGACACACGTGGCAGCCATTTTCAGGAGTTGGACTCAGTTTCATACATAGAGTTGTGAGGGACCAACCTCAGATCAGCTGTGAGGAATATCTATGGTTAACCGCTTAACTTCGGTGGACAAGCCATTGATGTCCAACAAAGTGTCTCGGCAGTGCAGTAGACATCCACCGTGGTGCCAAGGAACATTTTTCTGGTGTTCGCATAAGAAGGATTTTCTTTTTAAAATTCAAAGTAGAGACTCAAGGGAAAAGCATTCTGAGTTTGCCCTTTTAGGTAGAGCCTAGGCAGCACACATGCGCTGCCTGCAAGACCTGCTGTAATAAAAAAAAAAACTTTATTCCTGCCTGCTGCTTACCATAGGATTACTCAAGCTTCGCTCTTCTTTGCTGCCTTCTCACTCGTTCTCGCAGCGGATACCTCACTTCTGTTCAAGGAGTACAGTTTCTTTACGCTTGCATTGTTCAACTGTTGTTTGGGAGAACTCTTTTTTTTTACGTTTGCTATCCGCCTGTCGCTGCTTGTTTTGTTTTGCCTGCCTCTGCTCATTTGTGCGCCACTTCATCTTTCTTCACGGCCACCGGGCGTCGCACTCTTCTTTTATTGGTCATATTTTATTGGCCAGAGTACAATTGATGTAATCTCTCACCCCTTTCCGGACATGTGCTATACGTATCACAGTTGGTCATCGGGCTAAAGCAGACTATATCATTTACAAGCACAGGGAGACTGCAAATACTTAAGAGTAAAAGCCACGAGCGTGCTTCTTCAATGTAGTGATTGGACAAAACCGAAACAGCCCCATTAAAGGCCGCCCTAGAGAGTCAGCTTTAGCGCTGATTCTGTAAAGCTACCCAGCTGTTTTCCCTTTTCAAGTACTAGATACAGTCACAATGCTTGAATGTGCTTTTGGATGGAGATGTGGTGAAATACACATGATTGTTGTATGGGTACATCAAACGTAGGTTTATAATTGTTCCATGCCTCGTAAAATGTATTTACAGCTTTCGTTGTGGTATATTGGCACCTTTTATCATGTCCATTATGCTCACGGCTTCTTTGTTCATATGCGGCTACTACGCGTGCGCAGTAGTGATATATTGTTATATTTATAACGTGTCCTCCTTTAATTGAGATATCGTTAATGTGTGGCACAGTATTGCCTGTAGAGGTATTGACCTTTGTTTTATGGATTAATGTTCAGAAAGGTTATAATAGATTAATATGCTGCTGTGTACCTGGGGAGAAACATCATTGTTTAAGATGGCCACTGAGTTCATTGTGGCTTCTATTATAGTCGACCACTTCTTTGGTTGGTTAGAAGGAAGTATATAATGGAAAAACCAAAGGGGATGATGGACGGAGTGTTGAACATTGCAAGCACTCACCCCCAGTCAACTGATCTGGGTTTAATCCATCATCATTCTTTAGCTCACTCCGCCACCCGAGTTCAGACATGGCCATATGCAAATCAGTCTGACCCTGTGCCTCATGGGAACAGTCCAAAACGAACTGCTAAGCCTGTCTTCCCTGGACCGGAAACAAGCATCCTGGGACCGGTTTCTGGCTTACAGCCGTCATCAGCCAGGCTATCTTGAATCCAGTGGCAAAGTGAGCATGGGACCCACGTCTGGGCATACCCTGCCAACTTAGGGCGAACATAGCAAAACCAAAGGGGATGATGAACGGAGTGTTGAACATTGCAAGCACTCACCCCCAGTCAACTGATCTGGGTTTAATCCATCATCATTCTTTAGTTCACTCCGCCACCCCAGTTCAGACATGGCCATATGTAAATCAGTCTGACCCTGTGCCTCATGAGAACAGTCCAGCCCGAACTGCCAAGCCATGTCTTCCCTGGACCGGAAACAAGCCTCCTGGGACCGGTTTCTGGCTTACAGCCGTCATCAGCCAGGCTATCTTGAATCCAGTGGCAAAGTGAGCAAGGGACCCACGTCTGGGCATACCCTGCCAACTTAGGGCGAACATAGCAAAACCAAAGGAGAGGATGGACGAGTGTTGAACATTGCAAGCACTCACCCCCAGTCAACTGATCTGGGTTTAATCCATCATCATTCTTTAGCTCACTCCGCCACCCCAGTTCAGACATGGCCATATGCAAATCAGTCTGACCCTGTGCCTCATGGGAACAGTCCAGCCCGAACTGCCAAGTCATGTCTTCCCTGGACCGGAAACAAGCATCCTGGTACCGGTTTCTGACTTACAGCCGTCATCAGCCAGGCTATCTTGAATCCAGTGGCAAAGTGAGCAAGGGACCCACGTCTGGGCATACCCTGCCAACTTAGGGCGAACATAGCAAAACAAAAGGGGATGATGGACGGAGTGTTGAACATTGCAAGCACTCACCCCCAGTCAACTGATCTGGGTTTAATCCATCATCATTCTTTAGCTCACTCCGCCACCCCAGTTCAGACATGGCCATATGCAAATCAGTCTGACCCTGTGCCTCATGGGAACAGTCCAGCCCGATCTGCCAAGCCATGTCTTCCCTGGACCGGAAACAAGCATCCTGGGACTGGTTTCTGGCTTACAGCCGTCATCAGCCAGGCTATCTTGAATCCAGTGGCAAAGTGAGCAAGGGACCCACGTCTGGGCATACCCTGCCAACTTAGGGCGAACATAGCAAAACCAAAGGGGATGATGGACGGAGTGTTGAACATTGCAAGCACTCACCCCCAGTCAACTGATCTGGGTTTAATCCATCATCATTCTTTAGCTCACTCCGCCACCCCAGTTCAGACATGGCCATATGGAAATCAGTCTGACCCTGTGCCTCATGGGAACAGTCCAGCCCGAACTGCCAAGCCATGTCTTCCCTGGACCGGAAACAAGCATCCTGGGACCGGTTTCTGGCTTACAGTATATAATGGAACCAGATTTTTTCTAGGTTTCACGGTGGGTGCTTTGAATAAGGCTCTAGCAAGCAGGTTGTGCAATTTTACAGTGTTTGGTGCATAAAACTGACTCCAGCCACCCGGACTGTACTCAGGCTTTGAATACATCATTGCTCCGATGCCATTAGAAATTAAACAAAATTTAAATGGTTTGCAAGCACTTCCATGTATTAATTTCAACTTGACTCGCCCCAGCTGACTGGAGGGAAAAAGGTAAATATTCGCTGCACCAATATTTTCAGTTCAATTGCCTGAATTGTTTTTAGCTGCCCACTTCCCCAAAAGCGAAAACATACAGAGCAGAGGACAGGAGGCAAATGTTTGTGTTATGCAACAACCTTCCTTTCTCCTATTTGCGCAAAAAAATATAACCCGTGTCTTAGCAAATTTGTTTACACACCAGCTCATGTTTTGTGTATCTTATGGGTTCCTCACGAATAAAATGTTATATTTTCTGCCTGAACACACACAACTGTACCTAAACAGGTTTGTGCATACAGTGTCTTTCGGTCAACAATGTTCAACACAAATAGGTGATTATGACAAGATTATGTTTTAGAAAACACGTTTTGCATTTCAAGTCACTGTTTAATTATCAGTTAGTGTTACACTTGTGTGCCTGTCCACTGGATATGAAAGTTTGTTTATCTGGACCATTTTAAGTCGTGAATTCTTTTGGAAATACTTTACTGAAGATTTATAAATCCCCGACACCGAAAGATTTGTACAAAGCAATCAGCTAAAAATCCGGGGCAGGAGTGAGTTTTTGTTGTCGTTTTCATCTTGGGTTGTAAATAGGGTATGACTTCGCAAAACAGACTCTTTTACATGTTTTGGTCTATGATGCCTGGTGAGTACATTATGTTTTTTGATGGGGGGCTGCGTTAGCTAGGGTTACCATTTTCTTGGCTCTTGCAAGGATTAGAAAGGTTATTCCGCTGCTTGAGTGTTGGGATCGCTTTGGGTAGTTTCTTTCATCACTTTGGGCAGTCTTGTTTTTAATGTACTTCGACCGCTGGAGAGTACTGACCACCCTATGCCCTCACCTCGTATGCTGTTGCTGCTGGGGGTTGTGTTTTGAAAGTAATGACAGTACCTACGGGTTTTGTTTGTCCTGAAAAAGGGAGAGAAAATGACTGCTGACTTGAGTCAACTTCGACTTCATTTTGACACGAGAAATAATATTTTGCCTGTGGAGAGCTCCCTATCCACAAATAGGCACATTTCGCTATGTTTGTGTATTTGGCACCACCTGACACTCCAAAGCAGTTATCTGACTTTCCTCTATGTAAACATCCACCTCCACTGCTACCAGCATACAAGTGGTTTGAAACAGCCACAAAAAATACACAGCTCTCCTATGGATCAAGGCTTGATAAGGCTACAGTTCCGTAGTATGTTTTTATGACTGGGTCCATTTGGCACCACCGTGTATACATTTGATGCAACCTGTGTACACAGACAGAATACAGAACAAAACTAATGTGGAGAGTATGAGACGCCAACCCCGTAAAACACGTTTACTGGATGCACAGCAGGCAACTGAGCCACTAAAATAATAAAAATCAGAAAAGGCAACATCTTGGTTCACAGTCTGTCTGTAGCAAATAAATATAAAAAAAGTGTGTTTTGTTGTTAAAGCATGATTGGTAACGGCATATGCGTGGTAAAGGTTTTACATGCAATTATAAGTATTTTACAGGAAAGTATAAACTCTTTCTATATATATATATATATATATATATACACACACAAAGGGTTTATATTTCCCTGTAAAATACTTACACTTGCATGATAAAGGCAAATGCTTGCTAAATTTTTTTTACAGATAGGCACAAACACTTGTTCTGTACACAAACACACATATAAAAAAATATATATATACATATATTTTTTTGATATATCTACACATGCATAAATGCATATGAATGTGCATGTGTATGTATATATATGTACACATATATATATATATATAAAAATATATATACATATATATTTATATTCTCACAAAATGTCCCAGTAGACACCCCAATCGGCGAGAACAAAGAAGGCGGCACACCAGGAGAAGGCACAATAATTTATTGTGCACTACGTGAAGGACGACGCGTTTCGGCGTTAGCCAAAGGCTTCTCCTGGTGTGCCGCCTTCTTTGTTCTCGCCGATTGGGGCGTCTACTGGGACATTTTGTGAGAATTTGAAGTGGCCGCTGCTGCCGCTGGCAGGCAACGACGCCGAAGGTAGGGAACCGCTAACTGCAGCATCGGGTGGAAGTTATATATATTTATATATGTATATTTTTTATATATATCTACACACGCATAAATGCATATGAATGTGCATGTGTATGTATGTATATATATATTTTTTCTTTTTTTTACGGAAAAAAACAAAGGTTAGAGAGACGTTATAGTTAGTCTGACATTTCACTCGTACAAAACCAGAGAAATTCAGCCGTTATAGTTAGCTGAGGTAACTATAACTCGCGCCCCCGCAATGCACTGCTTATGACCCTATATAGTACATCACTCATGACATGGTCAGTGATTCGCGGACCCTACGCAACTCCCGCCGATTTTTTTTTTTTAATGGGTTTTTGGGCCCTGGGGGTCCTTGTGGGACCCCTTGAGCAGGCCTAGGGGGTCAGGGCGTTTCTACCCTGCCCCCTTTTTTAATTTGTCACATTTTTTAACCTTTTTCCTTGTGACTCGGTTCAACTGAGTCACAAGATGGCTGCCAACACTTCCTGGTTTGAAGTGTTGGCAGTCAATCAGATCTCAGGCACGAGATTGGGAGGGTTCGCGGATCCTCCGTAGCCATATTTGTATGTCTGAGAAATGTTTACATTTCTCAGGAACTACTGAACGGATTTACACCATTTAACAAAAAGAGCGCTTTCTGAACCAAGAGCTACCTTTTTGCCCAATTTGGTGTAATTCCATTCAGCAGTTCGGGCTATAGCCATGTCTAAAGGTTCCCATGGAAATTAACATGGAGAAAAAGCATTTTGGGACCCCCCCTTTTTCTCGGCCCCGACTTCACAGATCACCCCAAAACTTTCAACATAACAGCTGAAGTGAGTGGGCCATTAATTTTGAAAATTTCGATAAGATTCGACAAACGGCGCCAAAGATATTGGCAAAAGAGAAAACGCATTTTGAATAGAAACAAGGTCCTAACTATAACTACCTACTGGCGACCGCCAGTAGGTAATAGTAAATATACATATGTATATCTCCTCAAAACCCAACAGCCCCCAACACATACCGACCCTAAACCCTAAAATGACCCTTTCCACCCCACAATCCATACCCACCCTAAAATTACCCTTGCCACCCAAACACCTATACCCACCCTAAACCCTAAAATTACCCTTGCCACTCCAAAAACCATACTCGCCCTAAAGCCTAAAATTAACCTTGCCACCCCAAAACCTATGCCCACTTTAAATCCTAAAATTACCCTTGCCACCCAAAAACCCATACCCACCCTAAACCCTAAAATTACCCTTGTCACCCAAAAACCCATACTTGCCATAAACCTAAAAAAATTACCCTTGCCACCCCAAAACCGATACCCACCCTAACCCCTAAAATTACACTTGCCACCCCAGAACCGAGTCAACAGAAAAAAAGGTAAAAAAACATTAAAAAAACACAAAAAGGGGGCAGGGTAGAAACACCCTGACCCCCTATGCCTGGTCAGGGGGTCCCACAGGGAAACCTGCTCTCGCTTCCACGAAGCAAAGCAGATTGCTTTTGGACAAGGGGAGCTGCATGTAAGCAGCTCCCATTGTCCAAAAGCAATGCAGGCTTCCGCAGGAGGCGGGGGCCGGCTGGGACCACGGGGGTGCGGTCCCCAACATGAGGCCAGGCCACGGGGATGGTTTCCCCGGGGCCATAATTGGCATCAGGAGGGGGGCAATGGCGGCCCCCCTCCAAAATAAAAAATAAAAATAAAGTCTGGCCAGGCCCGGGGGATGGGGTCCCCGGGGCCAATAGTGGCCCAGGGAAGGGGGGCCCCCCTCTCGAAAAAAAATAAACGAGGCAATGCGATGGGGTCCCCGGGGTCATAATTGGCCTCAGGAGGGAGGCAATGGCGGCCCCCCTCCAAAATAAAAACAATAAATAAAGTCTGACCAGGCCCCGGGGGATGGGATCCCCGGGGCCAATAGTGGCCCAGGGAACAGGGGCCCCCTCCCGAAAAAAAATAAACTAAAAAATAAACGAGGCAAGGCGATGGGGTCCCCGGGGCCATAATTGGCCTCAGGAGGGGGGCAATGGCGGCTCCCCTCCAAAATAAAAACAATAAATAAAGTCTGGCCAGGCCCCGGGGGATGGGGTCCCCGGGGCAAAAAGTGGCCCAGGGAACAGGGGCCCCCTCCCGAAAAAAAATAAACTAAAAAATAACCGAGGCAATGCCCCGGGCGATGGGGTCCCCGGGGCCATAATTGGCCTCAGGAGGGGGGCAATGGCGGCTCCCCTCCAAAATAAAAAAATAAATAAAGTCTGGCCAGGCCCCGGGGGATGGGGTCCCCGGGGCCAATAGTGGCCCAGACGGCCCCCCTCCCGTATACATAATTAAAAAAAAATTAAAAAACGAGGCCAGGCCCTGGGGGATGGGGTCCCCGGGACCAAAAGTGGGCCAGGGAAGGCGGGCCACGCGGCCCCCCTCCCGTATAACTAATAATTAAAAAAATAAAAAACAAGGCCATGCCCCGCGCAGCCCCTTTCCCGTTTAAAAAAAAAAAAAAATTAAAAAAGGCTCAGGCCCTGGGGGATGGGGTCTTCAGGGCCCACAAATTACTAAGAGAAGGGGGGGCCACACAGCCTCCCTTCTAAAAAAATAAATAAAAGAGAAGTCGGCATCTCGCCGGAGGCCCTGCCCCCTCCCTGCACCACTCTGCAAATGCGCCTCCTGGCGTGTTCTGAGTTGGGGGATTAAGTCCCCTAGAACCTTAAGGGTCCTTAGGGGCCAACTAGCCCACCAGGTACCTCCAGCAAGCCCCACACAGTGGGATTGCTGAGAGGTGGTCCGAGGCCATGCCCCTTTTTACACCACTCTGCAAACGCGCCTCTTGGCGCACTGCTGGTGGGGCGATGAGGTCCTCTTGTGTCCTGAGGACCTCAGGACTGAAGTGGACCTTATCCCCCGAGCAGCAGTGCGCCAGGAGGCGTGTTTTGCAGAGTGGTGTAAAAAGGGGGCGTGGCCTTGGACCACTCTCCGCAATCCAGCTGTGTGGGGCATACTGGAGGTACCTGGTGGGCTAGTTGGCCCCCAGGGACCCTCAGGAGGCAAGGGGACTTCATCCCCCAACCAAGAGCATGCAAGGAGGCGCGTTTGCAGAGTGGTGGACAAAGGGGGCGTGGCCTGTGTCCACCTGTCAGCAATCCCACTATCTGGGGCATACTGGAGGTATCAGGTAGGCTAGTTGGCCCCTAAGGACCCCCAGCAGCGAAGTGGACTTTAATCCCTATCCAAGAGTGCACCAGTGAGCGCGTTTGAAGAGTGGTGGGGAAAGGTGGCGTGGCCTGCAATGAGAACTTAGCAATGCTGTTGAGTGGGACTTACTGGAGGGGTAGTTGGCCCCCAAGGTTGTCCTTGGGGGCCAACTACCCCTCCTGTTACCTCCACTAGGTCCCATACAGTGGGATTGCTAACAGGTCTCCAGAGGCCACGCCCCCCCTTTCTCCACCACTCTGCAAACGCACCACCTGGCACAGTACTGGTTGGGGGATGAAGTCCACTTTACTCCTGAGGGACTGTGGAGGCCAAGAAGCCCTCCTGGTACCTCCTGTAAGTCCTACGCAGTAGAATTCCTGAGCGCTGGTTGGAGGCCCAGCCCCTTTTCTCCACCACTCTGCAAACGCGACTACCAGTTAAAGAAGCATTTGTAATGTAGTAGGTCTCGCATTTGCAAGAGTTGGAGCTATTGGCGTTGTAAATGTAAAAGTTTTTTTACTGATGTTTTTTGGAGTGGAGTGGATGTACGTTGTGTGTAGTGGAATTATGTGGTATGTTGTGCAGTGAAATTATATGGATAGAAAGTATGTGGTATTTAGTGTATAGGAATTATGTAGAGTAGGATTATGTGTTATGGAGAGTAATTATGTGGTATGGTAGTCTGTGTTGTGGAGTGGTAACCTCAGGTTTAGTCTTCCTCGTTTCCATAGAAGCTAAACTATGAACTCAATGAGACAGAACAAAGAAGAAATCACTGAGGAGCACTTCTGGACCTAGTCAGAGGTATGAGCAGGGCCACTGGAATTATGCGACTGTTTGGCTGCACCGACTTTCGCACAACTATACATTTTCCGCATTAGCCACATAATCCATCATCTGCTGCCTAATCTGCAGAGTTGAACAAAAAAAGCCTTGTTTTTAGCTCAAACGGCTCAAACGTTACCAAAAATGCAGCGACAAGTGTTGGAAGGTCCTTTGCAAACCTAGAATGCTCACCTGTTACTTATTGCTAAATGTGGGTGTTAAATTGGTACTAATGGTGTACAAGACACTCTTGCTTCTTTCTGCGCCTCTCTTGCCTCTTTCTGCACCTTTCTTTTTCTGCACTTCTCTTGCCTCTTTCTGCAAATCTCTTCTACTTTCTGCACCTCTTTTGCCACTTTCTGCACCTCACTTGCTTCTTTGTGCACCCCTCTTGCCTCTTTCTGCACCTCTCTTGCCTCTTTCTGCACCTCTCTTGCCTCTTTCTGCACCTCTGTTCCTTCTTTCTGCACTTCTTTTGTTTCTTTCTGCACCTCTCTTACTTTTTCTCCACCCCTCTTCCCCCTTTCTGCATCTCTGTTGCTTCTTTCTGCACTTCTCTTGCCTTTCTCCACCCCTCTTCCCTCTTTCTGCACCTCTGTTGCTTCTTTCTGCACCCCTCGTGCCTCTTTCACACCCCTCTTCCCGCACCCTCTTGCCTCTTTCTGCACCTCTGTTCCTTCTTTCTGCACTTCTTCTGTTTCATTTTGCAGCTCTCTTGCTTCTTTCTGCACCCCCTTGCCTTTCTCCACCCATCCACCCTTTCTGCACCCGTTGCCTCTTTCTGCACCTCTGTTCTTTCTTTCTGCACTTCTTTTGTTTCTTTCTGCACCTCTGTTGCTTCTTTCTGCACTCCTCGTGCCTCTTTCACACCCCTCTTCCCTCTTTGTGCACCCCTCTTGCCTCTTTCTGCACCTCTGTTCCTTCTTTCTGCACTTCTTTTCTTTCTTTCTGCACCTCTCGCTTCTTTCTGCACCCCTCTTGCGTCTTTCTGCACCTCTGTTCCTTCTTTCTGCACTTCTTTTCTTTCTGCAGCTCTCATGCTCCTTTCTGCACCCCCTTGCCTCTTTCTCCACCCCTCTTCCCTCTTTCTGCACCCGTTGCCCCTTTCTGCACCTCTGTTCCTTCTTTCTGAACTTTTGTTTCTTTCTGCACGTCTCTTGCTTCTTTTTGCACCCCTCATGCCTCTTTCTGCACCCCTTTCCTCTTTTTGCACCTCTGTTCCTTCTTTCTGCACTTCTTCTGTTTCTTTCTGCACCTCTCTTGCTTCTTTCTGCTCCCCTCTTGCCACTTTTTCCTCCCCTGTTCCCCCATTTTGCATCTCTGTTGCTTCTTTCTGCACTTCTCTTGCCTCTTTCTCCAACCCTCATCCCTTTCTGCACCTCTGTTGCTTTTTTCTGTACTTCTCTTGCTTCTTTCTGCACCCGTCCCTTCTTCCTGCAACCCTTGTGCCTCTTTCTGCATCCCTCTTGCCTCTTTCTGCATCTCTGTTCCCTTTCTGCACTTCTTTTGTTTCTTTCTGCAACTCTCTTGCTTCTTTCTGCATGTCTCTTGCTTCTTTCTGCACCCCTCATGCCTCTTTCACAATACCTCTTCCTGCACCCCTCTTGCCTCTTTCTGCACCTCTGTTCCTTCTTTCTGCACTTCTTTTGTTTCTTTCTGCACCTCTCTTGTTTCTTTCTGCATCCCTCTTGCCTCTTTCTGCACCTCTGTTCCCTTTCTGCATCTCTGTTGCTTCTTTCTGCATTTCTCTTGCTTCTTTCTGCATCTCTCTTGCTTCTTTCTGCACCCCTCGTGCCACTTTCTGAACCCCTCATCCCTCTTTCTGCACTCCTCTTGCCTCTTTCTCCACCTCTGATGCTTCTTTCTGCACTTTTAAGTTTCTTTTTGCACCCCTCTTGCCTCTTTCTGCACCTCTGTTCCTTCTTTCTGCACTTCTTTTGTTTCTTTCTGCACCCCTTTTGCCTCTTTCTGCAGCCCTCTTCCCTCTTTTTGCACCCCTCTTGCCTCTTTCTGCACCTCTGTTCCTTCTTTCTGCACTTCTTTTGTTTCTTTCTGCACCCCTTTTGCCTCTTTCTGCACCCCTCTTCCCTCTTTTTGCACCCCTCTTGCCTCTCTCTACACCTTTGTTGCCTCTTTCTGCACTCGTCATGCTTCTTTCTACACCTCTCTTGCTTCTTTCTGTACCACTCATGCTTCTTTCTGCACCCTTCCCTCTTTTTGCACCCCTCTTGCCTCTTTCTGCACCTCTGTTCCTTCTTTCTGTACTTCTTTTGTTTCTTTCTGTACTTCTTTTGTTTCTTTTTGCACCCCTCTTGCCTCTTTCTGCACCTCTGTTCCTTCTTTCTGAACTTCTTTTGTTTCTTTCTGCAGCTCTCTTGCTTCTTTCTGCACCCCCTTGCCTCTTTCTCCACCCCTCTTCACCCGTTGCCTCCTTCTGCACATCTCTTGCTTCTTTCTGCATCTCTCATGCCTCTTTCTGAACCGCTCTTCCCTCTTTTTCCACCCCTCTTGCCTGTTTCTGCACCTCTGTTGCTTCTTTCTGCACTACTCTTGCTTCTTTCTGTACCACTTGTGCTTCTTTCTGCACCCCTCTTCCCTCTTTCTGCACCTCTGTTCCTTCTTTCTGCTCTTCTGTTTCTTTCTGCACCTCTCTTGCTTCTTTCTCCACCCCTGTTCCCCCTTTTTGCATTTCTGTTGATTCTTTCTGCACTTCTCTTGCCTCTTTCTCCACCCCTCATCCCTCTCTCTGCACCTCTGTTGCTTCTTTCTGCACCTCTGTTGCTTCTTTCTACACCCCTCGTGACTCTTTCACACCCCTCTTGCCTCTTTCTGCACCTCTCACTTCTTTCTGCACCCCTCTTCCTGCACCCCTCTTGCTTCTTTCTGCACCTCTGTTCCTTCTTTCTGCACTTCTTCTGTTTCTTTCTGCAGCTGTCTTGCTTCTTTCTGCACCCCTTGCCTCTTTCCCCATCCATCCACCCTCTTTCTGCACCCCTGTTGCCTCTTTCTGCACCTCTGTTCTTTCTTTCTGCACATCTTTTGTTTCTTTCTGCACACCTCTTGCTTCTTTCTGCACCCCTCTTCCTGCACCCCTCTTGCCTCTTTCTGCACCTCTGTTGCTTCTTTCTGCACTCCTCTTGCTTCTTTCTGCACTTCTTGTGTCTCTTTCACACCCCTCTTCCCTCTTTGTGCACCCCTATTGTCTCTTTCTGCACCTCTGTTCCTTCTATATGCACTTCTTTTCTTTCTTTCGGCACCTCTCGCTTCTTTCTGCACCCCTTTTGCCTCTTTCTGCACCTCTCTTGCCTCTTTCTGCACCCCTGTTGCCCCTTTCTGCACCTCTGTTCCTTCTTTCTGCACTTCTTTTGTTTCTTTCTACACGTCTCTTGCTTTTTTCTGCACCCCTCATGCCTCTTTCTGGACCCCTCTTCCCTCTTTTTGCACCCCTCTTGCCTCTCTCTGCACCTGTTCCTTCTTTCTGTACTTCTTTTGCTTTTCTGCAGCTCTCATGCTTCTTTCTGCACCCCCTTGCCTCTTTCTCCACCCCTCTTCCCTCTTTCTGCACCCCTGTTGCCCCTTTCTGCACCTCTGTTCCTTCTTTCTGCACTTCTTTTGTTTCTTTCTGCACGTCTCTTGCTTCTTTCTGCACCCCTCATGCCTCTTTCTGGACCCCTCTTCCCTCTTTTTGCACCCCTCTTGCCTCTCTCTGCACCTCTGTTGCTTCTTTCTGCACTCCTCATGCTTCTTTCTACACGTCTCTTGCTTCTTTCTGCTCCCCTCTTGCCACTTTTTCCACCCCTGTTCCCCCATTTTGCATCTCTGTTGCTTCTTTCTGCACTTCTCTTGCCTCTTTCTCCACCCCTCATCCCTTTCTGCACCTCTGTTGCTTTTTTCTGTACTTCTCTTGCTTCTTTCTGCACCCGTCCCTTCTTCCTGCAACCCTTGTGCCTCTTTCTGCATCCCTCTTGCCTCTTTCTGTACCTCTGTTCCTTTTCTGCACTTCTTTTGTTTCTTTCTGCAACTCTCTTGCTTCTTTCTGCACGCCTCTTGCTTCTTTCTGCACCCCTCGTGCCTTTCACAATACCTCTTCCCTCTTTCTGCACCCCTCTTGCCTCTTTCTGCACCTCTGTTCCTTCTTTCTGCACTTCTTTTGTTTCTTTCTGCACCTCTCTTGTTTCTTTCTGCATCCCTCTTGCCTCTTTCTGCACCTCTGTTCCCTTTCTGCATCTGTTGCTTCTTTCTGCATTTCTCTTGCTTCTTTCTGCATCTCTCTTGCTTCTTTCTGCACCCCTCGTGCCTCTTTCTGAACCCCTCATCCCTCTTTCTGCACTCCTCTTGCCTCTTTCTCCACCTCTGATGCTTCTTTCTGCACTTTTAAGTTTCTTTTTGCACCCCTCTTGCCTCTTTCTGCACCTCTGTTCCTTCTTTCTGCACTTCTTTTGTTTCTTTCTGCACCCCTTTTGCCTCTTTCTGCACCCCTCTTCCTTCTTTTTGCACCCCTCTTGCCTCTTTCTGCACCTCTCTTGCCTCTTTCTGTACCTCTGTTCCTTCTTTCTGTACTTCTTTTGCTTCTTTCTGCAGCTCTCATGCTTCTTTCTGCACCCCTTGCCTCTTTCTGGACCCCTCTTCCCTCTTTTGCACCCCTCTTGCCTCTCTCTGCACCTCTGTTGCTTCTTTCTGCACTCCTCTTGCTTCTTTCTGCACCTCTTGTGCTTCTTTCTGCACCACTTGTGCTTCTTTCTGCACCCCTCTTGCCTCTTTCTGCTCCTCTGTTCCTTCTTTCTGCACTTCTTTTGTTTCTTTCTGCACCTCACTTGCTTCTTTCTGCACCCCTCTTGCCACTTTCTCCACCCCTGTTCCCCCTTTTTGCATCTCTGTTGCTTCTTTCTGCACTTCTCCTGCCTTTCTCCACCCCTCATCCCTCTTTCTGCACCTCTGTTCCTTCTTTCTGCACCTCTGTCCCTTCTATCTGCAACCCTTGTGCCTCTTTCTGCACCCCTCTTCGCTCTTTCTGCACTCCTCTTGCCTCTTTCTGCACCTCTGTTCCCTCCTTCTGCAATTCTTTTGTTTCTTTCTGCAACTCTCTTGCTTCTTTCGGCACCACTCGTGCCTCTTTCACACCCCTCTTTCTGCACCCCTCTTGCCTCTTTCTGCATCTGTTCCTTCTTTCTGTACTTCTTTTGTTTCTTTCTGCACCTATCCTGTTTCTTTCTGTATCCCTCTTGCCTCTTCCTCCACCCCACTTCCCCCTTTCTGCATCTCTGTTGCTTCTTTCTGCATTTCTATTGCTTCTTTCTGCATTTCTCTTGCTTCTTTCTGCACCCCTCGTGCCTCTTTCTGCACCCCGCATCCCTCTTTCTGCACTCCTCTTGGCTCTTTCTGCACCTCTGATGCTTCTTTCTGCACTTCCTTTGTTTCTTTCTGCACCCCTGTTGCCTCTTTCTGAACCTCTGTTCCTTCTTTCTGCACTTCTTTTGTTTCTTTCTGCACCCCTTGTGCCTCTTTCTGCACCCCTTTTGCCTCTTTCTGCACCCCTTGTGCCTCTTTCTGCACCCTTCCTGCCTCTTTCTGCACCTCTGTTCCTTCTTTCTGCACTTCTTTTGTTTTTTTAGGCAGATCTTTTGCTTCTTTCTGCACCCCCTTGCCTCTTTCTCCACCCCTCTTGCCTCTTTCTGTACCCGTTCCTTCTTTCTGCACAGCTCTTGCTTCTTTCTGCACCCGTCGTGCCTCTTTCTGCACCGTTCGTCCCTCTTTTTCTACCCCTCTTGCCTCTTTCTGCACCTCTGTTGCTTCTTTCTGCACTACTGTTGCTTCCTTCTGCACCACTTGTGCTTCTTTCGGCACCCCTCTTCCCTCTTTCTGCACCCCTCTTGCCTCTTTCTGCCCCTTTGTTATTTCTTTCTGCTATTCTTTCTTTCTGCACCTCTCTTGCTTCTTTCTGCACCTCTTGCCACTTTCTCCACCCGTTCCCCCTTTTTGCATCTCTGTTCGTTCTTTCTACACTTCTCTTGCCTCTTTCTCCACCCCTCATCCCTCTTTCTGCACCTCTGTTGCTTCTTTCTGCACTTCTCTTGCTTCTTTCTGCACCTCTCTTCTTTCTGCAACCCTTGTGCCTCTTTCTGCACCCCTCTTGCCTCTTTCTGCACCTCTGTTCCTTCTTTCTGCACTTCTTTTGTTTCTTTCTGCACCCCTTTTGCTTCTTTCTGCACCCCTCTTCCTTCTTTTTGCACCCCTTTTGCCTCTTTCTGCACCTCTCTTGCCTCTTTCTGTACCTCTGTTCCTTCTTTCTGTACTTCTTTTGCTTCTTTCTGCAGCTCTCATGCTTCTTTCTGCACCCCCTTGCCTCTTTCTGGACCCCTCTTCCCTCTTTTTACACCCCTCTTGCCTCTCTCTGCACCTCTGTTGCTTCTTTCTGCACTCCTCTTGCTTCTTTCTGCACCTCTTGTGCTTCTTTCTGCACCACTTGTGCTTCTTTCTGCACCCCTCTTGCCTCTTTCTGCTCCTCTGTTCCTTCTTTCTGCACTTCTTTTGTTTCTTTCTGCACCTCACTTGCTTCTTTCTGCACCCCTCTTGCCACTTTCTCCACCCCTGTTCCCCCTTTCTGCATCTCTGTTGCTTCTTTCTGCACTTCTCCTGCCTTTCTCCACCCCTCATCCCTCTTTCTGCACCTCTGTTCCTTCTTTCTGTACCTCTGTCCCTTCTTTCTGCAACCCTTGTGCCTCTTTCTGCACCCCTCTTCGCTCTTTCTGCACTCCTCTTGCCTCTTTCTGCACCTCTGTTCCCTCCTTCTGCAATTCTTTTGTTTCTTTCTGCAACTCTCTTGCCTCTTTCTCCACCCCTCATCCCTCTTTCTGCACCTCTGTTGCTTCTTTCTGCACTTCTCTTGCTTCTTTCTGCACCTCTCTTCTTTCTGCAACCCTTGTGCCTCTTTCTGCACCCCTCTTGCCTCTTTCTGCACCTCTGTTCCTTCTTTCTGCACTTCTCTTGTTTCTTTCTGCAACTCTTTTGCTTCTTTCTGCACCCCTCTTGCTTCTTTCTGCACCCCTCTTGCCTCTTTCACACCCCTCTTCATGCACCCCTCTTGCCACTTTCTGCACCTCTGTTCCTTCTTTCTGCACTTCTTTTGTTTCTTTCTGCACCTCTCATTTCTTTATGTATACCTCTTGGCTCTTTTTCCACCCCACTTCCCCCTTTCTGCACCCCTCATGCCTCTTTCTGCACCCCTCTTCACTCTTCTGCACTCCTCTTGCCTCTTTCTGCACCTATGTTGCTTCTTTCTGCAGTTCTTTTGTTTCTTTCTGCACCCCTCTTACCTCTTTCTGCATCTCTGTTCCTTCTTTCTGCAGTTCTTTTGTTTCTTTCTGCACCTCTCGTTTCTTTCTGCACCCCTTTTACCTTTCTGCACCCCTCTTGCCTCTTTCTGCACCTCTGTTCCTTCTTTCTGCTCTTCTTTTGTTTCTTTCTGCAGCTCTCTTGCTTCCTTCCGAACCCCCTTGCCTCTTTCTCCACCCCTCTTTCTTTACCCTGTACCTCTGTTCCTTCTTTCTGCACTTCTTTTGTTTCTTGCTGCACATCTCATGGTTCTTTCTGCACCCCTTGTGCCTCTTTCTGCACCCCTCTTCCCTCTTTTTGCACCCCTCTTGCCTTTCTGCACCTGTTGCTTCTTTCTGCACTACTTTTGCTTCTTTCTGCACCTCTTTGCTTCTTTCTGCACCCCTCTTCCCTTTTCCACACCCCTCTTGCCTCTTTTTGCACCCCTCTTCCCTCTTTCTGCACCCCTCTTGCCTCTTTCTGCACCTCTGTTCCTTCTTTCTGTATTTCTTTTGTTTCTTTCTGCACATCTCTTGCTTCTATCTGCACCCCCGTGCCTCTCTCTGCACCCCTCTTGCCTCTTTCTGCACCTCTGTTCCTTCTTTCTGCTCTTCTTTTGTTTCTTTCTGCACCTCTCTTGCTTCTTTCTGCACACCTCGTGCCTCTTTCTGCACTGCTTGTCCCTCTTTTTCCACCCCTCTTGCCTCTTTCTGCACCTGTTGCTTCTTTCTGCACTACTGTTGCTTCTTTCTGCACCACTTGTGCTTCTTTCTGCACCCCTCTTCCCTTTCTGCAACCCTCTTGCCTCTTTCTGCACCTGTTATTTCTTTCTGCTCTTCTTTCTTTCTGCACCTCTCTTGCTTCTTTCTCCACCCGTTCCCCCTTTTTACATCTGTTGCTTCTTTCTGCACTTCTCTTGCCTCTTTCTCGACCCTCATCCTTCTTTCTGCACCTCTGTTGCTTCTTTCTGCACTTCTCTTGCTTCTTTCTGCACCTCCGTCTCTTTTCTGCAACCCTTGTGCCTCTTTCTGCACCCCTTTTCCCTTTCTGCACCCCTCTTGCCTTTCTGCACCTCTGTTACTTCTTTCTGCAACTCTTGCTTCTTTCTGCACCCCTCTTGCTTCTTTCTGCACCCCTCTTTCACACCCCTTACCTCTTTCTGCACCCCACTTGCCACTTTCTGCATCTGTTGCTTCTTTCTGCACTTCTCTTGCTTCTTTCTGCACCTCTCTTGCTTCCTTCTGCACCCCTCGTGCCTCTTTCTGCACCCCTCTTCTGCACTCCTCTTGCCTCTTTCTGCACCTCTGTTGCTTCTTTCTGCACTTCTTTTGTTTATTTCTGCACCCCTCTTGCCTCTTTCTGCATCTGTTCCTTCTTTCTGCAGTTCGTTTGTTTCTTTCTGCACCTCTCGCTTCTTTCTGCACCCCTCTTGCCTCTTTCTGCACCTCTGTTCCTTCTTTCTGCTCTTCTTTTATTTTTTTCTGCACCTCTCTTGCTTCTTTCTGCATCCCTAATGCCACTTTCTCCACCCCTGTTCCCCCTTTTTGCATCTCTGTTGCTTCTTTCTGCACTTCTCTTGCCTCTTTCTCCACCCCTCATCCCTCTTTCTGCACCTCTGTTGATTCTTTCTGCACCTTTGTCCCTTCTTTCTGCAACCCTTGTGCCTCTTTCTGCACCCCTCTTGCCTCTTTCTGCACCTGTTCCTTCTTTCTGCACTTCTTTTGTTTCTTTCTGCAACTCTCTTGCTTCTTTCTGCACCCCTCATGCCTCTTTCACACCCCTCTTCCTTCTTTCTGCACCCCTCTTGCCTCTCTCTGCACCTCTGTTCCTTCTTTCTGCACTTCTTTTGTTTCGTTCTGCACCTCTCTTGTTCCTTTCTGTATCCCTCTTGCCTCTTTCTCTACCCCACTTCCCCCTTTCTGCACTTCTCTTGCTTCTTTCTGTACCTCTCTTGCTCCTTTCTGCACCCCTCGTGCCTCTTTCTGCACCCCTCTTCCTGCACTCCTCTTGCCTCTTTCTGCACCTCTGTTGCTTCTTTCGATTTTTTCTGCACCCCTCAACTCTTTCTGCACCTCTGTTCCTTCTTTCTGTACTTCTTTTGTTTCTTTCGGCACCTCTTGCTTCTTTCTGCACCCCTCTTGCCTCTTTCTGCACTTCTTTTGTTTCTTTCTGCAGCTCTCTTGCTTCTTTCTGCATCCCCTTGCCTCTTTCTGCACCTGTTCCTTCTTTCTGCACTTCTTTTGTTTCTTTCTGTACTTTTCTTACTTCTTTCTAGACCCCTCGTGCCTCTTTCTGCAGCCCTCTTTCCTCTTTTTGCACCCCTTATGCCTCTTTCTGCACATCTGTTGCTTCTTTCTGCACTACTCTTGCTTCTTTCTGCACCACTCGTGCTTCTTTCTGCACCCCTCTTGCCTCTTTCTGCATCTCTGTTCCTTCTTTCTTTTCTTCTTTTGTTTCTATCTGCACCACTCTCGCTTCTTTCTGCACCCCTCTTGCCACTTTCTCCACCCCTGTTCCCCGTTTTTGCATCTCTGATGCTCCTTTCTGCACTTCTCTTGCCTCTTTCTTCAACCCTCATCCCCCTTTCTGCACCTCTGTTGCTTCTTTCTGCACTTCTCTTGCTTCTTTCTGCACCTCTGTCCCTTCTTTCTGCAACCCTTGTGCATCTTTCTGCTCCCCTCTTGCCTCTTTCTGCACCTCTGTTCCTTCTTTCTGCACTTTTTTTGTTTCTTTCTGCAACTATTTATTTATTTAAGCAATTTGTAAAGCGCACAAATACCCTTGGGTGTCTCGGCGCTGCGGACTGTGTAGAAGACTAAACCAGGAACAGGTGGCTATTGGTTAAAAAGCCATGTCTTTACTAGTTTCCTAAAGGCAAGCAGGGTCGGGCAGATTTTAATATGAAGGGGGAGGGTGATCCACAATTTGGCGGTGGCGACGGTGAATCTTCTGTCACCCCATGAAACTTTTTTAGTTTGAGGGACCTTCAGGAGGTTGGCTACTGATGAACGCAAGGGTCTGTTGGGCGTGTAGACACACAAAGCCTTCTTCAAGAACTCAGGTCCAATATTGTGGATGGCTTTGAATGCGATGTAAAGTGCTTTGAATTTAATTCGGCTTCTTATAGGTAGCCAGTGGAGTTTTCGAACTACCTTTGAAATTGGTTGATACTTAGGGGTGCCTGTTAGCATTCTGGCGGCCGAGTTCTGCACCATCTGTAGTCTATTGATGACCTTTTTCTGGGCATTGAGGAAGAGGCCATTACAATAGTCAATTTTTGACATTACTAGGGTGCTAATAAGGGTTTTTCCGGCACTGGATGGAAGGAATGGTAGGAGTTTTTTATCATCCTAAGGGTATAGAAAGATGAGGAGACAACTGCATTGGCATGAAATGTGAAAGATAGCTTGTCATCGAACAAGACACCTAAATTTCTAACTTTTGAGACAGGGGGCGGTGGTGGTCCCAAATTGGCTGGCCACCAAGTAGGGGACCATACAGGAAAAAGATTACCAAAAATCAATACCTCCATTTTATCAGAGTTTAACTTTAGGCAGTTGTTGGCCATCCAGGTGCTAATGGCCAACATTCCGTCTTGGAAGCTGGCTGATATTGCTCCTCCGTCGTTATGGATTGCGAGCACCAATTGTGTGTCATCGGCGTAAGATGTAACACCCATCCCGTGGCTTTTGATGACACTGGCCAAGTCCGACACGTAGATATTAAATAAGGTCGGGCTCAAAGATGATCCTTGTGGCACACCACATGGGAGGGCAAATGGAGAGGACTTGAAGTCGCCGAGACTCACTAGTTGTGTGCGGTTAGAAAGAAAAGAGGCCAGTAGATCTTTAGCCCTATGTTTGATGCCGATGGTTGAGACACGGTCGATCAGTGTAGCGTGATCGACCGTGTCAAAGGCTGCTGATAGGTCTAGCAGCACTAGAACAGCAGCACCACCTTGGTCTAGTACTGTCCTGATTTCGTCTGAAGCTTTAATGAGGGCAGTTTCTGTACCATGGCCTTTCCTAAAGCCGAATTGCGTATCGTCCAGTAGGTTGTTATCCTCAATGTATTGGGCCAACTGCGAGTTCATTATTTTCTCGAAGATTTTTGTTGGGAATGGAAGGCTTGCGATAGGTCGGTAGTTTTTTTGTTTCTGCAGGATCAAGGTTCTGCTTCTTCAGCAGCGGCTTGATGATAGCCTTTTTCCATATAGGAGGGTAAATGCCTGTTTGAAACATGGCATTGCAGATATTTGTTAGGTTGGGGGCTATTAGATCAGGGATCAATTTTAGAACTGAAGAAGGGCAGGGGTCAGTGGGGGAGCCCGATTTGATGGTGGAAATTAGGCCTGTGATCTGTTTTGGGGAGACTTGACTAAATTTCGGGAAAGAAGGGGTATTTTCTTCATTGCCGGGGGCAGCCGTCAAGTGGTCGGCTTTAGGTTGAGCAGCAAATTTGTCATATATATTGCTGACCTTCTCTTGGAAGAAACTGGCCAGTGCGTTGCAAAGATCTTGAGTGGGAGCTATTGGGGAGTTCGTCACCGACCCTGATAGTTTTGTAACTACCTGAAACAGCTGCTTGGTGGAATCTTGGGCGGATTCTATCTGACTAAGGTAGTATTTGCTTTTCTACAAGATAATAAGCTGTTTATACTTGGATAATGCTTCCTTGTAGTGGGTTTTTCCAGTAATATTGTAGTCTCTGCGCCAGCGTCTCTCGAGGTTCCTGCATCGTTGTTTTTCAAGTCTAAGTGAGTCAGAGAACCAAGGGGCCGAAGGAGCAGTTCAATTTTTAGAGGCATTTTTAAGTGGTACTAGAGAGTTGAAGGCGTTATGGAGCCATTCGGAGTAATTGGATGACGCAAGTACAGGGTCTAGTGTGGAATCATAGTTAGTAGATGACAAGTGTGTTTTAAGGAGATACTGATCAATGCAACTCCAGGCTTTAAACTGTGTGGGTGGGATTGGGCTAATGTGCATAGGGTTGGGTCTTTTTATCTGAATGTCAAACAGGACTGCCCAGTGGTCAGTCCAAACTAGAGGCATGGTGTTCTTTAAAGAGATTTGCTTATTGCTGGTGAAGAGCCCATCCAGCGTGTGACCGGCTGAATGTGTGGGGCTGGTCACCAACTGGAGGAGGTCCACGGCCTCTAGTTCTGCAATGAGGGATGAGGTGTCATTATCATCAAGGGTCTCCAAGTGAAAATTAAAATCCCCCAGTATGGTGAAGTCAGATTCTCCCGCTAACGGTTCTAGTAAGCTACCTAAGGCAGAGAGAAATTTTGCTCGAGAGCCTGGTGGGCGATAAAGGAGGGTTCCTTTGAAGGTTTGTGAATGACTAAGCGTTATCGAGAAAGTCACGGCTTCACAGACCGTGGAGGGAATTATCTCCGTCCTGACTAAGTATTTGTCGCGATATATGATTGCCAGTCCTCCTCCTTTTTTAATAATTCTATCGTGTCTAAGTACGCAGTACCCATCAGGGTCGCGGTGCAGAAATCAGGTCCAGACGATGGGTCACCCCAGGTTTCTGTAATAAATAGTATGTCTAAATTTTGGTCCTTTAGGAAATCCAATATTTCATATGTATGTTTGGGAAGGGAACGTGAGTTTATGAGGGCTAAGTGAGTATATTCATGATTTGTTTGCAAGGGATACATCTGCGAAGGTGCTGGTTTATTGTAAGTATCAAGATTAAAAGAACAATTGGAGCAGCTAAAAGAGGCGTGAGTAGCTAATGAGTAAGTGTGTGGGTAAGGACAAGTATGTAGTTTGGTCGCGAGGCGAATCTCTTTCAGCTGGTTGCTAGAGTATTTTATCATCGTATCAGGTACTGCTGGTGTAGAAGAGCCAGGGTTCCTGGCTCTAGGCCCGGTCCAAGCGCGGACGGGCGCAGACGGGCTTGCCTTTGGCGCGCCGGCGGCGCACCCGCTGCCCATTGCGACAGTCATCTGATTTTATAGGGCAAGTATCAGCTGCTAGTCTGCTGACCTGCGGAAAGTAGCAGAAGATTCCTCACTTCCGGTGTATGCGATTACCTTCCCTCCACACAATCTGAACATTCAGTGGTGGACCGGGGAATACGCAAGTGAACAGAGTGCAGAGGTGAGCAGATTAAATCAAGTTAAAATGCAGTGACAATAAAACCAATGCTAATTAAAAGTGGCAAGCACGATTCTCGGGAGCCCTTTAGCAGGCGCTCCCGATAGTAATACCTAGTGCTATGGCTGCCGTATTCAAGCGCGTCCGCTGCGCGCTGCGAAAGTCATCTGATTTTATAGGGCAAGTATCAGCTGCTAGTCTGCTGACCTGTGGAAAGTAGCGGAAGATTCCTCACTTCCGGTGTATGCGATTACCTTCCCTCCACACAATCTGAACATTCAGTGGTGGACCGGGGAATACGCAAGTGAACAGAGTGCAGAGGTGAGCAGATTAAATCAAGTTAAAATGCAGTGACAATAAAACCAAAGCTAATTAAAAGTGGCAAGCACGATTCTCGGGAGCCCTTTACCAGGCGCTCTTGATAGTAATACCTAGTGCAATGGCTGCCGTCTTCAAGCAACTCTCTTGCTTCTTTCTGTATCCCTCTTGCCTCTTTCTCCACCCCACTTCCCCCTCTCTGCTGCTTCTTTATGCACTTCTCTTGCTTCTTTCTGCACCTCTCTTGCTTCTTTCTGCACCCCTCTTCCCTCTTTCTGCACCTGTTGCTTCTTTCTGCACCTCTCTTGCTTCTTTCTCCACCCCTCCTCCCCCTTTTTTCCTCTCTGTTGCTTCTTTCTGCACTTTGCTTGCCTCTTTCTCCGCCCCTCATCCGTCTTTCTGCACTTCTCTTGCTTATTTCTGCACGTCTCTTGCTTTTTCTGCACCCCTCTTGCCTCTTTCTGCACCTCTGTTCCTTCTTTCTGTACTTCTTTTGTTTCTTTCTGCACCTATCCTGTTTCTTTCTGTATCCCTCTTGCCTCTTCCTCCACCCCACTTCCCCCTTTCTGCATCTCTGTTGCTTCTTTCTGCATTTCTTTTGTTTCTTTCTGCACCTCTCTTGCTTCTTTCTGCACCCCTCGTGCCTCTTTCTGCACCCCTCTTCCCTCTTCTGCACTCCTCTTGCCTCTTTCTGCACCTCTGCTGCTTCTTTCTGCAGTTCTTTTGTTTTTTTCTGCACCTCTCGCTTCTTTCTGCACCCCTTTTGCCACTTTCTCCACCCCTGTTCCCCCTTTTTGCATCTCTGTTGCTTCTTTCTGCACTTCTCTTGCCTCTTTCTCCACCTCTCATCCCTCTTTCTGCACCTCTGTTGCTGCTTTCTGCACCTCTGTCCCTTCTTTCTGCAACCCTTGTGCCTCTTTCTGCACCCCTCTTGCCTCTTTCTGCATCTCTGTTCCTTCTTTCTGCAGTTCTTGTTTCTTTCTGCACCTCTCGCTTCTTTCTGCACCCATTTTGCCTTTTTGCACCCCTCTTGCCTCTTTCTGCACCTCTGTTCCTTCTTTCTGCTCTTCTTTTGTTTCTTTCTGCACCTCTCTTGCTTCTTTCTGCACCCCTCGTGCCTCTTTCTGCACCCCTCTTCCCTCTTCTGCACTCCTCTTGCCTCTTTCTGCACCTCTGCTGCTTCTTTCTGCACTTTTGTTTCTTTCTGCACCCCTCTTGCCTCTTTCAGCATCTCTGTTCCTTCTTTCTGCAGTTCTTTTGTTTCTTTCTGCACCTCTCTTGCTTCTTTCTGCACCACTATTGCCACTTTCTCCACCCCTGTTCCCCCTTTTTGCATCTCTGTTGCTTCTTTCTGCACTTTTCTTGCCTCTTTCTCTACCTCTCATCCCTCTTTCTGCACCTGTTCCTTCTTTCTGCACTTCTTGTTTCTTTCTGCAACTCTCTTGCTTCTTTCTGCACCCCTCGTGCCTTTCACACTCCTCTTCCTTCTTTCTGCACCCCTCTTGCCTCTTTCTGCACCTCTGTTCCTTCTTTCTGCACTTCTTTTTTTTCTTTCTGTACCTCTCTTGTTCCTTTCTGTATCCCTCTTGCCTTTCTCCACCCCACTTCCCCCTTTCTGCATCTGTCTTCTTTCTGCACTTCTCTTGCTTCTTTCTGTACCTCTTGCTCCTTCCTGCACTCCTCTTACCTCTTTCAGCAACTCTCTTGCTTCTTTCTGTACCCCTCGTGCCTCTTTCACACCCCTCTTCCTTCTTTCTCCACCCCTCATCCCTCTTTCTGCACCTCTGTTTCTTCTTTCTGTACTTCTTTTGTTTCTTTCGGCATCTCTTGCTTCTTTCTGCAACCCTTATGCCTCTTTCTGCACCCCTCTCAACTCTTTCTGCACCTCTGTTCCTTCTTTCTGTACTTCTTTTGTTTCTTTCGGCACCTCTTGCTTCTTTCTCCACCCCTTCCCTCTTTCTTCATCCCTGTTGCCTCTTTCTGCACCTGTTCCTTCTTTCTGCACTTTTGTTTCTTTCTGCACTTTTCTTGCTTCTTTCTACACCCCTCGTGCCTCTTTCTGCAGCCCTCTTCCCTCTTTTTGCACCCCTTATGCCTCTTTCTGCACCTCTGTTGCTTCTTTCTGCACTACACTTGCTTCTTTCTGCACCACTCGTGCTTCTTTCTGCACACCTCTTGCCTCTTTCTGCATCTCTGTTCCTTCTTTTCTTCTTTTGTTTCTATCTGCACCCCTCTTGCCACTTTCTCCATCCCTGTTCCACGTTTTTGCATCTCTGATGCTTCTTTCTGCACTTCTCTTGCCTCTTTCTCCACCCCTCATCCCTCTTTATGCACTTCTCTTGCTTCTTTCTGCACCTCTGTCCCTTCTTTCTGCAACCCTTGTGCATCTTTCTGTATCCCTCTTGCCTCTTTCTCCACCCCACTTCCCCCTCTCTGCATCTCTGTTGCTTCTTTCTGCACTTCTCTTGCTTCTTTCTGCACCTCTCTTGCTTCTTTCTGCACCCCTCTTCCCTCTTTCTGCACCTCTGTTGCTTTTCTCCACCCCTCCTCCCCCCTTTATTCCTCTGTTGCTTCTTTCTGCACTTTGCTTGCCTCTTTCTACGCCCCTCATCCATCTTTCTGCACTTCTCTTGCTTATTTCTACAACTCTCTTGCTTTTTTCTGCACCCCTCGTGCCTCTTTCTGCACCCCTCTTGCCTCCTCCTGCACCTCTGTTGCTTTTTTCTGCACTCCTCTTGCTTCTTTCTACACCTCTTGCTTCTTTCTGGACCACTCGTGCTTCTTTCTGCACCCCTCTTGCCTCTTTCTGCACCTCTGTTCCTTCTTTCTGCACTTCTTTTGTTTCTTTCTGCATCCCTCTTGTCACTTTCTCAAACCCTGTTCCCCCTTTCTGCACCACTGTTCCTTCTTTCTGCACTTCTTTTCTTTCTTTCTGCAACTCTCTTGCTTCTTTCTGCACCCCGTGCCTCTTTCACACCCCTCTTCCCTCTTTCTGCACCTCTCTTGCCTCTTTCTGCACCTCTGTTCCTTTCTGCACCTCTCTTGTTCCTTTCTGTATCCCTCTTGCCTCTTTCTCCACCCCACTTCCCCCTTTCTGCATCTGTCTTCTTTCTGCACTTCTCTTGCTTCTTTCTGTACCTCTCTTGCTTCTTTCTGCACCCCTCGTGCCTCTTTCTGCACCCCTCTTACCGCACTCCTCTTGCCTCTTTCTGCACCTGTTGCTTCTTTCTGCATTTCTTTTGATTTTTTCTGCACCCCCTCTTAACTCTTTCTGCACCTCTGTTCCTTCTTTCTGTACTTCTTCTGTTTCTTTCAGCACCTCTTGCTTCTTTCTGCACCCCTCTAGCCTCTTTCTGCACCTGTTCTTTCTTTCTGCACTTCTTTTGTTTCTTTCTGCAGCTCTCTTACTTCTTTCTGCATCCCCTTGCCTTTCTCCACCCTTCCCTCTTTCTTCATCCCTGTTGCCTTTCTGCAACTGTTCCTTCTTTCTGCACTTCTGTTTCTTTCTGCACATCTCTTGCTTCTTTCTACACCCCTCGTGCCTCTTTCTGCAGCCCTCTACCCTCTTTTTGCACCTTTTATGCCTCTTTCTGCACCTCTGTTGCTTCTTTCTGCACTACTCTTGCTTCTTTCTGCACCACTCTTGCTTCTGTCTGCACCCCTCTTCCCTCTTTCTGCACCCCTCTTGCCTCTTTCTGCATCTCTGTTCCTTCTTTCTGCTCTTCTTTTGTTTCTATCTGCACCACTCTCGCTTCTTTTTGCACCCCTCTTGCCACTTTCTCCACCCCAGTTCCCCGTTTTTGCATCTCTGATGCTTCTTTCTACACTTCTCTTGCCTCTTTCTCCACCTCTCATCCCTCTTTCTGCACCTCTGTCCCTTCTTTCTGCAACCCTTGTGCATCTTTCTGCACCCCTTTCCCTCTTTCTGCTTCCCTCTTGCCGCACCTCTGTTCTTTCTTTCTGCACTTCTTTTGTTTGTTTCTGCAACTCTCTTGCTTCTTTCTGTATCCCTCTTGCCTCTTTTTCCACCCCACTTCCCCCTCTCTGCATCTCTGTTGCTTCTTTCTGCACTTCTCTTGCTTCTTTCTGCACCCCTCGAGCCTCTTTCTGCACCCCTCTTCCCTCTTTCTGCACTCCCCTTGCCTCTTTCTGCACCTCTGTTGCTTCTTTCTGCACTTTTGTTTCTTTCTGCACCTCTCTTGCTTCTTTCTGCACCCCTCTTGCCTTTCTTCACCCCTCCTCCCCCTTTTTTCCTCTGTTGCTTCTTTCTGCACTTCGCTTGCCTCTTTCTCCACCCCTCATCCATCTTTCTGCACTTCTCTTGCTTATTTCTGCACCTCTCTTGCTTTTTTCTGCACCCCTCGTGCCTCTTTCTGCACCCCTCTTCCCTCTTTCTGCACCCCTCTTGCCTCTTTCTGCACCCCTCTTGCCTCTTTCTGCAACCCTGTTCCTTCTTTCTTTTGTTTCTTTCTGCACATCTCTTGCTTCTATCTGCACCCCTCGTGCCTCTTTCTGCACCCCTCTTGCCTCCTCCTGCACCTCTGTTGCTTCTTTCTGCACTCCTCTTGCTTCTTTCTACACCTCTCTTGTTTCTTTATGCACCACTCGTGCATCTTTCTGCACCCTTCTTGCCTCTTTCTGCACCTCTGTTCCTTCTTTCTGCACTTCCGTTGTTTGTTTCTGCACCTCTCTTGCTTCTTTCTGCATCCCTCTTGTCACTTTCTCCACCCGTTTCCCCTTTTTGCATCTTTGTAGCTTCTTTCTGCCCTTCTCTTGCCTCTTCTCCACCCCTCATCCCTCTTTCTGCACCTCAGTTGCTTCTTTCTGCACTTCTATTGCTTCTTTCTGCAACCCTTGTGCCTCTTTCTGCACCTGTGCCTTCTTTCTGCACTTTTGTTTATTTTTGCAACTCTCTTGCTTCTTTCTGCACGCCTCTTGCTTCTTTCTGCACCCCTCATGCCTTTTTCACTCCCTTCTTCCCTTTCTGAACCCCTCTTGCCTCTTTCCGCACCGCTGTTCCTTCTTTCTGCACTTCTTGTTTCTTTCTGCACCTCTCGTTTCTTTCTGTATCCCTCTTGCCTCTTTCTCCACCCCACTTCCCCCTTTCTGCATTTCTCTTGCTTCTTTCTGCACCCCTTGTGCTTCTTTCTGCACCCCTCTTGCCTCTTTCTCCACCCCTCCTCCCCCTTTTTTCCTCTGTTGCTTCTTTCTGCACTTTGCTTCCCTCTTTCTCCGCCCCTCATCCGTCTTTCTGCACTTCTCTTGCTTATTTCTGCACCTCTTGCTTTTTTCTGCATCCCTCGTGCCTCTTTCTGCACCCCTTGTGCCTCTTTCTGCACCCCTCTTGCCTCTTTCTGCACCTGTTCCTTCTTTCGGTATTTCTTTTGTTTCTTTCTGTACATCTCTTGCTTCTATCTGCACCCCTCGTGCCTCTTTCTGCACCCCTCTTTCCTCTTTTTGCACCCCTCTTGCCTCCTTCTGCACCTCTGTTGCTTCTTTCTGCACTCCTCTTGCTTCTTTCTACACCTCTCTTGCTTCTTTCTGTACCACTCGTGCTTCTTTCTGCACCCGTCTTGCCTCTTTCTGCACCTCAGTTCCTTCTTCTGCACTTCTTTTGTTTCTATCTGCACCTCTCTTGCTTCTTTCTGCATCCCTCTTGTCACTTTCTCCACCCCTGTTCCCCCTTTTTGCATCACTATTGCTTCTTTCTGCACTTCTCTTGCCTCTTTCTCCTCCCCTCATCCCTCTTTCTGCACCTCAGTTGCTTCTTTCTGCACCTCTGTCCCTTCTTTCTGCAACCGTTGTGCATCTTTCTGCACCCCTCTTCCCTCTATCTGCACATCTGTTCCTTCTTTCTGCACTTCTTTTGTTTATTTTTGCAACTCTCTTGCTTCTTTCTGCACGCCTCTTGCTTCTTTCTGCACCCCTCGTGCCTTTTTCACACCCCTCTTCCCTTTCTGAACCCCTCTTGCCTCTTTCTGCACCTCAGTTCCTTCTTTCTGCACTTTTATTCTTTCTGAACCTCTCTTGTTTCTTTCTGTACCCCTCTTGCCTCTTTCTCCACCCCACTTCCCCCTTTCTGCATCTCTGTTGCTTCTTTATGCATTTCTCTTGCTTCTTTCTGCACCCCTCATGCCTCTTTCTGCACCCCTCCTTCCCTCTTTTTGCACCCCTCTTGCCTCCTTCTGCACCTCTGTTGCTTCTTTCTGCACTCCTCTTGCTTCTTTCTATACCTCTCTTGCTTCTTTCTGCACCTGTCCCTTCTTTCTCCAACCCTTGTGCCTCTTTCTGCACCCCTCTTCCCTCTTTCGGCACACCTCTTGCCTCTTTCTACACCTCTGTTCCTTCTTTCTGGACTTCTTCTGTTTCTTTCTGCACTTCTCTTGCTTCTTTCTGCACCCCTCTTGCCTCTTTCTGCACCTCTGTTGCTTCTTTCTACACTTCTCTTGCTTCTTTCTGCACCTCTCTTGCAAATTTCTGCACCCCTCGTGCCTGTGTGCACCTCTCTTGCATCTTTCTGCTCCTCTCTTGCCTCTTTCTGCAACCCTCTTGCCTCTTTCTGCACTTCTTTTGCTTTTTTCTGCACTTCTCTTGCCTCTTTCTGCACCCCTCTTGCCTCTTGCCTCTTTCTGCACCACTATTGCTTCTTTCTGCACTTCTCTTGCTTCTTTTTGCAGCTTTCTTCCTCTTTCTGGACTTCTGTTGCCTCTTTCTGCACTTCTCTTGCTTCTTTCTGCGACTTTCTTCCTCTTTCTGCACATGTCCTACCTATGTAGGCATATTTAGAAATTAGCATTTAAAAAACCTTAGAAATTCACTGAAAAAACCAGAGGTTTCAGGGACGTTATAGTTAGGAATTAGCAGTTAAAAAACCTTTGAAATTCACTGAAAAAACCATAGGTTTCAGGGACGTTATAGTTAGAAATTAGCATTTAAAAAACCTTAGAAATTCACTGTAAAAAATCACAGGTTTCAGGGACGTTAGACATTTCACTCGTACACAACCAGAGAAATTCGGCTGTTATAGTTAGTTGAGCTAACTATAACACGCGCACCGAAATGCCCTGCTGATGACGTCACATATTACATCACTCATGACATAGTCAGTGACATCACTTATGACATTACTGATGACATCATCCACTTAATATCTGATGCACCTCCTCACACCCTAATATAACCTTTCATACACCCACTCTAAAATACAGACTACCATTCTCGAAACCATAGACACACCAATACCCGTTAGTACATACTCACTCACTGATTCATAGGTCTACACACATCCACTCAGTCACCGATACAGTCACTCATACACGCAGTCACTCATTAATACAGCCTCTGATAAATGCACTCATACACCCATACAGACACTCACATACTGCCACTCATCCACAGAGATACTCACACACCTAGTCAGTCACCCAAACACTCAATCACACTGCCATTTACTCACCAATACAGTTATACACACACCACCTCACTTATTCATACAGATACTAACACATACATACTCTCTTATACAATCACTGACAATAGCACACACATCCATACAGCCACTCTCACAATCACTCACTCTCACTTATAGTCACTTATATACTCCAATATTCACATATACTGGCTTTTACATATGTAGTTACTCACACATATACCACTGAGACATCCATTCACTCACCAACACAGCCATACACACACTCACTCACCCATACTGCCCCTCGCAGATGCACTCATGAACCCATACACACACTGAATCACCCACTCACACATCCATGGAGGGAGTCACACACCCCTCACCCACCCACACAGACACTCATACAGGTAATCAGACAACCAATCATTAACCCATATAGACACTCATGTAGATACTCACCAACCCATGAAGCCACTTACACACCAACTGACAGACTGATACAGACATTCACACAGATTAGTCATTCACCCATGCATTCAGTAAGACACTTATAATCTCTCACTTAAACAGTCAGTCACGCACCCACTAAATCATCCATTCAGACACTCATACACCTACTCATTCTTCAATACACCTTTGTGTATCTATAATTAACATTCTTAAACTTTTAAAAATCACCCAGTCTCTGGATGATGTCATCAGTGATGTCATTTGAGATGTCATCAGTGATGTCACTGACCATGTAATGAGTGATGTAATATGTGATGTCATCAGCAGTGCATTGCGGGGCGCGAGTTATAGTTAGCTCAACTAACTATAACGGCCGAATTTCTCTAGTTTTGTACGAATAAAATGTCCAACTAACTATAACGTCCCTGAAACCTGTGGTTTTTTTCAGTGAATTTCTAAGGTTTTTTAAATGCTAATTTCTAACTATAACGTCCCTGGAACCTATGTTTTTTTCAGTGAATTTCAAAGTTTTTTTCTAACTAATTCCTAACTATAACGTCCCTGAAACCTCTGTTGTTTTCAGTGAATATATATGTATATATATATATTCACTGAAAAAACAAAGGTTACAGCAACGTTATAGTTGGGCTCACTTTTCACTTGTGCAAAGCCAGAGATATTCAGCAGTTATAGTTACCTGAGCTAACTATAACTTACGCCCCACCAATGCACTGCTTATGACTGCACACATTACATCACTCATGACATGGTCAGTGAGTGTTTTCTAAACGTTTATGAGTGTTAAACATATATACCAAGGTTCACTGACAAAATATCTACCCTCAAAATATTTCCATACCAAAATATCGTGACCAAAATATTGATGTCAAAAATATCGTCATCATACGTATAATGGTAAGTATAAAAATATATATTGTTGTAATACATATCGTTGTATTAAATATAGTTTTTTAAATATATATACATTAAAATAATAAATAACAATTATATTAAATAGAAATATTAATTACAAAATAAAACAGATTTAATATACATTTTAACAAATATAATAAACTTAATAAAAACACAAATAATAATTAATATATATATTTACATATAGCTACTTAAAAACAAATATTAAACTAATAATTTCAATTTATATTCAAATTTCAATGTTTAAAAAAAATATAACAAAAAAATATATATATACATATACCAATAACATAACATCTTTAAAAAACAAACAATTCTAATTAAATTTAAAAAGTAAACAATTAAAATTTAGTAAAAACATTAATAAAACATTAATAATTATAAATATTATAATTTTAAATAAACAAAAACATAATATAAATTATAACAATATGAAATAAATTCTAAAATATAAAATGTAATACATATACTATTCCCCCTACAATTTATACAAAACTACGCAAATATAGTAAATCTATAAAAAAATTACCACTTCCACTTCACGCAACGCAAAAATAATATAACTGGGTAAAATTTACAAAAATCCCTCCAGTAAATGCAACAGTAGTGAAAGTGTTGGATTGCGGATAGGTAAAATGTACTATTCCCACTCCAGCCAGTACAACAGTAGGTAAACTGCTGAAGTGCAGAGGGGTAAAATCTACTAATCCCACTCCAATCAGTACAACAGTAAGGAAAGTATTGAAGTGCGGAGGAGTAAAATTTACCGGGTCTGTGACTGGGTGCATGAGGGTCTGAGTGACTGTGAGAGTGTCTGAGTGGGTCTGTGAGTGGGTGCGTGAGTGCCTCTGTGGGTCTGTAACTGGGTCTGTAAGTGGTGCTATGGGTCTGTGAGTTGGTATGTGAGCGGGTGTGTAGGTCAGTTAGTGGGTGTGTGAGTCGCTTTGTGGGTCTGTGTTAGAAATGGGATTTCTGGTTGGCTAGGGCTTGCGCCTAAGCCAGGCAGAAACCACCACTCTAGTCAGGGTAAGGGAGTTACACACTGATGATAACCCCTGCTCACCCCCTTGGTAGCTTGGCACGAGCAGTCAGGCTTATCCCAGAGGCAATGTGTAAAGCGTTTGTGCAACACACACACAGCAGCAACACACTAGGCACACCACAAAAGAAACTCCACACAAGGTTATATCAAAAATAGCCTTTGTATTATCATAAACACATTAGAAACATAATCACACATTTACACTGTGCCAACTGGCACTAGGCAATATTCACAGAGGATTATACACAGGACAGGCAGACACATAGCACACAGAAATGCCAACTTCTAAAAGTGGCATTTCCAAAATAGGTATAATAAATCTGCGCACACCATTGCGTAGCATTTGTTATCACTATTCCAAATATACCAAACTTGACCACGCTGCTCCTCTCAGAACAGGAATTACCACTGAAACACTTATCAGGGAATCCCCAATGCATTCCTATGGGAGGGCAGCCCCACAGTAGTGAGAAAGCAAAATGGCCGTTTGTCACTACCAGGACATGTCACATACTTAAGGTACATGTCCTATCTTTTACCTACAATGCACCCTGCCCATAGGGCTAGCTAGGGCCTACCTTAGGGGTGACTGACATGTAGTCAAAGGGGGGGGTCACAGACATGGCACACACTTTAGGTGCCACGTCACAGCGGCAGTAACACTGCGCGCACAGGCCCTTCAATGGCAGAGGCCTGAGATAGGTTTGAAAGGCTACTTTGGTGGGTGGCGCAATCAGCGCTGCAAGCCCAACAGTAGCATTTAATTTACCAGCCCTGGGTATGTGAGATACCGCTTTACAAGGGACTGACAGGTAAATTAAATAGGCCAAATAGGTGTAGACCAATCTTACCATATTTAACACAGAGAGCACACACACTTTACACTGGACAGCAGTGCTAAAGTGCCCAGAGTCCTAAAACCACCAACACCATGTCAGAAAAAAGGCTAGGAGAAAGGCAAAAAGTTTAGGGATGACCCTGCAAAAAGGGCCAAGTCCAACAGTCTGTGAATGGGACTGTTAGTGGTACTATGGGTCTGTCAGTGGGGGTGTGAGAGACTATTTGGCTCTGTGAGTGACTGTTAGTGCATGTGTATGTCTGTGAGTGGCTATGTGAGTGCTGCTATGGCTCTGTGGGTGAATGAGAGAGTGGCTGTATGCGTCTGTGAATGTGGAATGGATTATAAATATTTGCATAGTTACGGTATTTAAAAGAGTGAAGCATGCACTCTGCTCTTACAACGGTACATGAATTAAGAAACCACTTATTAGTCATCCAAGTTCATACTGCGCTGCAATAGATTAATGTAGCATTCCCTTCTATTAAGTATTTTAGTTAATTTTTCTTCGTAGGAATATTTCAGGTAACATATTTCCTTTGCATTCGTAAAGTCGAAGAAGTTAGCATCATTTCCATTTTACTCCAGTGAAGCTTCACCTGGGGCACCTCCTATCTTTAGATTTGTAAGTGCTTCGTATTGAGGTTTAATTCTTTTGAAATGAGCATCAGGGCCAAAATGGAATGTAATTTTTCTCATGAAGGGTCTACAGTTTTGCCTAAAGAACAAGTTACTTACCTTCGGTAGCGATATATCTGTAAGAGATATAGATTAGTTATGGATTCCTCACCTTAGAATTACCCACAGGCGTCAGACTCTATCCGGAGACTTTTTCTTCAGCAGTACACCTGCGCGTCGGTAGGTGGCATCGGTGGACTCTACGTTCGTTGTTGGCGTCGTGATCGCCGGAATGACGTCGCGGTATCTACTTAGACGTCGCCCCTGCGCGCTGACATCAGTTCTTTACACGACATTCCACGCCAGAAGCGCAGAGCCCTGCAAGACACTGACCACTGGTGCGCAAAAACTAGAGCCCTGAAAGAGAGTCCCTTACCCTAGAAGTCAGTTCGCAGAACGGGGAGGATGGGTGGGGCGGTGAGGAATCCATAACTAATATACGACTCTTACAGATATATCGTTACCGAAGGTAAGTAACTTGTTCATCTGAAAGAGACTATTAGTTATGGATTCCTCACCTTAGAATAGATACCCCAGCAATACCAACCCCAGAGGTGGGTCTGCGAACTAAGTTCACACCAGAATGTCCTGGCGAACCGAACGGCCAAAGAAGCCGTCTCTCCGGACTTGGCTGTCCAGGCCGTAGTTTTTCGTGAACGTGTGCAGGGATGCCCACGTGGTTGCCTGGCAGATGTCACCGAGGGGGACTCCACGTCCCAAAGCAGTAGTGGCTGACGTCGCCCTGGTGGAATGGGCGCGCAGCCCTACCGGAGGCTCCTTCTTTGCCAAGGAATAAAAAATGTTGATGCAAAGAACGACCCACCGAGAGATGGTCTGTTTTTGCACGGCCCGACCTTTCTTGGTGCCCACATAGCCAACAAAGAGCTGGTCAAACACCCGGAATTGTTTTGTGCGATCCAGATAGAAAGATAGCACACGTTTTGGATCCAGACGGTGGAGCCTTGCCTCCCCCTTAGAAGGATGCAGGGGCGGAAAGAATGTGGGCAAAGTGATGGTCTGTCCTATGTGGAAAGAGGTAACCCACTTTGGGAAGAAAAGAAGGCCTAGTGCGAAGGACAACTTTGTCTGGATGAACAGCCAGGAAAGGAGGTTTTGAAGAAACAGCCTGAAGCTCACTCACCCTGACAGCAGAGGTGATGGCAACCAAAAAGGCAGTTTTAAGTGTCAAACGTCTGAGAGGACAGTTATGTAGCGGCTTGAAAGGAGCGCACATAAGGTAGGTCAGATCCAGATTCAAGTCCCACTGTGGCATTAAGAAAGGAATTGGAGGAAACAAGTGAGTAATGCCCTTAAGGAAGCAATTTACGATAGAGGACCTGAAAAGAGAAGGCTGATCAGGAAGCCGAAAAAAGGCCAAAATAGCCGAAAGATAGCCTTTTAGAGTGCCCAGAGAAGAGCCCTGCTCGGCCAAAGAAAGAATGACAAGGAGAACCTCTGAAAGGGGTGCAGAAAGGGGATCCACAGCCTTTGCTGCACACCGTGCCACAAATTTGTTCCATCTACAGGCGTATACCGTTTTGGTGGAGGGACGCCTGGCTGCCAAGATAACGTTACAGACTTCGAGAGGAAGGTCGAAAGCTGTCAGCTGCTCAATCTCCATGCAAGGAGATGGAGGCTGGACAGGTTCGGGGGGAGGACCGTCCCCTGCTGCTGCGACAGAAGATCCTCCCGAAGGGGCAGTCTGATGGGAGGATCGATGGCAATGTGCAGAAGCTCGGGATACCAGACTCTTCGTGCCCAGTCCGGGGCCACAAGAATGACTTGGGCACGGTCATGCTTGATATTTTTCAGCACTCTGGGCAGAAGTGGTATAGGCGGAAAGGTGTATAGAAGACCGCAACTCCACTTGCGATGAAAAGCGTCGCCTAGCGAGTGCCGCCTTGGAAATTCCAATGCGCAGAACTGATGACATTGCGCGTTCTCTTCGGTGGCGAATAGATCTAACCAAGGCTCTCCCCACCACTGAAAGAGACCTTGCACCATCTCCGAGTGAAGACGCTATTCGTGATCCATCATGCACCGGCGGCTGAGTTCGTCCGCCCTGGCGTTCAGAGAACCTGCCAGGTGTTGAACCACCAGGGACATGCCCTGATGTTCCAGCCACTTCCAGAGATGAAGTGCCTCCTGACATAGGGCCCACGAAGCCACCCCGCCCTGTTTGTTGCAGTACCACATGGCCGTGGTGTTGTCAGTGAACACCTGCACTACTCTCCCTTTGACAGAAGGAAGGAATGCCTTCAGTGCAAGACGGATCGCCCGAAGCTCCAGAAGGTTGATGTGGAGCCCGGACTCCGCCGGAGACCAGAGGCCTCTGATCTCCGCCTCTCCCATGTGGCCGCCCCACCCCTGAAGTGATGCATCCGTCACCACTGTGAACTCTGGTTGGGGAAGGGAGAGGGATCTGCCGTTGACCCAATCCTGGTTCGTTAGCCACCACTGCAATTGGTGTGCAGTGCCCTCCGAGATCTGGACGCAATCGGAAAGATTCCCCTGATGCTGTGCCCACTGGAACTTCAGGTACCACTGCAGAGCCCGCATATGCCACCTGGCATAGTCCACCAGCAGGATGCAGGAGGCCATGAGGTCCAGTAGCCTCAGGGTCAGTCTGACCGAAACCCGGGATAGAGGCTGAAAGATCGGAATCATAGCCCGAATATCCCGGACTCGCTGCTCGGGAGGATAAGCCCGAAATTGCGCTGTGTCCAGAACTGCTCCGATGAAAAGGAGCTTCTAAGAGGGAATCAGATTTGACTTCGGCACATTGATGGTGAACCCCAGCGAATGGAAGAGATCGGCTGTAGTCTGGAGGTGGGAGACGACAGCCTGGTGCGAGCCCGCCTTCAACAGCCAGTCGTCGAGATAGGGGAAGACTGGAACCCCTGATCCGCGCAGATGAGCTGCGACCCCCGCCATCACCTTCGTGAATACCCGAGGGGCGCTGGTAAGGCCAAAGGGGAGCACGGTAAACTGAAAGTGCTCGTGGCCTACCGTAAACCGTAGGTAACGCCGGTGGGCCGGCAGGATGGGATGTGAAAATAAGCGTCCTGCAAGTCCAACGCTACCATCCAGTCTTCAGGGTCGAGGGTAGACAGGACCAGAGCCAATGTCAACATTTACAACTTCTCGTTCCGGAGGAAGCGGTTGACGTTCCTGAGATCCAATATAGTACGCAGGCCCTTGTCCTTCTCGGGCACAAGAAAGTAGTGGGAATAACAAACACGACCTACTTCTGGGGCAGGAACTCGTTCGATGGCTCCCGTCACCAAGAGAGTCATAACTTCCTGTTGGAGAAGGGCCAAGTGATCCTCGGACATGTGATGGAATTGAGGTGGCATGGGTGGAGGGGTAGTCTCGAAGGGGAGGGAGTAACCCCTTCAGACTATCTGCAAAACCCACCTGGCCAACGTGATGTCGAGCCAGTGGGGGAGGTGATGGCGAATCCTGCCGCCCACTGGCGAATGGTGGCCCTGAAAGGTCGGACTAGGAGGGCTGGGAGGCTGCTGCAGAGGGGGCGCTGGTGGAGTGGCCCGCCCGCGCGCCCCCAGATACACGACGGTGGGGCCCACGTGCCTGGCCGCGCAGAGGCTGGACAGCTTGGGCAGGCCTGTGGCTCTGGACGGAATGTGACGGGGCACTCCTTCGGTAGCCACGAAAGGGGCGAAAAGCAGACTGTGCGGGGCGAGAGGTAGAAGCGAGGTCCAAGGACCTGGCTGTAGCCCTTGAGTCCTTAAAGCGCTCGAGCGCGTTGTCTGCTTTGTCGCAAAACAAGCGACAGCCATCAAAGGGCATGTCCAAAAGTGTAGCTTGGACATCACCCGAAAAGCCAGTGGACCTCAACCAGGCCTAGCGTCTTAGGGCTACTGACGTTGAAATCGTCTTGCCCAGCGAGTCAGCGGTGTCCAGCCCACATCGTATGGTGAACTTCGCTGCGTCTCTCCCTTCGTCAATTGCACGAGAGAGCACGGCCCGGGCCTCCTCCGGGCACTGTGGCAGCACCTGCGCGACCGTGTCCCACACAGAATGGGAGTAACGGCCCAAGAGACATGCGGTGTTCACCGACTGCAGTCCTAAGCTGGAGGAAGAAAACATCTTCTTCCCAAGATGGTCCAGCTTCTTGGATTCCCTATCAGGTGGTGCAGTAGGGAATGCGCCCTTGGAAGTTGAGGCTTGGACCACCAAGCTCTCGGGGCTGGGGTGTTGGGAGAGGAAAATGGGGTCGCCCGGGGCCGGGCGGTGGCGTCGGGCAATCATCCTATGCACAGGAGCCCCTGTGTTGGGCTTGGACCAAGTGCCGAAAAGGATGTCCGTGAGGGCCTCGTTGAAGCACCTCGGTCAGGAGGTTAGTCCTGACCGCCACCGTAGGAAGCTCAAGGTTTAAGGCCTCAGCCGCCCTACGCAACACTACTGCGTATGATGCGCCCTCCTCCGTAGCCACGGTAGGGAGAGATAGCATGCCAAGGTCTGGAGAGGTATCCAGACCACTGGCCTCACCCAACTCCTCTCTCCAGTCTGGTTCTTCTAACGGGTCTGCCAGAGGGTCCACAGACCCCTCCGAGTCCTCCTCACCCTCCTCTGGTAGCCACTCAGGGCGATAGGGAACACCAGGGGAGAACAGGGGTACAAAAGTACCGGTCGGCGCCGGTCCCAACGTCGGTCGACATCGGTCCAGCTCCGTGTCCACATCGAGGGGGAGGCTGGCGTCGACGTCAGATGGGGACACAACCGGCGTCGGGGGAGGCGGAGGTGTCGCCAATGGATTTGGCGCTGGAGGAGGTGTCATGAGGTCGACCGGCGCCGATCCGGATCCAGGCCTGGATCCCTGGGGGCCCTGCAGCGCCGAAGCCGCCGGCATCGAAGGCCTAGAACCCCCAGCCGAGTCCGCGGGGCCCGAAGGCGCGCCAGGGAAGTCGGGCTGCCCAAAGATGGAATGGAGGGCTTCGTAAAAGCTACGAAGTTGGGCAGGGGTAGGTCTGGCTCCCGGAAAGGGAGGGAGGCTCGGAGCCGACCCAACAGGCTCCGCAACCCACGCCGCGTCAGCCGACGGACGGGGAGAACGCGAAGAGCGACGATGCTTCTTCGCCTTCTTTTTGTGCTTCGACTTACCCGAAGACGAAGATTTCGACGATGAGTGGTGGTGATGGCTTTGCGACCGGTCCTGCGACCTCCCTCTCAACTGAAACCTCGAGCAGCTTCAGGGCCATGGCCCGGCAGTATGAGCACGACTTCGGGTCGTGGTCGCGCTCCAGACACCATAGGCACACGAGATGGGGGTCCGTTACCGACATCAGCTTGTGGCAGGAGCCACAAGACTTGAAGCCGGTCCGACGAGATGACAGCCCTGTGCACCAGGAGTCGTGACGACTCGAAAAGAAGTCGAAAAAAAGTCGAAAAAAGTTAGTCAAAAAGTGACTCAAGGTACCGCTCTCTCCGGATCTGCGCTGGCTGGCGCGGGAAAAGAAAGAACTGACGTCAGCCGCAGGGGTGGTGTCTGAGTAGATACTGCAACGCCATTCCGGCAATCACGACGCTAACGACGAACGCGGAGTCGACCGATGCCACCTACCGACGCGCAGGGGTACTGCTGAAGAAAAATTCTCCGGATCCAGTCTAACGCCTGGGGGTAATTCTAAGGTGAGGAATCCATAACTAATAGTCTCTTTCAGATATATATGTACCCAACTGCGGTACTTTCTACTGGCAAATTAGTAAATTATTTTCCATTGTGTAAATGCCTAGTGTATATTGTACACTACAGCTGCGTGATGGACCTCCTATTTACATATATCCCTATATGTCTCTCTTTGTCATTTGTTTCAGTGGGGTTAATAAATGTTTATTTTTTTCTACATTTTTTTATTCGTCATGAATTATCGCGATACGTATGTTCTGGTTTCGTGGAGAAGTCGTGAAGACTGCGTGTTTTTCAAAAAGTGTAAAACACATATATACACACATTGTAATTCATATTTGACAATAGCTGTTTACTACTTTAGTGTTTAAAGTCCTATTTTTGTAATATTTTTTTAATTGAAAGCACTTTTTTATTGTATTTCCCATCTTTGCGACGACGTCAGATTTCGCAAAGATCATGTGACTATGTAACAAAGAGATTTGATTGGAGAAGACAGATTTAATTAATATTCAAATGAAGTTCCCACCCATTTCTCCCTTCTTGAAGCTTCCAGTTGGAACTAGGATAATTGTCGGAGGTCTCCTTTAGTTTAAAGGCACGAGTAGGCCTGACCCATGTTTAAAGGAGTATTTCTCTGGATGGCTGATGTGCTTGTATCACTACTTTCCTATATATCTGATTGAGAGTAGGAGCCGACATATAGCAGTGCCATGAGATGTTTAAGTAAATGTGCTGGTATGTGGCTGTCTGTTATACGACCTCACTGCCTCTCTAAATGTGCATGCAAGTAGACTGACCACTACCTCAGTGCCTGTGTTAGGGAATAGGTGTACAAATGCCTTTCATACTCCTGCATAGATATGTAGATTCAGAGTATGCGAGTGAATGCATATGTCTCACACCCTGTAACTGGGTGAGAGACAAGCTGTATGGTTTGGAAACATATGTCTCTTGCATTATACATGATATCCTCTATGTAGTGCTTGCCATAATACTCTGCAAGTGCATGTATAAGTTTCTAAAACTCAAAAGAACACTTCACAATATTTCAAGCAGTAAACAACGTCTTTTATGCAATACCTACAGCATATCTGAGAGAAAAGTTATGTCTACTAAAATGTGAATATAAGACTTACCAAACAGATTTTACATGCTAAGTGAACCTGGCAGTAAAGTGCAGACACAGGGTCTGCACGAATAGGCCTGACCCATGTTTAAACGACTATTTCTCTGGATGGCTGATGTGCTTGTATCACTACTTTCCTATATAGCTGATTGAGAGTAGGAGCCGACATATAGCAGCGCCATGAGATGTTTAAGTAAATGTGCTGGTATGTGGATGTCTGTTATACGACCTCACTGCCTCGCTAAATGTGTATGCAAGTAGACTGACCACTACCTCAGTGCCTGTGTTAGGGAATAGGTGTACAAATGCCTTTCATACTCCTGCATAGATATGTAGATTCAGAGTATGCGAGTGAATGCATATGTCTCACACCCTGTAACTGGGTGAGAGACAAGCTGTAATGTTTGGAAACATATGTCACTTGCATTATACATGATATCCTCTATGTAGTGCTTGCCATAATACTCTGCATGTGCATGTATACGTTTCTAAAACTCAAAAGAACACTTCACAATATTTCAAGCAGTAAACAACGTCCTCTATGCCAGTGTTTCCCAAACTGTGGTCCGCGGACCCCCAGGGGTCCGTGACACATTCCCAGGGGGTCCGCAGGCAGCAGATTTAAAAGCACTGCAAAGTTCTTTCTATAATTAGTAGTTTTCGAGCAACAGTAAACCTGTCAAGATAATACCAGTGATTAATGTACCTGCTGGAGTGAGATGAGTGTTTTGTCCAGTGGCAGCTTTGAGTTGTCTAATGTAGCACAGAGGGTTGATATGCCTACTGCAAAGAACGTGTACCATGCATTTTAAACAAGCATTGGCAAAGCCAATAGGTCTCGCCTATGCAAGAGCTCTTGGCTTTGCCAATGTCTTTTTGCCCTGTTGTAAAGCAGCGCAGCTGCTGTTCAGCCCTCTCTTAATTGAGACCTAGCAATCAGGGCTACCTGGTGACAGCCACATAAATGTAAGTTTTAATAATAAGTATATAAATAAATAGCACTTCTGCCTCTACTAAACACCGTGACTAACCAATATCATCGTCAGTCAATTTAATAGTACTCACTTTACTGACTTCGGAAGAAGGAGTTGGTCTTTGAACTTGTAAAATTCAGAACACTACATGTTTTTGCTGCATTTTTGCTTACTTATGAATGCTATTGGAGAGTTACTTTACTAAAAACATTTTAGCTAATTGTGGTTACAATGCAGTTTAAATTAAGTTTGATTAAATTAACAACTGCTAAAGAAACTGATCAAGGACTTGAAGGACGAGGTTTTATTACATTTATGTTTATGTATTTTTATTCATGCTGCCTTTTTTGGCACCTGGATTCAGCTCGCCGGGGAGGCTGAGTTGGAGTGAGAATGTCGAGGGTGAGCTAGGGGCACAAACACACAGAGACTTTGACAATGGCGGCTGCTACAAACCTTCTCCGGAAGTTCTGAGAATGGTCTGTGCCAGTAAGAACCATCTCTCATCACCCCTGACTGGGACCGAGGTAAGGGGCAACAGCTGCGACTAAAGATGGGATGAGAGCTTTCCAAAGAGCGACGGAACTTGGAAGGATGGAAATTACCTCAGAAGCATTTACTTTAGGAAGAGTGCATTGCACACTCAGGAGGGGGTAGAAGGAAAGCAAACAGCAGAACACTGTAAATGGCCTAATTTAATGTAATCGAACAATATCAGGTGAAAGCACTACGTATTCACAGCTCAGGGAGTGCTTCTTCTTATGACAAATCTCCTAATATCACACCCGTTGCGGCTAGGGCTGCGGATGTTAGAACTGGGTAACTAGGTTACAATCTCGGCTCAGGCGCAGTATCTTGTGATTCTGTGCAAATCGCTTAACTACACTGTGCTTAAAAACAGTTTTGTAAGGGGAGCTGATTTCCGTGTGAAGCGATATGCCTTTGGTTCAAGTTTGCGCTATAATTGTGCGGGACAGGCAAGAAGATGCGGGGAGGAGGTAGTGGTACAGGCAGCAACGACGCCTGGAGTAAGGGGGCAGCAGCACTGTCTCTTGTGATTCCGTGCAAATCGCTTAACTACACTGTGCTTAAAAACAGTTTTGTAAGGGGAGCTGATTTCCGTGTGAAGCGCTATAATGCCCTTGGTTCAAGTTTGCGCTATAATTGTGCGGGACAGGCAAGCAGATGCGGGGAGGAGGTAGTGGTACAGGCAGCAACGATGACTGGAGTAAGGGGGCAGCAGCACTGTGAAGGGAAGGGTAGGAGGGTTGAAGAAGCAACACGAGAAACAAGCAGCAACACCAGCACGGCGGCGTCAAAGATGAGCACGATCAGAAGGATGATGTAGCAGCGTCCCACCCTGAAAGGAATTTAAGTGGACCGCGGCCGGAAGAAGTCCATGGACAGCCTTTACCTTGCGGGAGCGAGCAGCAAGGCGCGATAATTGCAAACAGATGGCGCCGCTGCTCGCTCCCGCAAGGGAAACGCCAAACGTGCACGAGTGGCAATAGAGAACAGTGCAAAACATGCACGAGTTTGAACAAAAGTCCTGAGCGATGCCAAGAGGTCCCTCCTAAGCTTGCGCGCTGCGTAGGCGAGACCTAAAAACAGTATTTTATGTGCATAGGAGAGTGGGTTATTGTTCTTGTCACAGAGCTTCTTTTGTTACTGTGCAGTTCATAAGTGACAACCGTAATCTAGCACAGTGACCTATAAACTTTCATCAAAGAGCTGCTTGCAAACTGCATGGTACAAGTTAGTATCTTATGTTTTTTCCCAGTCTTTCATTATCCTGATGCTGCTAAACAGGTTTATTTGGGTGGAAATACATTTGTATTGTTAAAGTCAATGCTAACCACTGTGTTATGTTCTGAATCACACGTTTGTGCTTCTCCAGACCAAGCACTCTTTAAAAATGCCGTCTACCAGTATGAATGACATGTGAATCCTACACCTTGTAGTCCCCTTTGCCTTATGTAACTTTTTCTATACACTGATTTACACGTATGATTCATTGTCTCTATATGTGTGTAATGTAAAGTACTCTGACATCCTACAATAGTACGAGAGATGCTATAAAACAAATGAAATACATGTGACAACCGGGGCTATGGAGAGATGAGAGGCACTGTTGGAGGGTGATAATAAGGGAACCATTGAAGAACCCCAACAAAGATTGTCGTATCCTGGTGCATAGTAAGGTCTTCATTTACTATTCGTTAAAAGCTAATACAATTCAATATATAATGATAAATGTGTTTTAGACTGCACCATTGTTTCCAACATTTTGGGGGAGAGCCTCCCAAAGCCCCCTTTGTAGTAGTCAGGCTCACTCACTGCACTTGGCGTGCACCGTATGGCGACTGGTCTGAAAACATTTGCCAGGGCTGCTTTGGGTTTCCAGTCTGGCCCTGGCAGAAGCAGGAGCCTCGTACTGCGAAATAAAACCAACCATTTAAAAGTTAGTCACAGAGATGCAGCACCAACCTTCCCATTACATTTTTTTGTTTTTTGCAAATTCTTTCAATATAAAATACTAAGGGGGATATTTACAACAGAAGTGGGGGAGCGTGTCGTTAGCCTCCTTGGCTTAACGACACGCTCTGCCACTTCAGAAACGCAGAGACTGCACCATACTTACAAGAATATGGTGCAGCCCTGCATTTCCTCCGTGCTGGCGCTACACTTAGCAGTGTAGCGGCAACGCAGGCACCCTTGCCCCATAGTGCAAGGGTGTTTGCGTGCAGGGGAAGATTGTTTATGTACAGAAAGGTCCCCCTTCCTGCACATAAACAATATTGCAATGTAGTTTTGTCACTTCTATGTGTGCTGCTTAATGCAGCACACATGGAAGTTACAAAATGCCATTTTTAAAAAAAGATTGTTAATGTGCAGGAAGGGTCACCTTCCTGAACATAAACAATCCAACGCGTTTGCTTTTTCCATGTGTGCTGCACAAGGCAGCACACATGGAAAAGCAAAAACGAGGAGAAATAAAGCATTTCTCCTTGTTTAGCCAAGTTAAGACCTAGTTTTCCCTGGTCTTAATTTTGGCGCTGCATCCTATTTACGCTGCCCTTGTAAATAGGGGGCAGCGTCAAAATCAATGGGTGTTGCGGTGGAACGCCCACCGCAACACCCACTGCCCACCCCTTTCACGCTAAGCATTGCGTGAAAGGGGCCTTATTTACAAAGCAGTGTTAAGCCATGTTAAGTGGCTTAACACTGCCTTGTAAATAAGGCGAGCACCTATCGCCACGGGATCGTCACAAAAGTGACGTTCCCATGGCGATAGGGGCTTGTAAATATGCCCCTAAAATCCTTAGTAATTTGAGTATTTGTTTTGTGTGCACGTGTTTTAATGTTTGAAATTTCAATCATACAAATTGCTTGGGGGTCCCCGGCTTCCAGTGGTGACTCAATGGGGGTCCTCAGGAGTCAAAAGTTTGGGAACCACTGCTCTATGCAATACCTACAGCATATCTTAGAGAAGAGTTATGTCTACTAAAATGTGAATATAAGACATACCAAACAGATTTTACATGCTAAGTGAAGCTGGCAGTAAAGTGCAGACACAGGGTCTGCACGAACAGGCCTGACCCATGTTTAAAGGACTATTTGTCTTGATGGATGATGACCTTGTGTTACTACTTGTCTACATATCTGAGTGAGTGTATGGTTCCACGTACACCAGTGCCATGAAATGGTTAAGTAAATGTGGCAGTTTGAGAGTCTCTGTTTTACTACCTCAATGCCTCTCTAAATGTGTATGTAAGTGGCCTACCAAAAACCTTATTGCCTCTATTAGGGAATAGAGGGGTGTGCAGGTGTCTGTGCAACTGCCTTTGATACCAGTAAATACATAATCAGTTTCTGAGTATGTGAGTCCCTTTCTCACTCTGTGACTGGAAAGAGAGAGAGGCTATATGCTTTGAAAACATGTTTCTCGGTTGCATTGTGGATGGTATCCTCTATGTAGTGCTTGGCATAGAGGTGTACAAGTACATGTCAAACACAAAACAGCAACCTTTATGGCATGCGTACAGCATATCTCAGAGGAGAGTGATGTCTACTAAAACATAGATATAAGACTTGTCAAAGAGCTTTTACATGCTAAGAGAAGCTCACAGTGAGAGTGCAAAGACATAGTCTACATGAACAGGTGTGACCCATCTTTACAGGACTATTTGTCTGGATGGATGATGAGGTTGTGTCGCTACTTTCCTATGTATCTTAGTGAGTGCAACACTCCAGCAATAGCACTACCATGAGATGTTTAAATAAATGTGCCAGTATATGGCTGTGTGTTATACAACTTCACTAACTCTCAAAATGCATTCGTTAGGAGACTCAGCAAGACCTCACTAACAGTGTTAGAAATTAGAAGGGTATGTAGGTATCTGTGAAAATGCCTTTCATACGCCAACATAGATTAGTAGATTCTGAGTATGTGAATGAATGTTTACCTCTATCAGTCACTGACTAAGAGAAAGACAGACTAAATGTTTTGAAAACATGTATGTCAGCTGCATTATCAATGATATCCTCTATGTAGTGCTAGTCATAAGTGTCTGCAACTGCATGAGTAGCTTTGTAAAACTAAAAAGGACGCTTTTCAATCTTTTAAGCACTATACAACATGCTTTATGAATACCTACAGCATACCTTAGAGGACAAATATGTCTACTAAAACATCAATATAAAACATGCCAAACAGCTTTTAGTTACTAAGTGAAACTGGCAGCGAGAGTACAGAGACAGAGTCTGCACGAGTAGGCCTGACCCATGTTTAAAGGACTATTTCTCTGGATGACTGATGTGATTATATCACTACTTTCCTACATATCTGACTGAGAGTAGGAGTCGACCTATTGCAGTGCCATGAGATGTTTAAGTAAATGTGCTGGTATGAGGCTGTCTGTTATACGACCTCACTGCCTCTCTAAATGTGTATGTAAGTAACCTGACCAATACCTCAGTGCCTGTGATAGGGAATAGAGGGGTATGTAGGTGTGTCTGCGAATGCCTTTCATACTCCTGCATAGATAAATAGATTCTGAGTATGTGAGTTATTGTAGAAGTCTCACTGTCACTCTGTGACTGGTTGAGAGACAAGGTCTATCCTTTGGAAACATGAATGTCTGTTGCATTGTGGATGATATATTCTATGTGGTGCTTGGCATAGGGATCTGCAAGTGCATGAGTAAGTTCCTACAACTCAAAAGTACACTTCTTAATATTTCAAACACAAAGAAGCAAACTTTATGGCATACCTACAGCATATCTTAGAGCAGAGTTATGTCTACCAAAACGTCGATATAAGACTTGCCAAACAGCTTTAACATGCTAAGTGAAGCTGGCAGAGAGGGTGCAGAGACACGGTTGGCTTGAGTATACCTACACTAAAGAGTATATAGTACTTAGCTGTCAAGTTTTATAGGTTCACACATTATGTACACCTTCATTGCATGTTTCTTTTTTCAATTCTGAGACTTGTAGTCATCTTTTAAAATGGAACAAATAGAACTACAACTCCTAGAGCTCCAAGAAAAACATTCTTTCGAAACAGCACAGCAAATATAAATATGTAAAAGTTTGAACATCTTCAAATACATTCTTAAGCATAACTTTAACCCTTAGCAGCCACATCTGTTTGCAGTAATTACAACATACACTAAAACAACACAAGTGTAATATTCAATTCCTGGGCAACACATTGTGAAATAACTTCTCACTGAGCTACTCTGCAGCTCACACAAACTGTTACATACTCACAATCAAGTTCACTCACCTGTTGTTAAATATACGAAAGCACTCACACTAGCACTTACACATCATCTCATAAACATCGAAAGTTTTCTACATATTTTAAACTGACTTTTATCGATCACACATATACCTTTTCAATAAAAAATGTTTTTTCTCAAATTACAATGTACTTCGCATACATGAAAAATGAGTTAGTTGGTGAAATAGATTTTTGCTCTTACTAGATAAAATAAATACTCTCAGAAAATGTGAAAACTAAGCATAAGAATGGCACACCACTCTCACACAAAGGAACCATTAATGGCAACCTCTTTAAATCAGCAAATAAATACTATATTTAATTTTTTTGTTTTGTAACTCCACTTTTGAATGGTTAGTATGTGTTAACCCTTTCTTGCACTTTCATAAAGAAGCCCAGTATGGTAGGGTATTTGTGCTTATTTGCGAATTATTCGTGATCATCGCCACAAATACGCAAAAAAACCAGGAGCCCTAAAACATTTTTGGCTCAGTATTTTTATGACTTTAAGACTAGAGTACACTTTAGTAGCAAACCCTTACTAGGAAATGTAATCCTTATTACACAACAATAACTCTAAAGACATCTAATTTCTTAACACAGGCAACTCTCTCTTTAATATGCTTCCCTCAATACACTCTTAGCACAGTCTCATTAGCAACCCACAAGAACCAGTAGGTCACAAGTTCGCAACACATTCTGCAAAGAACATACCTTCAACTTATTCCACAGTTGGGGAATCAGAACTGAGAAAGCTCGTCCGCCCATGGTGACTTTGTCAAACCGTGGACAGGACAGCAGGCATGCCTCGGACGAGCGGAGGACACGTCCCGGCACGTATCTCCATAGGCGGTCCTTGATGTATTCCGGTGCCAGCCCAAAGAGAGCTTTGTGTGCAATACATAGACCCTTAAACCTGGCCCTCTGCATAATTGGGAGCCAGTGAAGCTGCTGCAGTAGTGGTGTGGCATGTGAACGTCTTGGGAGCTTGAAAATTAATCTTGCTGCGTCGTTCATTACTACTTGCAGCTTACCTAACAGCTTGTCCGGTAGCCCAATGTATAATGAATTGCCGTAGTCCAATCACGACACAATCAGTGCCGTCACCACAGTGCGCAGAGTTGAAAGTGATAGGAGGGGTACCAGTTTCCTGAGTTGCCTCAAAAGACCCACACAAGTCCCTACCACAGTGGTCACTTGGTTTGACAGTGAAAGCTTAGCATCTAACTTAATGCCTAAGCTCTTCACGGCAGGCACCGGTGTGGGTGTAGTACCAAGCTCTTGTGGCCAAAAGAGATTAGACCAGGGGTTGCCTCCCGTGGTGATGGCTAGTACCTCAGTCTTGTCGGGGTTTACTTTAAGCGCGTTGGCAGTCATCCAGTTCATTGTATACCTAAGGATGTTCTGTACCCGAGACTGCGCTTAAAGAGAGCTGTCGATCCGAAGGATCAGTTGAGTGTCATCCGCGTAATAAAACACTCAACAGTCCATTTGTGCCAATGCCGCCCCCAGTGGCTGGAGATAGATGTTAAAAAGCAGCGGGGACAGCGCAGAACCCTGCAGAACTCCACAAGACAGTGCACCTTTACTGGACACACAGCCCCCTAGCTGGATCTTTTGTGTCCGGCACCTCAAGAAGGAGGAAATCCATTGATACGCCACACCAGAGATTCGCTGCTTCTGAATACGTGCCAACAGTTGGGCATGGTTCACCGTGTCAAACGTGGCTTTTAGGTCCAGCAGGATCAGCGCAGAAGGCTTCTTCTTGTGGCCGCAAGCCTGAGCTCATCCAGCACTGTGCTGTGGTGGCAATGAACTAGGCACACTGCCTGGGGTAGAACTGGAAATCCTAATGAAGGATACCTTTACACAATTAATAATACTTTTCCCCCACACTGCCTTGATGTACTCCAACATATGTCAAAGGCAGAAATGGAAGTGGTCTAATCATATCTGTCCGCAGATTAACAAAGCTAGGAAACATGGAAATAAAACTGTTTCTGCATTTCTCAGAGACCATAACACAATAACTTGTGCTTTGACATGCATGAATGGAGTTCACTTCACAGATGAAGACAACAGGGTGTTTTTCAGCAACCTTAAACTCTGTATCCGGTCTTATGTGTAGCTCTCTTATACACACAATGAACACAGAGGCTCTTCTCACAGCCACCATACTGGCCAAAATGCAGGTCAATACGTCGCAAATATGCAAACCAAAAGCAGACATTCAATAGCTACCAGCACATTCAAAATGTATAAACTATATAATTGATTCTAAGTATCACACTAGATACATCACTATCTAAATAACTCCATAAAAACATGTATGAGTCTCTGAGTGTGTCAGTGAATTTATGTATGAGAGTTTGAGTGAGTCGCCAGTAGGTGCATAACTGTCTCAGAACCTCTGTCAGAGGGTGTGTGAGATTTTGACTGAGTCTATGAAAGCGTGTGCAAGTGTCTGACTGAATGTGTAAATGGGTGTATGAGTCTCTGAGTTAATCTATGAGTGGGTGCATGAGTGTCTGAGTGGCTATGTGAGTGGGTACATGAGTCTCTGAGTGCATCTGTGAGTGGGTGCATCAGTGTTAGAAAGGGCCCTTTTTGTCATGGTCATCCCCCCTGTATGCTCTAGATGCTGTATTTTTAGGTCTAGAAGTGCACTGGAACCTGCTAACAAGGCCCCAGTGCCAGTGCTTTTTTCCTGAAACTTTAAATGTGAAATGGTACACCCAATTGGCAAGCACCTATCACTCATTGTAAGTCCCTAGTAGACGGTACCAGTGGTATCCAGGACGAGGGTAATAAGGGGGGTCACCAGGGCTGTAGTACTGTATTTTGCCATCCTGGGTGACCCGAGTCAAAGTGTGTTGCAGGCCTGCCATCATAGCCCGTCACAAGCAGCCTGTCTGCTCGAGAAGGGCTCTGCTCAAACCATGTGCTGCAGAGCCCCCTCACTGCCTTGATATAGTAAGTCTTTCTTAAGGTTGCCCTCCTGAGCCCAGGGGACAGAGTGCATTATATTAAAGGTGTGGCTATATATGTTCCCACATATATACCCTTACAGTAACCCTGTAAAGCAAGGTTTTACTGTAAGTGACCGCCATTCCATACAGTAACATGGGCTGGTTACCAGACAAACTCAGAATAGCCAGCTCCATTATGGAACAACCGAATTGTTTGGTATCAAACACATGCTTTTTCAAAACACGATTCTCGTGTCGAGGGGGAGCTAACATGCAACAGGATGCTACCCTGCATGGGTTAAACCCCCCTTCAGGATACAAAGCTCCAGTGCCTTGGTGGGCTTCCCCAAGCCTTTTGCCGCCAAGACAAGAGTTTGCCCTCCTGGTGAGATATGCGAATACTTCACCAGGATGGAGACAAAGGCCTGGGCAGGAAGTAGATCACACCTCTACCCTCCCACGATGGCGAGTGATTACAGTGATTACAGTGATTACAGTGGTGAGCCTCAAAGGCAGCTATGTGGGTCTTTTGCTTTCTTGCCCTAAGTGCGGCAGGTATGCCCAGACGTGGGTCCCGAGCTCACTGTGCCACCAAATTCAAGCTAGCCTGGCCGAAGAGGGGTGATACCCCTAAACCAGTCCCAGGATGTTAGTTTCTGGTCCAGGGAGGACCTGGCTTGGCAGTTCAGCGCTGGACCGTTCCCATGAGGAGCAGAGTCAATACTCATTTGCATATGGCTAGGTCTAAACTAGGGTAGCATGGTGAGCAAAAGAACGATGGATTTAACCCAGATCTCTTGACTATGGGCGAATGTTTGATTTGTTTTGCATTCCGTCCATCATTTGTCTGTCTTTTGCTTTCTCACCCAAAGTGCGCTAGTTATGCCCAGACGTGGGTTTCGGGCTCACTGTGCCACTGGATTCAAGCTAGCCTGGCTGATGAGGGGGTGATACCCTGAAACTGGTCCCAGGATGCTTGTTTCTGGTCCAGGGAGGACTGGCTTGGCAGTTCGGGCTGGACTGTTCCCATGAGGAGCAGGGTCAAGAATGATTTGCATATGGCTGGGTCTAAACTGGGGTCGCATGGTAAGCAAAAGAATGATTTAACCCAGATCTCTTGACTGGGGGTGAATGTTTGATTTGTTCCACATTCCGTTTCTCATTTGTGTGTCTTTTGCTTTCTTGCCCTAGGTGCACCAGGAAAGCAAATTTCCTTGTATTTACTTTTTGGTCAATGTTTTAACCTAACCCAGAAACCCACTATCTTACACATTCCTCTTCAACTACAGGTTGGATTGCTGAAGAAAGTCAGACAAAATAGGTACAGTTATCATTTTATGTGTGGTTATCATCACGGGCTGCCCCTATGGTTTCTTCTCACTACCATAACAGAAACCCTGCTGTAACATTAATTGGGATATAAAGGAAAAATAGAGGTCTCACTCACATTTGTCAACCACGCATGATACACAAGATATGTGATATTCACGTGCTTTTATAAAGGAATTCATATAAGACATTTGTTCCATCACTATTAGAGGGTGTTTTGCGGAAATTAAAGCATGCCTTAGTTGCCCTACCACTTGACATATCACTATTCCTACCTTAGGGGAGTTTGTGATCTTAAATTTTGCTAGATGACTAAGATACATGTGCATGGGTCTCCAACAATTAAATATAACCTAAATAACACATCAAGTGGGAGGGTGTTTTGGTAATGCGAAATGGGAGTGACCTTATGTATATACTGTATCAAAATATCATATAGCAATGGTGGTATTTGTATTGTTTTTAGCCCTCATGAAGTCGTAGGGATACGTCCCAGAGACGACGGAACGCGTGTTGGCTAAAAGAAGGCAATAAAACACAGCGGCACAAGACAAGAATTCTCTCGTGTTTATTATATGTTTTGTTTAGAATGCATTGATGGATATAAATTGGGTGTGCTTCATGAGGCTAGCCATCTTTGGTGTGACCTGCCCCGGTGATTGACAGCTGCCAGCTATTCTCTGCATCCGGTGTCGCCGAGCAAGGCAGAAGAGATCAAGTTGTTGAATCCAGGGTTCCCAAAGGCCTCTACATGTGCCTCTGAGTGCATCTGTGAGTGGGTGCATTAGTGTGTTAGAGGATCTGTGAGTGGGTGCATGAGCCTGAGTAGGTGCACGAATGCCTGAGTGGGTTTGTCACTGGGCGCGTGTATACATAGGTGGGTCTGTGAGTGAGTGCATGAGTGTTTAAGTGGGTCTGTGAATCAGTGCACAAATCTCTGAGAGGGTCTGTGAGTGGGTGCATGAGTGTCGAATTGGGACTGTGAGTGGGTGCCTAACAATCTGAGTGGGTCTGTGAGTATCTGTGTGAGCCTCTAGGTAGGTGAGTGAGTGGGTACATCAGTGTCTAACTGGGTCTGTCAGTGGGTGCATGTCTCTGAGTGGGTGTGTGAGTGTCTCAGTGGGACTGTGAGTGGGTGTATCAGTGTCTAACTGAGACTGAGGATAGATGTCTAAATTTATATATTTTCTTTTAGTGATATTCGCGAACTTGTTGTGACATATATTTGCGAATTTGCCATGACATTACATGGGGCGGCCACGCAGACAGTCGCGGCAAACTCACGAATATCGGACGTGGGAAAAAAAACTTTTAGCCACATATAAAACACATGTGAAGTTTCTGAAAGACCCTTCTATTTATCCCATGGGGTCAGGACACATGAACCTGACCCCTTATGCCTAGTTCTCCCATTCCATTTCAGCCCTGGGGACTGTCCCGATAAACTAAAATGGCGGCCACAACTCTGTGCTCTGGTTGTGACCAGCCAATCACAGCATTCCTATTGGCCCACGCATTCGTGAATCTTCATGAATTCCCCACAATCGTAGCTATACAAATTAGAATTTCCTTAAATACCTCACTAACTTCTGAACGGATTTACACCAAATAACAAAAAAGCTAAATCTACGAACCAAAAGCTAGCTTTCTGCTAAATTTGGTGTGAATCCGTCGAGCGGTTCGGGCTGCAGCAATGTCTAAAGAGTCTAAGGGAATTAACATGGTAAACACAACACACTTTTTGTGACCCCCCCCTCCCTTTTTCTTGGCCCCCACTTGACAAATCACCCCAAAACTTTTAATGCACAACAAGACTCACTATAACACTTTATTTTGGTGAATTTCGTGATGAAACTATGCCAAAGGTATAGGCAAGTAAATAAACGCTTTTCCAATGGAAATTTGGTCTTAACTTTAACTTCCTACTGGCGACTGCCAGTAGGATATATATATCTTTTACATTTGAAACACAACCCATACCCACCCTAAAAATGCCCACCATAAAACCTTTAATAAAAAAACGTTATATATATATATATATAAACACACATATATATATATATATATATATATATATATATATACCCTTAATACTTACATTTAAAATGTATATGCCTTTACCATTCATACCTTTATAACGAAATTCGTTGTAAAGGCATGTGTGGTAAAGGTATATGTGTTGTAAAATCCTGTGTGGTAATGGTTATTCGTGGTAAAGGTACCTGCGTCTTAACTTAATGGCCACATTGTAATGGTAGGCGTGGTAGCGGACACGTTGTAATGGCTGTTTCCTGCAAGAAATGTTCAAGAAAACGTCTGTAAGCTGTCACAAAATTCACTTCAATGGGGCGTGGCTGTATATGCCACAAGTGAGTTGCCTTCTCGGTTCACCATGGTGTACAAAGATATCTAGGCACACAAATTTGCAAGTCCCTATACCTATGGTGGGATACAGAACTCTTCTCTTCGAGTTCAAAGGTACACAAGCACTGAGTAAATTGTATGTAGCGTAGAAAGGATCCTTCATCATTGAATAGCTTGGCCTGGACTTACTGGATATCCCTTTTGATCTCAACAGCCCGAAGCGGGTGTTCTTGGTAGGTGATCTAGATATGTTTCGTAGAGCTTTTCACTGGGAGTTTCCCATAGTGTTTTGGGAAGAATTGGGCAACCAAGGGGATTTTCTGCACAAAATTGCCATTAAGATATTCTCTGCTGGGAGTCACAAAGCTGGGAATAGTCTCATGGGTATCAGAAGTTAGGTTGAGGCTGAGCTAGCAAGATTAGAGAGTAAAGGAATTTACAAAGGTATTGAATCATCAGAATGGTGGTCTCCTGTGGTCGTGGCCAGACGTGCAAGAAGGGACATAAGACTGTATGTGGACCTTAAGGCACATGAATGAGAGCATTTGTGTGGACAGATTTGCCTTGACTAGGATCAACAAGCTGCTGGCCCTGTCCAACATAGATTTGGCTTCTTTGTACCATCAAATACCTCTTCATTCCACTAGTGAATGTTTCACTACCTTCTTCACCACATTTGGGTGTTACCAGTTCATATTGTTTGGGCTTGCTTTGGTAGCCACGATGTTCCAACACCTAATGTAGCCGCTATTTAAGGGGTGCAGTAGAGTAACACCCTTCCAAGATGACATCTCAGTCATGGGAAAAGACAGGACAGAACATGACATGCAGTTGCGGAAAGTACTGAGTGTCCTTGACAGAAATAGGTTGAAAGCTAAGGAAAAGAAGTGTAAGTTGGCTAGCAATTCTGTATCCTGCCTGGGACATGAAGTATGTAAAGTAAGTGTTTGGTGGATGCTATTGTGATTGCACCTCTACCTACTAGTAAGGATGGTGTGAGAGCTTTTGTTGGGTTCATGGAGATCTACTATAAATGGTTGCAGGTTTTTGCAGAGAAAACATATACCCTTTTGCAACTACTGGGGGAGAAACAACAGTTCCTCTTGATTAGAAGTCTTCTAGAATGCTTCATGTCTATTAAGAATGAGATTAACAAGACCACATTTTGCAGGGTTTTATCCACAAACTACCAGTTTTATAACAGTTGACATAAGTGAATGTGGCGTAGGAACAGTTTTGAAAAAGGTGGAGTCAGATAGGAAGGAAGTCACTGTTGCATTTGCTTCATGCTACTTGTCCTCTACCAAAGAACGGTACACAGTTAAAGAGCGTGAGATGTTGGCATGCGTCTGGGATTTAGACTACTTCAGAGAGTATATGTGGGGCTCTGAATTTAGTCTTCACATGGGCCACAAACCTCTCCTCAAAATGTTTACTAAGTGTGGTCTGTTCAAGACTTCACTCCTATTGCAATAATGTCCATACCCCTTCTTCATCATAACTACAGGGTTGAGTAAGTGGCTGAGGTGATGAAAAGAGTTGCAGATGTTTTGAGCAGGGAACCCCTGCCTCAAACCTTTGATATTAAGAGTGTGAGGGACAGTTATGCTGTGGACTGGGTGAATCCTGGGGCATGTAGTTCCTCTTGGGATTGTAAAGAACAAGTTGAATATCAAGTATACATACTAGTGTCTAGGTACGGACAGTTCAGCAGAGAAGAGTCTGTGAGTGTGGAGAATGTGCTAACTCAATATTGTACTAACTTAGACAAGAGTCAAGTCTTACTTTGTCCTCCTCTAAGTCCCATACCTTGTTTTACCTTTATTCCTTTTAGGATATTAAGTTATAGAGAACCTTACATAGGGCAAAATCTGGTGTGGATGTCTTGTTAGAGGCAGAAGGATTTGTCTCCTAATGTTATCAGATGTAATGTATTAAAAGCTCAGGCTGTGGGAAATAGTGCTATGACAGGAAAAGGGGCACCAAGGAGGGCCCGTGAATATTGGGCTGTAGGACCGTTTCAAACTAGATGTTCGAGTGAAGAAAGGGGGTAGTAAATTTTCCGATCACCGCCAGCTGACTGCTGTACAGAATAATGCATTCTAGGCTGAGTAACAAAAAGGCTTTGCATTTTAGCTAGTTGTTGAAGTGTGCCTGAAAAGTGCCACAAGACGCTGTTACTAGAAGTTCAGATTTCTGACCATGGTGGTGGTGCAATGATGGTGAGATGTTATTGGGGGTGGGGGAGGGTTTCCCAGGCTAATGGTTCCAATATGGATACACATGCATCTCATGCAGAAGCTCCAGTAATTGAGGCAAATATTACTATAAGTGGACATGTGCTGAAGTTTCTTAGGATGCTTGATGACATTGTTGCATAGGTGTTTTGTTTGCAGTTGTTCTTCCTTACTGTTTTGTTTATGTTATTCATCTCTGTGTAAGTGGTGTTTTGCTTGCCTTGTGTTATTTAGTTTTGTGTCTCCTCTCTTCAGTGTAGTTGAGCGTGACTGTTTTGTTGTGTCTTAGGAGGTAGAATGTGTTATGTGCGGTTTTCTCCTTAAGCCAGGCATGGACTGTGGGTTAGTTGTTTTCTATTTGGAGATTCTAGTTCTATGTTCTGTTGAGAAATGTTTGGGCTTAAAACCTTAGGGGCATTTACTGGTTAGGAGAGGAAGTGGTAGCAGCACCTCTGGGTTTCTATCATGTAACTCAGTAAATGCTAATAAATGAGTTATAACTCTGAAGAATCAAGTATTCTTTCTTCACTACACAAATTCCTATTTGTGTCTGATAAAGCCTTAAAATGACCATAGTTCAAATAAGCTGTATCATACAAACCAAGTACCCACTGAACCATGTGCTTCCCACAACTCACTTAACATCCTAATCCCATCATAACCGAATGTTTGGGCACTCCCACACATCATGAAGTCCTCAAACTCATCCTTACAATGCCGATTCTGTCCTAGAACATTTATCCAACATTGCAAACACCATACTGCAAATGTTATTTAGATTATGTTACAGAATCAAAAAACAACTTTCTCTTCCATATTTTCCTAACTTTACGGATACACCGTGGTACAGCAGATCTACATCCATAAAAGCAGGCACAGCCTTCCTCTAATTCACAAAAACATATGATATTTCAATGCTCTCACCTGATGTCTCAAATTATGTGAAGTTGTCTCCACCCAGAGCTCACTCTCTCTTAGACCTATTATCACCTTCTCCTCCACTGGCCTCTGGTTCAAAAATCACTGTGTGTACGAACTCACTGACTTTCCTATAACTACTGCTGAAACAGAGCACATCGGTATATTTTTTTCATGATTCCCATACTGATCCTCATAATACACTTGTAAGGTCAGAACTGATGTCACAGAGCACCAGTGCCTAGGTGCCTCATTCAAAGGGCAGAATAAGTAGAACACTGTAAACCAGTAGTCAGTTTATGAGTAACAACACTACACATCATGCCTTGATTCAACGACTATGGCACTGTCTGAAGCCATGTCACTGAATTTAGATCATCACCCTGCTAAAAGCACAGTTGCGATGAGCTTACATGAACACCTTCCACAATTTTATTTTCAACAAGGTGGTTACTTCAGAGACTAATTCGTAGCTCCATCATTACACATAGTTCTTTTAGTTGATTAAAACACCACAAATAATGCACATGAGACCTGGGTTTCCAGTGCCAAAAGCACTACTGACACACATTAGCTTTTTTTATGCAGTCTCAAATTAGGGTATCTTTCCCAAAGGCTAAGGTTTAGCTGCATTTCTTCAATGATTTGGTACAAATATCAGGTAGGCACATCTTTCATATCAAACCAGTATTTGATGTAGTAAGAACTCTGTGTTTCTCCCACCAAGTAAAGCATACAATCTTACTTGATAACCTGTTTTCTAGTTATTTAAGCTGAAATTGTGAAGCATAAGCTTGATGAATACCAAAATGCCTGCAGTCAGTGTACAGGCAAGTAAAACCAACCAATACCTTACAGTCTCACTAATCAGTACGTATGCTTAATGAGGATTAACACATACAAACAAACCAATACACCTCAGGTAATGTGACTTCTCTATCATTATGTGTACTTGATGTGGTTAAAAGATAAAGGGCCTGATTCACAAAGATAACTAACACTTTTGAGTAAGTTTACTACTTTTCAGTATACACAAACTGCACTTTTATGGTAATTTAGACTTTTGTAGTAACTTACATTTTAGTAGTAAATCCAGCACTACACATGGCCAACAACTGGTACTGCAACACATTCCCATAGAAAATAATGGTGGTAGAAACTTGCTACTAAAGTGTAAATTACTACAACATTTCAGTTTGTGAATACCAAAAAGTAGTAACCTTACTAAAAAGTGTAAATTAGTACAAAGTGCTGTGTGTGAATCAGGCCCATTGTATATATAACTCTAAGCTCTGACTACATTTTATGCATACTTTATATAGACAACTTTCATTTTCAAGTGAAAGGCACTATATTTTCTAGACTGGATAATAAGTTCTTACTGTTACAAGATACAATTTGCACTCTGGCCTCTGACGCAAAACCCTTTGGTCCATGGGTGTGTTACAATGAAAAGCACTGCAGAACACAACTTCCCAAACTGTTTTTATAATGCTTCCCCCATCTATTACGATATTTGCAACACTTTACAATTTGATTCACAAGAGGTTATCTCTGCCAAGACGAAATTAGAAGAAATGTCATAGATCTAAATATACTGCATCAAAAGACCCAGAGAACACTATATGTCTTGCAACCATATTTGAAAGGGAAGAGTTGACAGGAGCAGCCGAACAACAGCAGATAGGGGATGGATAAAAACACAATGTTCCATCTTCTCAGACTACTGAACGTAGCGAAGCACTAGTATCTATGATTTTGCAATACATCCATTGGTTGCTAGGCAGCAGAACGTTCATAATATGAATGAAAAGCATAATGTTGTAAAACTTTGGTCATTTGTGCTATGACATTACCATTGACATTACAGAATAAATAGAGATTTAATCATCCAAATGTAATTTTATTGGACAAGAAGGAACAGAAACCCGCCTCAGAATGCCAAATCGATCAATGGAAAGTTCTTAGTATGCAACAGTGAAATGGCATAATGTTACATTCACGTTTAACAACACATCTACTAGCTTCTAAAAGATAAGCAATAACACGTTTTAAAATGTCAATCATTAAAAAATAACAAATGACTAATACTTATTTTTTTAGTGGTTGCATAGTAGTCTGTCAAGCTTAAAGAAACCAGAAATGCACTAAAGCAAAAATATTTACAGTACTAATACACAACACGGATAACAGTTGCGAGCACAGATCAATCATTATGAAGACAACTGGTGCAAATCCTGAGCGACAACAGCCTACATACCTGCCAATGCACCAATTTTAAGCGAAAGGAGTAGTGCATAGTAATCATGAGCTCTGGTCTCAATCAGGTGGTGATGGTCCATACGAGCTCACTGTGACTGGAGCAGTTTCCTAGATGAGTGGGTACTCCAGTGTATATTTGCTACAGCTGTTGGTCCCATAAATGAGTAAAATTCACAAAAGAAACCAACACGAAAAAGCAATTTAGAGGAACAAAGGGTAGAAGACTCGTTGTTTTCCCTTAATTCACCCTTCCTCAGGGAGGAAGATGTAGAAAGCCTGATGTAGGAGATCAAGCAAGAAGAAAGAAGTGAAGCCTTGGCAAAAATTTAAAATGAGAAGCAAAGGGCCCGATGGTATTCCGGGGAAACTCTATAAATCTCTCTTTGATGATCTCCCAAGAATATGGAAGTCACTGTTTAATGGCATTGTACGGGATGGGGCCTCACCTCCTGCATCCTGGCTGAAGCTACAATTGTAGTCATCTCAAAACAGAAAAAAACCTCAAGCATTGTGAGTCAAATTGGCCTATTTCTCAACTGAATGTAGACTATAAAAGATTCACCGGGATCCTCACAAAAAGACTCTCAGGCATTGCATCAAAGCTAATCTCTGAACACCAACAAGGTTTTATGCTTGGGAGACAGCTTACTGAGCAAGTGCAAAAGCTGACTGAGGTTATAGACTCGGCAACTCTATTTTGATTGCAGTAGTTACATTCGACACAGCCTAAACTTTTGAACAGGTGAACTGGCAATATCGGTGGTCATGTTTGGGCAAATTTGGAGTTCCAACCCAGTTTGTGAATGCTTTGAAAAGGCTAAACTTGAATGCTTCTGCACGGGTTTTGGTCAATGGTACATTGTCGGAGAAACTTTAGATCACCAGGGGCACTCGTCAGGGGTACCCTTTATCTCCGATATTTTTTTATTTTAATATTGAACCCCTTGCCCATAAAGTAAGAGAATGGGCTAAGATCTCACCCTTTGAAGCTGAGGGGTGTACAAAGATAGCCTTATGCGCTGACAATTTAATCTTATTTACAAAGTGTCCCGAGGAAATGATGCTGAATTTTGAGCAACTAGCTTCTGAATTTGGAACTCTGTCTGGATACAAGTAAAATCATGAAAAGACATGGTGATCCTACCCAAACTTCTGTACCTTTTCATTAATCTCCCCTATGCACCTGGTCCGGCCTTTTTTAAGATCCTCAAAGCTCAGATGATTCGCCTTGCTTGGGGCGGAAAGCAGCCCAGACTGAAATGGGAAACGTTGACGCTACCATATACGCATGGCGGCTTCGAGGCCCCTGACTTTGAATTATATTATTTAAGTGCACAGGCACACTACGCGACGTACTGGTTCCACCCGCCTCCTTTCATGCCACACCTAGCAGTGGAACAATACTACACACAGCCCACCGTCCGGATTCATTGCCACGCAACCAAGGAAAAGCGATGTGTACTCCACCACAGTGAAGTGCACAGTAGAGGCGTGGGAAAAAATTGTGAAACAACTGAGCATGGAGATGGTATACTCCCCGTTGCTCCGGGTAGTTGGACATCCAGCCCTGGAGGTGACTCGGGAGCTGCGGTGTCATCAGCTCCTCAACAGGCTGAACATAGCGACATGGGGGATCTGTACCTAGATGGCGCATTTCGCACCAAAGACCAGTTTTTCTTTGATAAGGAGCCAGGCTCGATTGACCTGTTTCCATATCTTCGTTTAAGGCAGAGTGTAAAAGCTGTGACCCCTACCTACCCCACTGAACGCCCTACATTAGGACCGCTTCATAGCTTACTCAAGACTACCAGTCCCGCCCATGTTGTCTCCCTTATATACCACAGTACACAGAGTGAGATGCGCACAAATGCGGGGACAGCCAGGGTGCAATGGGAACAAGAGATAGGAGAACGACTGGACGACAAGAAGTAGGGATACTGCTGCGAGCAGACAGGCAAGATATCAGCAAATAGCCGATTACGAATCATTCACTACAAATATCTTCAGCGACTCTACTACACCCTGCTCAAACTTTTTAAGTTTAAGCTGCGCGATAGCGATGCTTGTGAAAGATGCAGGCATGAGAAGTCGGGATTCCTACACCTAGCCTGGTAGTGTGGTGTGATACGAACGTTCTGGGATGAGGTATTGGGAGCATTGGGGCAAATGGCTGCGATAACGATTGCACAAACACCAATGGTGGCTCTTTTAGGCTACACAGCAGACATACTCCCGACATACTGCAAATTCATCGCATTGGGGCTCCTGCTAGCTAAGCGACATGTGGCGTGCAGATGGGGTAGAGGGCGGGCCCCTAAATTTAAAGATTGGTTGAAAGACCTCCTCATATGGCAGGAACAAACTTTAACATATGCAGAACTGCTGCCCACTGCCTCTCGGCCGAGAGACATTTGGGACCCATTGCGCGCGTATCTGCTTGCACACCCGGAGGTGACCGGTGACACGACTGACCCTCCACCCCCTACTGACTAGGTGGACTGAACTGAATGGACTTGGGGCTGGGCCCCTGCCCCCGGACGCATGCGACCTTCTCCCCGGGTTTGGAATACTCCCACAGGGATCGCAGTTGGGGGTCGGGGAATTGTGGATACGGAAACTGAGACGGTTGTCTACCTTATGGCTAACACACTCTAACATCATCAATCTACAAGGCGGACAATGTACGTACGCAACAGGGAAAAATGTCATGGCTGTTTTTGCATGTTATTATAATTGATAATTCTGAGATACAACCCGCTGTGTGTACACTGTTTGCTGTACTTTAGAAATGTTAATAAAAGCTTTACATTTTTTTTTTTTTAAATCATGAAAAGACTGAAGTCATGACATGGAATCTAGATTATAGTGACGTTTCTTGAAAAATAAAGTGAGGTACTTGAGCCAAAGGCTGGAAATGATTCCCAAGATTAGCAGGGACAGGGTTTCAAGAGAAGTAAAGAACCTATTAGCAAAATGGCGAAATCTACCATTGTCAATCTATGGTCATAATAATCTGATTAAAATGTGCATCCTCCCCAAACTTACATTTGTTTTTAGATGCATTCCGCTCTAGTGTGAGAAACAAGCAATTAAAAAGATCAAAAGCATTTTAAATAGTTTCATCTGGGTCTCGAAAGATGGCAGAATATCCTGGAAAAACTGAGAGTGAAATTGAGGAGGGGTGGCTTACAATTGCATGACATCTTATTTTATTGTTGGGCTGTTCAATTTAAATCATTCAGGATGCTTCTGGGTTTGCCTTATGAGACTACTAAAGGGCAATTGTGTCAGGCAATGTTAAAAAGCTATAAGTGGGGTAGTGGCTTCGCTTAAAAATTTGGCTCTCCAAAGTTTTTTTTTAAAAAGTCAGATTGACAACTCTTAGAACAGGGGCCTAGTATGGTATTTTATAAGATCTAGATGGGCTATCCCCTCACTCCAAGATGGCTCCCATTTATGATTCCCCAGGTACCCCAGAGTGTTTGACAGACGCTTTGAGCATACCTCCTAGGACATCCGAGTTTACAGTTTGGGGGGACTTACTGAGGTTTGAAGTAATGGGAATTGTTTTTGCATAAAGACCAATTTCAAGCTGTTTAAGTTGAAGTATATCCAACTCTCTTCCTGTTGTAGAGGGTTTAAACAAGATTAAAAGGCTTTGAAGGCTGTAGTGTGAGGAAACAGCGTTGAGGCCGGACTGGTTAAGAAAGACGTTTCCACGTGGTAAGAGCCTCTCTCTGAGGCCTTACAAGACCACAGCTTTATGCAATTTGGGAAGACTACTGGCCTGCCCAGTAGCTCAGTAGCTGGAGGACACCTGGTAAATCTGGCTTAAACTGTTATATACCACTGTAAAACCTGCCTTCCTCAAAAGGAAACATCTGTTTACCTTGAACAGGGCATATTAGATCCCGTATAAGATTTCTGAAATGGGTGAAGCTCGAGGTGTAGAGTGTAAGAAGTATACAGCCCCGGATGTAAATAAAATATACGTTTGCAGTGTCCTGCCTTAACTCAATTCTGGGAGGAGGAGTCTTGAGGTAATTTCAAAAACAATGGGGAGGAGAATTTAATGTAAGCCCAATTGCAATACTATTTAGGATACAGATGAATGATTACAGAAGTCATCTCCGAAAAGAGAGCCAATTCATTTTTTATTTGATCTTGATAGAGAGACATAGTATATGTAAAACGTGGGTAGATGTAAACCCTTCCATGAAGCAGGAGTCCATAGCAGAAGTGAAGAGAATTGGCAATCTAGATCTCGTTACCTGAAAAGAGAAAAAGATCCAGTTCTGGAAACATATAAGTGCCTGGCTAGCGATCAAATAAAATATAATAAGGTCACTGGTCCAATTATTACACCAATTTCATGACCCACACTCTCTTGCTTTGGCATTGGATAAGAAGGAAAGTGTCTGTATGCAAAAAAAAGTAGAAGCCTAGCATCTGTGATGTGGAGGCGGATCTGCTCAGTCCTTGGGCAAAAATGGGCAATGCATGACTTCGCAAACTGGGCAGAGGCCGACAGCCTCAAGTAATTCAGTGTTCACCAAAATTCTGTTTAGTTTGTATAGTTTTATTTTGCCTCACTGAATACACTTTTGGAAATACAGACACATGTCAGATGACGCTCCCGCTGTACCATCCTCTACCTGGAAAAGCCTGCTAGATATGGTTTCAGAATACAATATAAATAGTATCTAAAGTGGTCCATGCACCATTTGGCATAAACCTTGTTCTTGTGTATTAAGAGGTGCTACATCATATCAAAAACAAGTAACATCTTTAAATTCAGGTTATAAAAAGTAACATCTGCGGATGCAGCACATAATCAATATTCTACCTGGTCGAATTCTAGAAACTACCAGTACTGTACGGTATGTGAGAATGCAGACGGTACAGCGCTGCCCTAGTCATGAAAAACAGAAAGAACAAAACATGATCTAGTTAAAGACAATGCTAATTAAATAAACTCCCAACAGGTTTAACCTTGCATAGAGCAACAAATGAAACTAAACTAAAATTAATTCACCTTGATCCTATTGTACAGCTTAACTGAACATGGATTAATCATGCAAGAAATACCGTCCATCCTGAGAGGGTGGTAGTCATTTCTGCTCTTATAGTAATCGCTGGCAAAAAAAGGTATTACACAAAGTAATATCTCACCAATGGCCAACCCGACTGGTTGATGTTTCTGGCATAATCCCCATGGAGAGAAGGAACACCACACACTCCTGCAGGTTTCAGGAACACTTCTTGGTGCCCCCCCCCCAAACCCAATCCACATTACGACCTGCAAAATACTAGTATTTTCCCTTCCTCCTGTAGAATTTCTCTCAAAACTGTGTTGGAAAGGGGCAGGCCTTATTTGCACGTGGAGACCACTATGCAAATGATGTTCTCAGGGAAGGAGGAACTCAAAGTTAGCTGTGCCACATAACAGAATTCAGGCTTCCGCACAGCATTGTGTAATCGGCACCGAACCCCAGTGGGCGATTACTACTGTTGTCATTTAGTGGTACCTCACTGCTTGTTACATCATGTGAGCTCATCATATACACTTGAATAATTGAAAAAAAGACATTGTGTAAGGCGTTCACTGCCTCTGCTCTGCAATAAAGATATTTTATCTCGCAATTCAGTGCAGTTGTAAATGACTTCTTATTCAGCATGATACACACGATAATTTTATTGTGTGCACTTCAATACCGCCAGCTTCCTATTTCAATAAAAAAAAACACACACACACACGCTCACGCACGCACGCACACACACACACACACACACACACACACTCTCTCTCTCTTTGTTAAAGAGGACAACTCTATTGTACAAACTCGGCTAAATGTTGACATTGTTAACGAGTAGTTCCATTTTCTTTAGCTTGCGCTTGTTCTTTGGCATGGGCTTGTCATAAAGACCATTTTTCAGAAGATGCTCTTTGCTGTGATGGATCTGGGCACCGTGCTGGATCTGAAATGAGCACAACGCTTGAAGGGGGCGTAGTATAGTCTGTCACAAAAATGAAAGAACAGGAAAAAAGAAGCATTTAACAAACACTTTGAAAAGATATCCAAGGACAAAGCACGTTGTTGACTCAAAACAACTACACGACCTTAAGCATTACATCAGTTTAACAAATGAAGACAGTAGAGAAGGCGATACCTTATGACAATGGAAAGATGTTCATAGCATTTCAACATGTGAACTTAAAAAGCATCGCCTTTCGTTCAAATAGCTCTTTCAGCAATCTGTCTTAAAAACATACATACATTAACATCACTGCCTTGAAGACCAAACCATGAATGGGGACATGGAGCATATTAAGGTACAGAGAGGCAGAGCAGTGGTTAGGAAAGACACTGCAAAAAGCTCTACTCCGCAAACATCAAAAGGCCTGAATAAGTAAAAGCTTTAGGACGTTACTCATACAAAATGGCTATCAATAACCTACTTTGTGTTCTATGACCCCAGTACACAAAACTAACATATCTCGCTTGAAAAAATTAATGAACGGTAACATTTACATATGTTCTACAAGACAAGCAAAGTCCGTTTTGGAAAACTAAACTAAATAAATTAAAGAAAGCATAACTACTCTCTATAAAGGCTACAGGTTTTCAATCTCAACATGCCTAGGTGGCATTTACTGTTTAGTCAAATAATTAGACTGAAATGTATAATATCAGGATTAGACTGAAAAGGATGTCAGAACCCCTGTTAGAGGGCCACAGGGCAAGCAGGAGCTACTAGGCCCAATCATGAGGGTTGAGGCCTTTTATTTCTGATGTTCCAGGGCCTGAACTACTATGGATCCTCAGCAGATGGGTCAAGTACCCCGTCAACACTTGACTGCTAGTGGTAGCGCGGATCGAGTAGTCCAAGGCTTCTCGGGAAGGAGGTAGGCACAGTGTGGTGAACACAGGCTCACAGCTCAAAATACGCTCAGCAGCAGCAATAATTGATTGTCCAATCAAATACTTGCTTTTATGGATAACGGGGTATTTCTTTATGAACAGAAAGTAAAATACGACACTCACAAACAATGCACACAGTTGTCGGAGGTCCCGGCTCCAGTCTTTCGTGGGTAGGTCCCTGAGTCACTCTACCCTCTCTCGAGTGGTAATGGTTATTCCCCATTCACTATAGGCGACATTCAGGTTAAGCTCCACTAGTAGCCTGAGTCTCAGTAGTCCCATTCTAACTCTTTTTTAAAGCCAAAAGTGTTCTAGCACTGAAGCGCTATTTGGCAGGCAAATTTCCCCAGGGCTGTCTGGACCATAAATCAGTCTTACCTGCACCAGCAGGATCTGAGCGACCAGAGTCTCTGAGCGCGCCCTCTATGTGGCCACTGAAGCTGCAGCGGTTGCCTCCAGCAAGTGTTTCACATGCGGCCCGGGAGGGCTGCAGTCAGATGTCCTAGAGTTCATCACACATGGTCCTGCAGCGGCCGTGGGGTTGTTGATGCTCCTCCTATGCTAGAGTTCCTTGAGATCCTCTCCATAAGTAGGAGTTTGCTGACTTAGCTCCAAACACGGGCTATGGCCTGATTGGCAAGGTAGCATTGTTCACGGCGGCCCTCCTAGCATAAGGGGTCGTCGACTTAGGTCTCCTCACCAGCTACGGACATCTTCACCTCGCAATTGATATCCAATCACCAGGATCCCTCACTGGACCTCGCTCCCTCCAACTCTCTCCTCTCGCTCAGAGGGCACACTGGTCTTAGCAAGCAGGCAGGAGCTGGTGCTTCAGGTTTGAAGTCCCTTGGTGATGTACCCTTACCTAGATGGCAGACTGGCAGGCCCTGGCCCCACAGTCCTGATCGCAGGCCAGTCGCAGCTGGCATGGCTCGTGGGTGGGGTGGCGCGGGGGTTTAATTTAACTTTAAAAAAAATGTAAACTTACCTTTCCGCTGGCCAGGTCCCGCGTCTTCCTTGCTCCTGCTCTCCTGCCTCCGGCAGGAACAGGAAGCAGAAGCAGGCATCCAGGCTCCCTCCCAGCCAATCACAACGCTGCAAGTAGCGTTGTGATTGGTTGGGATGCCGCCCAGTCAGGGCCTTATGGGGAGGCCATGTTCTCCATACAGGTTGCATTGCAGCCTGCATGGAGAATGGCAGAGTGCACACAACTGGTTTGGGCGGCCCCAGGGGGGGTGACCACACAATCTTTGCGCACTGGGGAGTGGGCAGGCACACCACTCCTCCCCTGCTCGCAGAGCAGCCCAGCCCGCCCGCATGCCCGCAACTAAACATAAAATGGTAATAACCGAAAGTTATTACCATTTTATGTTTCTGCTTCTCGCACTGCGAGAAAGCAGTGGGGCGACGCTCCTCCGCCCTAGTGGAGGAGCCGCCCCTGTCACAGGCAGAAGTCTTGCAGAGCATCTCCTCACTCAGCCCAACTGGCTGCTTGACAGTTGACACCAAATATGATTTAGAGTCTGAGTCTTTGAAGTCTATGTTGGGGGTCTGTATCCTTTTGAAGTACCCTCTCCTTTGTATTGCCTTTCTTCTAAAAAGCAGTGTGTTAAAGCATGAGCAACTCCAAATCTGATCCCCACGACACAGGGCACGGGAATGACTAGAGGTTCACACCTGGATGTCAGCCACGGTAATATTTGTATCAAAAGGTTACACCAGGGACTCAACCCTACTCTTTATGATTCTCTTATCACCCACATCTCCTTCCTAAGATGCGCCCAGGGCCCTTCCCAATGACCACTTTCTGAATAAAAGTGCACCCTTTGAACTGTACTGAAGAGCCTAGCTCTTCAGTACTCCAGTGTGTCCTACCCAGCTTTACAGGAATGGAGCAATCCACCAATCTGTCTGGGGGATTCCTCTACCTCCTCCCCTCATGTTTCTCCAGTGAGCCCTGGTTCTCAGAAAATGGAATACAGAGTCTTCCATGCATTGTACCATTCACAAGCACACATACACTTAGCACATGCATTTAGCATACACGCACTGCACACTACTACATCCTCCATGTATTGTACCCTTCACAGACACACATGTATATATTATGCACACATGCATATAATAACTATTTACTGCACAGCACAGCATTATCCCTGTATTGTACCATTCCAAGGTACACATACACCCAGCACATTTGTACCACAGATGCACAGCGCAGTACTCAACTCCAAATCGATGTAGGCCTAAGGTGAGCACACAGCAGTGAACTTTGAATGAGCGAGCCTGCAGGCCTCACTACAGTGACACAGATAACAAGCATTAGCATAGCCAATAGGTCTCGCCTTTGGGACCTTATAAGTATTTAATTATGCAGCACAATATCCTTGGTGCAACATCAACTGCTGCTTGGCTAAACACTTATAATGTCCCATTCATTCCTTTTTATTTTTTGCATTATGTAGCGCGAATGAAGGTATCAAAGCACTTTACATAAGTACTAGTTCCATTACAGAAATCTGCCCGGTGGGTGATAATGTGCTGCATGGCTAAACACTTATAAGGTCCCAAAGGCGAGACCTATTGGCTAAGCCAATGCTTGTTTTCTGACTGCAGTGACAGCAGGCACATGGATGTGCGCTGCTCACACTGCTCACTTCTCACTAGTGGAGAAGTTACAGCATGACGTCATGCCAGCTGAGTGTTGTAGGAGAAGGAAATCCTTTAAAGAGAGTCATTTTCTCTTTGGATTTCCCTTCTCTTTGAAACGCAGGAGCAGCAACATTGTCGTGGTGTCACCAGGGCTTTAAGTGGAAGCTTTTTGAATATTATAAACAAGTCATAGTTGCTGCTTATTTATCTTATGCAACTAACAACCATTGACAAAGCCATTAGTCCTGACTTGTTGTAGGTATGATGTTACTTGTTGTATCATATATCTGGATTCAATGACAGAAACAGCAAAATACAAGCCGAGCGGCACACTATGCTAAAGCACAGATTTTTAGCTTAAGTGTTTTAAGCCACGCCCTTAATTACATTGGCCACGCCCCTTTGAGAGACCCCTACCCCCCGCCGTTTTCTCATCCCACTTAAAGCCCTGGCATTAAGTGCTAGCGGCAATCTGTCATGTCTATTTACCCCCCTAGACTGTGTCTCTAGATTCCAGTGTCTGCACACCAGTGCCTGTAACGGTACCTGTGTGTCTAACTCCAAGTGTCAGTCTATCCCTGCCTGTTACTTTCCCTGTGTGTCTAAGTCCCGGTGTGTCTATCCGTGCCTGCTACTGTACCTGTGTGTCTACGTCCCAGAGTCACTCTGTGTTTTCCTGTACCTGTGTGCCCAAGTCACAGTCTATCAATGCCCCCTCCCCCTTCCCCCCCTCAGAGTGTGCCTGTGGCTCTCGTTAGCGCAGCACCGCTGCCTCCGGGCCTTTCACAACCTCAGAAGCTCACACTCATTCTTCACTCGAGCCCGCCTCGCGCAGGGCAGTGCTGCCTGCCAGACCTTTCACCCCTGAAACAGAGGGGAGCAGGGGTGTGGTGAGAAGCTGGAAGAGGAATGTAAGAAGGACTGCTTCGGAACGGGGACTCCAAAAGAGCTTGGTGACGCATCCCTGCCAAAACGAGGAATAACAGGCGGGTGGGAGAACACTAAACTACAAAATGCAAGCAAATGCAATGTTTACATTACAGGTCCTACACAGATAACGTACATGGATTCATTTATTGTTTTGAAACAGAGTAACTAAAATTAGATGCCAATGTAACATATCCGCGAATTAGGTTGAACATTAAATATTTCCTATGGCACTATAAATCATCAGGAAGTGCAATTCTGCATGCGTCCATTTTCTGATGTCTGCCCATACTACTATGAACAACAATTGTGCCCAAAAAGTCAGTATGTAAATGTAGGCGTTTGAAAATATTGTGACAACACATCCTGAACGGCGATTTAGAAACTATGGTGCATTTGCACCCTCTCACCCGTCTTTATAGTTAAGAATTCCAAAAACGTGTTGATTTTCAAATAAAAACACACTACACATAATGTACACGGTGAATGTCGTGGGACCCTAACAAGTCTGAGAATGCCACATACACTAAAGGGCAACAGAAGACACGTGCAAGAAATGGGACCGCAGATATCGATGCGCCTCAGATCCAAAAGAAGGCATAAAGTTAACAACACGATTATGACATTTAAGTGTACAAGGAATGTGTCCTGGCCGAGCAACCAGATAAAGACCAACACTTGTCAGAACGACTCCTGCGTGCCAAAACGGGAAATGCTCAAACAGGGGCGCCAATACTTAAGAACGAAACGACATTGTGCATCACATTATACTGTTCAGAAGAGGGGATCGGGGGCTGAAAAGATAGGAGTGCTTCGACTTCACTTTTCAAGCACTGCACTCGTGCTTGTGGCGGCATCCACCTTGCGGGAGTGAGCAGCGGCCATATGTTTGTAATTAACGTGGCCGCGCCGCTGCTCGCTCCCGCAAGGTGGATGCCGTCACAAGCACGAGTGCAGTGCTTGAAAAGTGAAGACCGATTGCTAAAGGCCCTCTCCTAGAGCAACGCATGCGTGCTGCCTATTCGAGACCTAAAAAGGACCTGTTCACTCTCACTGGTCACTACACAGTATGTTGCCACCACCACGCTTGTGCTGTTTAACTCCTGGTAAAGGCAGTAGCCTTTCATCACTATGAGGGTAGTGCTTTGGGCGCCCCTTCCAGTCCAAAAAGAGCGCAATCCATGAGACAGGCCTATGTCATGGTGCACACGCATGGTCTGTGTTCGCCTGTGACAACAAAAATTAGCATTAGGGATAAGGAATTCATTACAGCTTGGGCACTCATGGCAGGAGTGCATGTCCATCACCGTGTGAGTGACTTTTCCGCCCCAACAGATAATATCATAAGAACAAGAATGGGAAATTCTAAAAGAGCACCTGAAAGCTAAATTTAACACCAGTGGATAATATAGCACAAATGCTGAAACAAATGGAAGAGAAAATTTATTTTATATTTATTTAAATATTATAAAATGGGGTGGTGTGGTCCACACCCAGTAAAATGGTTGCGTATGCAGACTCTGCTCGAGTGACTGAAACAAGTGGGATGCTAAGCCTGTGAGCAGCTAATGGAGTGTAAGTCTGAATTTTTTATCCATCTGGGTTGTGCAGAAAGCCACACAAGACGGCCAGCGAACCTTCAGCCACACTATGCCCGTCATGCTCAGGCCTACTGCCTCCGATTCAGTGCTTGGCGCCCGGCACATTGTGCCGCTCAAATTCACACTGTATTGAAGACTTCGTATGTTCCTTGGGGATCTCACCACCGCACTGCATCCTTTGCAAAAAACGCTGCTTCGTTATTGGGCCACCTGTCCTTGGATTCATTTTCCTACTACTGAATTGTTGCCCCGCCCAATGCCCAGCTTCAGGCATCGAGGCACTTAAATTCAAGACCAATGTGAATGATAATGTTCAGTTTGGATTATCTAATGAGCTTCCATGACACTTGAAGAACTGGCACTGTATGATACTGTTACCGTACCTTTTTATACTTCAGCTACATGCAGACTATTACATAGGACATTTCACTCGTAGTGACAGCATATTATATTCTCATACTATGACCTGTACATAATTAACTTTATTTGCAGCAGTTGCTCCTGGGTGGCCCGCGGTGGTGCCCTTAGTCCTGTACCTAGCTACAGGAAAGGAGGGATTCTCGTCAGAGCAGTGGGTTGAGGCATGGACATGTGGTGTCTCTGGGTGTTTCTCTTTCAGTTCTTATGTCTCATTTCTCTACTGAGGTCACTATTCTTTCCTCTACTCTCGATCCAAAATCTGACGATTGTCTGCCTCACATATCTTGGTACCCTTACAATGTCATTTTCAATTATGTTATTAATCTCTTTGGGTGATTTCCAGTCATGCTACTTCTGGGAAAGCACCAATATACAATACTCTTTACAACAGAGTTTTAGCAGAATTGTCTTTTTACTATCATGTCACATAGCCCAAGAAGCTATGACATAATTATTAATATTAGATGCCTAATAACAAAGTAAATATACTATCTTTGAAATTTAAATCACCCTGAAAAAAGGAGAACAATTATGGATTATTTATAAATTAAAAGGTGATGGTCACTTCTACAAAAGACTGGATTATCACAAGTGAAAGCTGCTCAGATGTACGCATGCTCAGCTGCTCACAAAAAGGAAAAACGATCTCGATAAAATGCAGGTTTGTCAATCGTTTCTAATTAAGATGACACGGAAAGCAGATGGTTGATCACCAAACTAAGGAAAGATCATTTAGATTTTGTTTTTTGATCATTTACATTTCTATGTGATTAATGTTTATGCATCCTAAAGTGATACCAGTGCTTAATTTTAGCAGATGGTTGCAGGTGAGGCCCACTGCCACTTATTTTTGGGGACTGGCCCTTATTTTCCTCATCAGACTTTGACTGATAGCGAGAGTGTGAAAAATACACAAGGGCAAAGAAGGAGGAAGAAAATAATGCAAAACCTGTAGGAGGAAGCAGGAACCTGTAAGAGTACGATAAAGGGGCCTAGGGTGTCCGATGGTGGATCAAAGAAGTATGAGTTGAAATCAAGAGTATGTAGCCTTGGTATGCGGCACACAGACATTCAATAGTGGCGGCTGTGGGCTGCTCAACGAAAGCTTTGTCCCCAGCACATATTCTTTTACAAATTAAGCACTGAGTGATTCCCTTAACCTCTGGCTTAAACTCAACAATATAGTCTTCAACCTACAGTGTGATATTTGCCTGACTGTTGAAGAGATTTTAACCTCCCAAGGGATGGTATTTTGGGTAGAATCTCTTATGCCAAACTTAAGCCCAACATATCACACTTTTAAATTATTTATTTTTGCAATTCACACAACCTTGTTTTCCCATGGTGTCTTTTTAACCCAACAAGTAGGGACTATATATTTTCTCTCACTCTCATAATGCCACTTCTAGAACTGGCTGTCTTTTAACCACAAATTACGTATCTCTTATGTACATAACCCTGAAATTGAACAATTTTTATCAGATCACGTATCTATCTTGTGACTAAAAACTTGACTGCCCTGCTACTAAACTCAAGAATGGTCAGTAGGATGATAATCAAGAACTCTGTCCTCAACTTTCTCGAGTTTAACAAAATAAAGTGGAAACATCGCCAGAATTCCAGCAAGAGAATCTAAAAGCAACAATATCAGGCACTACGATCAACATAATGGCGGGCAAAAACAAAAAGTTCAATCTGAAACTAAATGAATTAGAAATGAAAATACACTGCTTATAACACAAAACCTTATGCTGCAGGAACCAGGAATTTCAAGGTTTGCTAGACTTAAATATAAATAAAATAGGATTTTAAGATATAAAACTCATACACAAGTGACAAGGGTAAAGCTGCAAACCTCTGTTTGAAAATCAAAGAGGGCAAAACCTTAGCTACATTATTACCATTCAAAAAAGGCAAAACAAATATACCAGTCATCAGAGACTAAGCTGGCTCAACTCAAACATTAAACAAAGACTTTTTGGAGGGATTCCACTCCTTTTGCAAAAAATGTATATAATTCAAATGAGGAGATCTCAATTATGGAGTGTAATAGATACCTGGAAGATACATTTACTCTTAATAATGAGATCACCAGTACAGAAATGTATAAAGCCATAAACTATTTATAACTAGGCAAATCACCAGGACCAGATGGCCTAAGCGAGAAATTCTCTAAATCATTCTCACACCATATTGTCAACCCCCTAGAAACTCTATTCACCCATTTTGGGAGTTCTATGAGAACATAAACCACTGAGGCAAAAGCTACTTAGATTTAAAACAAGTACAGACCGCTCTCCCTCATAAACATCAATTATAAAATGCATGCCAAAATCCTAGCATCAAGATCAGGGAAGGTACTTAATTCACTTATTTATCCCACAAAAATTAGATTTATAAAAGACAGGTTTGCATTGGACAACAGAAGGCTTTTCTGTTGTGTACTTGAAAAGCGAAAGTATTAAACATCCCACTGTCGCAATTTTCTTAGATGTGGAGAAGGCTTTCAACAAAGTCTTATGGCCTTTCCTAAAATCCTTTTTTTAAAATAAATATAACCTCAGAGAGGATTCCATCCTTATGTGCTTCGCATTATAAGCAAACCCTGAAGTGGGCACCAGAATAAACAGATCTCTCTCTAAACCTTTCCCTCTCACACAGAGGACTTGATAGGGGTGCCCCATAGCACCCTTTTTATTTCCGTTGGATATTAAACCTCTCTTGTCCACCTTGAGTTTAAACCCTAACATTTTTTGTATAACTTTTCAATCTGTTACTTTGGCAGTCACAACTTATGCAGATGATATTCTGATATCTACGGAGAATTCCACAACTGCGATATACCAGCAATCTTGGAGGTTATACTGCAGTTTCTGGTTCCTCCTTAAATAAAGAGAACACCGAGGTTTTTCAACTCTATAACCTATGCAACACAACGAGGTTCACCTATTTCAACCTTAAATGGCAACACAATACGATATAATAATTAGCCTTTCGGTTTTGTAGGAAAATGAATGATTCCATCATCCTTAACTAAACTAAAATCTTAACCAAAATCAAAGGTCTTCTAACAAGGAAGTATCATAAGTTTATGAACTGAGACAGTTAAAATGATGATTATTCCTAATGTCAACTTCGTAACTAGCATGCTTCCCATCTCACTCTCTAATAATTTCTATAAAATAGAAGATACATACATTTTGATTTCATCCGGAAAAACAAAAAAAGATAACTGCATTATAAAAACATAGACTTTCAAAATCTATGGTGGCTGTACGCTCCCTGACTTTGTGAGATATCAAACTGATTTCCATGTTAAACAAGAGAGCTGATGGCTTCGAGAACCTTACCCCTTGAATCTACCATGGCTAACCAAGGAACAGGAGTTACTCTCTCATCTTAGTTTAAATACATCCTTAACAGTAAGACTTATCAAATTCACACACTCCTAAGACAGTATTAATAACACTACACAATCTCTTAAAGAAAATTGATAATAAATTGGACCACAAAACGTTGCGATCTTAAGCTGCTCCTCCCAGGTATAACCATAACAATAAGGTGGCTGGGAAACCCCTCTCTGGGATACCAGGGGAATAAAAGGTATAACACTTATTGAAGATCTAGGGAAAGGAAAATCTTCTAACTTTTTCAGACCTGCAAATAAAATATGATGTATTTGATTTGAACATTACCAAAAATCAAAGCAGCAATTAGTAAACTCAGTAGACTGCATACTCCATACCTAACCATACATATTCATAAATTCTTTAATTCTGGACACCCAGCAGCCCAATTTTACAAGATTCTTTTCCCTAAGAGAAAAACTTTACCTCACTAACGAAATAACCAAAGAAGGGTCTCTATCCTGCCTTGAATTGGATCTTTCTCTAATAACTGATTAGACAGGGAACAATATATACAAATTCCCCATTACAGCTAAAATCTCTCCCTCTCTTGCCCCAAACCAGACTTTGGATGACCCTTGACAGACTCTTTAAACACAATCTTATTGATTCTGATAAATGCTGGAATGATGTGATCACATATGGTTATCATCAACACATGCTCTTTGATTGTTTACATATTTAACCCTTCTGGGAAAGAACCTGCTATATATTCAAGAAATCCTACACATGGAATGAATTCTGGAGTATACTACTGTGGCATTAGGCATTTTTCCTGACCCCTCATTCTCTGCTATAGGTGAACATAACTCAGTTTTAATAGATCTTTTCCTGGCAGTTGGAATTAAAACCATCCATTTGGAATTTTAAGTCTGCTAAAAATATCTCAATTCATACATTGTAGGCTTGGCTCTAGCATTTTGGGATAATATTGATCTATACCTACAGAAAATAAACCCTGAAAAATATGCCAAATACACCTAACTCTTAGACTGCTCCCATTTGACTCATCCACATATAACTCAAGATACTTTCTCGCAGCATCCCCTCCAACAGACAGACACCTCTCTGTACCTTCTTACAACTCCATATCCTTTCAGATATCTTTCTTTCATTAAACTTCTACTATCACTAAGTTTCTTATATCCTCTTTCTATGTTTTCCCTTCTCAAGACATTTTAAGAACTTAGCAATCCATGTATTTCAACTTACAGTGCTTATGATATTATGTGTATTTATCTTGGCTCCGTCTCTTTGTCCACCTGTCTCTATGTGCCTTTTGCCATAGAAATCACTCTATTAAGATTGTGATCTCTCTCATTACAGCTTATAAGATGCTTAATCTTTATTGAAAACAGCTAACATGATGGTTGTTACTTGCTACTTACATGCTGTCATACAAGCTTCAAGAAAGAGTTATGTCACCATTAATAATATTACAATGTCTTGCTATTTGATAATTAATGACAATTTGTGAAATTAACTATTAAAAGGAACACTTCTGAAAAGGTGATCTATGTTTTACAATATACTCAGCATACATATAAAATATAAAAAATAATAAACAAGAATTGGACAAACAACAGAAGAATTAAAGAGATTATGTATAGGACCTCGAATATTTCTATAGAAAACTAGAAAGAACATGTGTACCAGATTAAAGATGTGAAGTTGTTGCAGAATAAAGGCATAATACATCATCTATACACATGAAAAAATACCAATAAAAGATTATGCTAGATGTGATGCAAAATCCTGCACATATGGTAAATAATGTATCAAAACAAAGGGGGGAGGAAGAGGAGAAAGACAGAGGGGCTCGTCCTCCTATTAGATAATGTCAACAAACAAAAAGAGCCCGTCCATCACTCATGGACTTGCCGTCCATCACTCATGGACTTGCCTTCCACTTTTAGTTGGAAAACAGAATATTTTCTTTAGATAACCCTCACCCACCAGGGTTTCCCCTTGGTGGCATGCTTCATCATTGGGTTCTTCCCGTTCCGCTGCGGAATGAGGCGTGCTGCGACCTATGAGTTACGTGGGAGCACTTATTGATGTATACTCAATGAATAAAGATGTACAGACAAGGAGTTGGGGGGAGGGGGGATTTAGGAGAATTAAAAATACCTGCCTAGTAGGAAAATATTTTATAAGTACATCTAGTCGGTATGATTGAAAACGGAGACGAACTGAAAACTCAATGGAATAATGTTCCTGAGTTTCAAGCGGTCTACATGTTTTAAGACCTACCCCAAGGCTTTTCTATTTCTATTATATGTTAAATAATGCCAATGTTGGATGTATTACGCAGGGATGACTGAATAGGATGTAAAATGGAGATGGAATAAACATCAGTCAAATGTAAGATTGCATAATATTAATTTGCCAGTTGCAAGAAATGTTTATAAACTGTCACAAAATGAATTTCAATGGGGCATGGTCGTATATGCAGCGGGTGAGCCGCATTATAACCCGGCTTCATAATGCGACTGTTTGCCTGACAAATGCTGCTGCAGTGATAGCATATTCCTAGGGTGTATGGCTGATGAAGTGGTGGAAACAGTGTCCATCCTGCAGAATGGGATCTAGAGGTGCTGGTGTTGCACAGACCACGGAATTATCAATGAAAAAAGTCTCTACCCCTGTGCCATGCTAAACAAAGAAGGTGGCTGTCATTATTCCACTTTGAAGAGGCTCTGCCAACTAGTCATGTACTGTAGCTCAAGCTGCGGAGTGAGATGGTTCATTAGAGTTGTTGGTATCCACAATGGAACTAGCCAGGGGAGCACTGATGTTTGAAGCATTCAAATCTAGGATTTGGCAGCTGGTGTAGGAGGATTTGTGCTTTTCCTTATCCTCTGAGTGGAAAAGACATTGTAAGCCCACAGTTACCTCAGGCAGAAATAGTGTCAGGACTACGGAGCTACATTTGTATGAATATTTTGACAATTGTTTGCAATTTGTAGCATTTAATTGTTGATATTGTGGGAATATAGGCAAGACCATCAAAAGAGGAAGCATTGACCTCCAAGAAGGGTAAAGCTGTTTGCAGCAGTAAAGGATTACTTGAGCCATAAATCCAAGAGTAGCCGTGTGCATAAGATGTCACCCGGGATGGTACAAGGGGCCTTTTGAGCAGTTGGAGACTTCTCATGGTATCATAGGGAAGTCAACATAAAACAGTTAATGGTATTGAATCAGAGGTAACAACTCTGTAAACCTCTGTAAAACAGCTGCTGTCTATGTTTATGAGGTAGAGACATCTGTTCAGACCTAAAAAAACAGAGCTGACAAACTTGAACCCATTTAAGCCAATAACAACATAGCACATTTTCAGGGTCGTGTGGTGACATTCACTGTAAATGAGGAAGATGAATTGGAAAGGTTGAAGAATGTCGGGAGTGAATGAAATGAAATTTGTACTTGTAAAGCGCACTGTTACCCTAGGGTGTCCTGGCGCTGTACGCATACCGCTGTGGAACCCTTCCTGTCTTTTCCCTGTGAAATGTCCACTCCTGGGCACCCCCAAGGTGAAGCCAGGCATCCCAGCGCTGGTGGGGCCGTTGTGGAGATTAAGCAAGCTATTGCCCAGAGTTGCAGAGTGGGACCCATGATTAGAATAGGCACCGAGGCGAGAATTATCAGGTCCGAGGAAATTGAGCCCAAGACCCGCCGAGGCGGGAATTGAACCCTGGTCCCGGGCCAGATCTCTGCATCAGGGTCTGCCGCTCTAACCAATACCAAGCTGCAAGACTGAAATGCTTTAAAAGACATTGACCCGTGCTCTTCTAATGAAACATCTCTACCTGCCTCCTTGGGCTTAGAGGCTTACACTTAAGCCATTGGAGGGATTGGGTTATATATTGAGCAGTAAAGCAGGGGTCAGTCCTTTATCACGGTCAGACACTTGTGTTTTTCTGTGTGTTAGTCTTGTTGAAATATCTAGAAGATGTGAACTTCAGAGATGAGAAAAGATGAGAAAACACATCATGGGAGCCAATGCTGGTGCTGTACCCCTTGCTCGACTGCGAGTAGTAGTCAGAGGAAAGGTTGTGCTCTTTAAGCACACAGAGGCAGTTTCAAGATATCTGGGTGAATACTCAGTTTAACACCTGACTGTTACATGCCTTACCCTTTTCTCACTTTCCAGTCTTTTTCATATAAAGCTGTATTTATTTGATTTTTCACTTTTACATCTAAATGTGGCTCTCCTGAGCAGTACTAGTCACTCCCCTCTTACCCTTAGAGGGGTTCTAACAGAAAAGGTTGAATGGAATCCAGAAATTATTGACCTTTTTGAAGATAGAAGGAAAGAAACACTATATTTTAGTAGAGACATTCTAATATGGAAGTATGCCAATAGAAAAGGTCTGAATAAGCTGCAGTTGCCGACAGCCCAACAGCTTGGAAAGAAGTACGCTCGCTGAAATTACAATGACTATAGGAGTATACAGGTTTGACTAATGTGGTAAAGATAAATCAATGGCTGATATATACTTCCCAAACAGTACCAACTTCCCAACATAAATTTTCAATGCCACATCACTACAATACAGCCAGCTAATCAGCTAAAATCAAAAACCCTCTGAAAGAACTTCATTGAGTAATTAAAGAGAAATAAAGGAAGAAGGGTGGGGTAATGCTAAACAACATACACCTAATGGAGTTAAAATTATTATATCCAACATCTTCACCAGTTGTCTGGCAGACATCCTCAGCTGCCACCCATGGCGCTCCTTCAGGTCTTCTCACTGTCTACAATCAGCCTTTCCAGTCAACCATTATTTTTTTCTTCACCAGGGAGTCTTTCGGTGCTTGAGGGTATGTAATAGCATAACTTCTTCCCTCACTCTGCACCCAAAGTCCCACCGGATACCAAAGCAAAGCACAGAAGCCCATGCCATTCACTCTTTCTTAACAACTTGAAGTTATGCTTATTTTATGTGGTTCTGGTCAAGTCTGGGGAAAGCAACATTTCCTTGCCTTATGGGAAAGCATTCAGATCTTGGAGGCTAGAGACGTAACCACCTTCTGTTGTGAAGTTCTCAAATCAACCAAAACAGTGGCATGAATTTTCCTCCAGGCCCTCTTGTCGGCAGGCAGATTGCACTAGAGACCTACAGTTTAGTTGCACTGTCATCTTCCCTCAAGACTGATTGTAGAAAGTGCTGGACCAGGATCTTTTACATATCTTCCAACCTAGGAAACCAGAGCCTTAGAGCGAAGCCCAAAAGGAGTCATCCGGAACCTTAACTTCCCTCTCTAGTCGGACTACAGTGGTGATGGTGCATTTTTGAAGGGCTCTTGTCACTCTATTGCCTCTGCTTCTACCTGTCCACTGACAGTACTCTCCATTTTTGCCAAGTCCTGCTCTATTCCCCCAAGTTGTTCCTCGCATTGACCTACTTTCCCCTTAAGCTCTTTCATGCTTTCCTCAATAACTGACCTTGCGGTCAATAAACCTGACAGTGGCATCCTCATCTCTGAGCATGATGTTAATTAGTGACTCCCTCAGGGCCAGACCAGTCCTGTGAGGTTCCTGTGTCCACTGTACCCCGGTAAACCTGAGATGGTCATGCACTGAATGTAACAAGAAAGTCTTTCTAGTTTCTGACAATTTTCACCTTAACCTCTTTAGGCAGCATGTTATCAGAAGTCTACGAATTGCAAACTCTCCCTTGAAAACCTCGATTGATCTCTATGAGACTAGAGCAAAGGCATCTCATTGGGTTCCCCACATGCAGGGAAATGAGAGAAGATGGCTCTTTTCGTCTCTCCTGGTCTTACCTGCCCTCCACTTTGGCTTTCCATGCAACTCCTCAGGCTCATCACGCTGCAGAACCAGGTGGGAAGCCATGGACATCTATGGCCCCAACTCCGCTGCCATGGGCCCTGATAATTTTTTTGTGGTGGATCTTCCGTTCCGTCCACCATTCTCTACCTGTAAGCAGGCTCTCCGAACACAGGTCAAGCAGCTCTACTCCAGCTCGGTGCTAATGGCCACAGTGCCATCTGGCATCCTGTCTCAGATGTGAAGGGGGAGGGTATCGCATTGCATCTCTGTATTTTCAGGCCTGGGGTCAGACCATCCTATGTTCTGGGGCCTCAGTTATGCCCATTCTATTGCCCGAGGCCGCTAATCCCAGGAAACAGTGGGTGCGTGGATCCCCATGAAAAGTCGTTCATCTGCGATCCCAAGTACCTTCACCCCTTTGTTTTCCTTTTTAAAAATGCTACATATTAAGTGCTACAGATTTTTGTGAATCGTGTTAAATGAAATATATTCCTCCTGAAGAAGAGGTTGATAGCCTTGAAATGCACAGAGGCAACAACAAAATTATAATTCAAGCATAAAATCTTATCACGTGGGTTTATAATTGAAAATATTTGAAAGAAGAGAAGAACTATTGAAAAAGTAATAAAATGGCAGTGAAATTGTGATTATATGGAGTGTGGATAATCCTTATTGTGAAAGGTAATAACATTCAGCCCTTAATCTTTTTGTTAAAAACACTTGTTTTTTAACGAAAAGATTAAGGACTGAATGTTATTACCTTTTGCAATAAGGATTATTGTTGTTGTCTTTATTTTGCTTGTGGAATCCTTATCTAATTTTTTGGGGGATGGGATGGAACAATTAGGATGAGGATGGCTATTAATGTGATGGTTAATGCAAATATGATTATATGATGTACACATTGTATACAAGATAGGCCTTTAGAGGTGCAGTAGACTAGTTTTTTTAACTTTGTATTTTTGAATATTGACATGTTATTATATTTGAACTTTGGTGACAACAATAAAAACGTAGGACATTTTAAAGAAGGAGACAAAGCAATGTTGATTTATTATTGATTTAGACATATGTTTGCTGCACCCTTACTGGGTTACAGGAAAAGAAGTGTCGGTTATACATACATTTTATTCACACAGAAGGGGAGTTCTTTTCTTTGGTACATTCACATTCAACACACTAGCTACTGCAATGAGGGTGGGGCAGTGAACAGTCAGGGCCCCACTAAACTCAGCAGGCGAAATTCATTTCAACAACATTACCTGATTAAAGGTAAGAAACCAAGTCACAGACCTAAAAGACACTTTTTTCTGCCATGTCCGTGAGTATCTTTGTTGCCTTGACCTTCAGTTTGAGAAACAATTATTTTAGGAAGAGAGAAATGATTTACTGGCAGATGATCAATATTTTTACCCTATCCAAAGAAGTATCCACTGCTGCATAACTCTTCTTACCTGATGCGAGCCTTGACAAAGTTGCAGTCTGGGAATAGGAGCTCACATCACCCACAGCCTGCTACCACGCCAACCCTGCCAATGCCAACAAAGTGGCTGCACTCCATTTCCTTGCTTGAAGACCAGGGGGACACCTTGGGAATCTCACAGGCAAGCCAATCATGCTGCTTGTGATAGGTAATAAGATGCATCACCAGTAGAGAGCACTAGTTCTTAGCTATGCCACAGGAGATGGTGCTTCTACTCTTGCTACTAATACACTTAAAAAGGTGGCTGTGTTTAAAAAAAAAGAGTGTATTAAGCAGTCACTAAATCATCATGCATACACTTAATCACTCATTCTTACACTCATACGTCCATTCATCCACCCACTGACTCATTTTTGCATTTACTCACTTACTCATACGCAATAAAACATTTGCTTCCCAGAAGCATGTGGAAGATAAATGAAAAGAATAAAAGGAAGGTATATGCGTGCAATAGAAAAATAAAATGAAATATTGTACCTGGTGCCATCTTGCAATGGTATTGTACAGTGTATCATGTTTTAAAAGTTCCAACTGCTGCCAAATTCAGAAGCAATGTGTTAGCCACCTTGGAACAGTAAAAACAATGATAGTATGTGCGCAATACCATTTCAAGGAGACGCTCAGCAATCAGACTGGGTAGCCATCTTCGAATGCTAAACTGCGTAGTGCATTACTGTTCTTTTAAGCCAAGGCACCCAACATATATGTAGTATCCTGGTTTCAATGTGGTTCATGCTCTGCCAGTGAGATTCTCTCAGAATGATGTAATGTAGAATGTTGGTCTCTGGAAACCACAGTTGGAGAAGGGCTGAGCGCCTTGCTGGCTGCTCCTGGTGGGGCTGAATACTACTGTATTACTGATCTTGTAACCAACCTGAATAAATCCTCTTGAAACATCACAAAAAAACATAAACTATTACCCATCCTACTTTCTATATATAAACAAAGAGAAGAATGAAACAGAAAAAGAGACATTACCTTCTCATTCGAGGTGCGTCCTACTTTTTTGTGACGGAGGCATGGAGTTTCACCGGGCACCTTCCTGATGTCGATGAATAACCGTGCCGCTCACGAACAATTTTCGAGCACGAATGCGCCGTGAGCCATCCGGCGCGACGTGCATAGGGTGCCGCCATTTTAAGTTCACCGTGATTTTCTGAGTTCACTTTGTCAACCACTTCCTTGGCTCTCCCACGGATGTGGATTGTGCGGCGCATAAGAACATTTCCGACACAGAACATGGCGTCTGTCTAAGTGTCCTGCTTACAAGATGTATTCTTTGGCCTCATCGAGGATTCAACGAACGGTGGACTATGTCCACCATTTTAAGTTTGGGTGGTGAGTGGCAGTTTGTTTTTTGTTCTTTGGTCTACAAGAAATTCTACACACTGGACCTCCGTGATTACTTTGGACACCCCTGTACTTTGTAGTGCTTTCTACTTTTAAACTCGCCTGTCTCTCAAGATCGAGGTGACAGGCACACCATTGGCTCACCTCTCACAAGATTCTCTTGTCCTGCACATTTGTTTATGCAAATTTGTTTACGCACTTGTCTAAGTATTTCGTCTTGCTAATTTCACCTTTATGAAATAGGTCACGGGTCTGTAGCTCCAATCTCTGTTTGGACACACCTGTTCACGTATTTCTTTGTGTCTTCAATGACTTACCAGTCACGATACTTGACGTTTGATTCTTCACAATTAGCTAAGCATTCATTTGTGGTATGCCTTGTTCGTCTACAGAGCTCATTTACTGCACATTTTCTTGCACACATTGCCCCACACAGGGTGCACAGTCTGGGTTACAGTCCCGTCAGTGCAGTGCACAACATTTCTTTACGCTAGGTTTACTCTTACCTCACATCAGGTGTTTTGCATAGGTTATAGTCCTATTGTCACAGTGCACAACAATTTTACCTCTACTCGAGGTGCGTTCTTTGGGTTGTTTTTCCCCATTGTTACGGTGCACATTGTTTTCACCTACAAATTAGGTGTATAGCATGGGTCCTAGTCCCATTGTTACTGTGCACAATGTCTTTACACTAGGCGTGTCGCACGGGTTCCAGTCTCGTTGCAACAGCGCATGATGTTGTCACCTCCCTAGAGGTGTGACGCAAGGGTTTTAGTCCCTTTGCTACGGTGCGCGACTTGTTACCTCCTCTCGAGGTGCGTCCACACTGTCTTATATCCTCATTACTTAGTGAACGTTTACGTTTTACAGTGTGGGTGTTTTCTGATTGTAACAGTGCACTATGTCTTACCTCCACTCGAGGTTTCCCCTGCACAAGAGAGTTGTTACCCTTAATGGGTGTATGGTTTGGGTTCCAGTCCCATTACCGTAGTGCATGGTTTACGTTACACTGGGCGTTTGTTTTTACTTTTAATGTTACGCTTTGTTTCATTGTCAACACTATAGCCCAGTGCTTTTCTCTATTTATTATTCAGTCTTCATTACATGATGGAGAAGTGTGAGTAATCTATTGTATTTCTCTTCTTATGTCTCCTTGTTTCCTCCTGCTCTGACTTGCTTCCTCGCATACCTGTCTGGCCAGTAGGTGTGCAGGTGGTAGTCATTGGTGGTTTCTCCTTCTATTCTTTATTTGTCTCTTTTTCTGTTTCATTCTTCTCTTTGTTTATATATAGAAAGGAGGATGGGTAATGGTTTATGTTTTTCTGTTTTATCACATTTCTATTGTTGTTTCCCTTTTTCTCCCACTGCTTTTTATAGTCTCTGGTTCTCTCTTCTCTCTTCCGTTCATCTAGCTTCTGCTTTTCTCTTTTCCTTTTGGAAGAAAGGAGGATATGTAGTATCCTGGTTTCAATGTGGTTCATGCTCTGCCAGTGAGATTCTCTCAGAATGATGTAATATGGAATGTTGGGAGTGAGAGGCTACATTTGAGAAGGGCTGAGCAGCATGCTGGCTGCTCCTGGTGGGGCTGAACTACCGGATTTGTAACTACCACAATAAATACTCCTGAAACACTACAAACAGCTTGGTGTCAGTTACTACAATAATGCTTCTAGGCATGGTGGCCATCCTGGACTGGTAAAACAATGATACACTATAAATAATACCATTCGAAGATGGCTGTATAGTTTTGAAATATTGGCTGAGCTACACAGAATGCAGCACACTGCAGATGAAAACAGACCAGAACTATAACCTTGATCGATAGCTTGTCACTAAAGCCAACTCAGTCCTGCTCTGTTAAGCATAACCTTTCCCACAAGGCAAAAAGTGGAAAACAAGCCCTCTTTTTCAGAGGAAGAACACAACTTTTTCCCAACATAAATCTGTAGTCTTGGAAATCAACATTTGATCAGCGCCAAAGCCCCTTTCCTAGTAGTCACAAAGTTGGAAATATGTACAAAATTACAGTTAGCAAAACAATATAGAACCTTCCCTAAAACAGAATAAGAAGGATTCTAAAAGTGCAAATTTGCTGTTCCTAGGGTTCGTCACAGATGGTAATCAACACCAACACCCTCACCTAATATGGAAATCTGTAAGAGGCGCAGTAACAAAATACCTGATTACAAGTTTTAACACAGTGTAATGATAATCCACCCATAAAGGCCTTTTGGCTTTCACACATGCTTTTCCAAAAAACAAATCAGGTCTACTGCCGTTGTCGTTGCTTTTCATAATAAACAGCTCAGGCCTATAGCCCTGACCAGTGGCTTGTCAACATAATATTCTGGGTGTTGCTGTGCTGCAAATAAGCTTTTCCACAATGAAAACGTACACAACAAGCCCTCTTTTTCAGTAGAAGCACATAAGTTTTGTCCCATCAAAATTTGTACTATAAGGCATCAACATTTGGGAAACCCTACTCGCAGTAGTCAGATATTACAAATATGTACAAGATTACAGTAGACAAACAATATACAACCCTTCCTAAAATAGCACAACCAGGATTCTCGAAGTGCAAATCTTCTACCTTTGGGGATTGTCAGAGGGGGAAACCAACACCAAAACCCTTGCCTACTATAGAAATACTTGTCAATGAGCTTTAACACAGTATAATAAAAATCCACTCTTGAAAGCATATTAGCTTTTACATATGTTTTTCATAAGAATGTCAGGTCTACTGCTTTTGTTGTAACGTTTCATAATAAACAGATCAGGTCTATACCCTGATGAATGGATGACACTAAAACCTATTCAGACCTGCTGTGTTGAGCATAAGCCTTTCCACAAGGCAAAAACTGTAGTACAAGCACTATTGTTCAACAGAAGCACACAACTTCTGGCCAATCAAAATCTATACCCATGGCAACTAACATTTGGGTGAAGAATAAGCCTCTTTCTCTGTAGTACACTGGAAATCTCTTTTTCCAGTTGATCACTTAAGGTCTTGCGGCAGCTGTGCTGTCAAATCGGACCTGAAAAGGGGGAGAGGGGACTACACTGTGTGTAAGTGAGAAGTGTGATATGTGTGCCTATTTGTTGGGGAGGGGGGCATATGAGATGAGTATGGATAAAAAATGTAGTGGTGAAATAGAAGGGTATAGCTTCTTACATGGCCTTAGGTTGGAATTTCCATGAACAGGGAAGCCATGTAGCAGGTCGGCGTAAATGATGGAAGGCATACATTCATTGATGGGGGTGAGACCGTCTCCAGGAAGGGCCTATGCCACCTACATCTGAGAACTTCTACTTCGCTGACCCCTTCTCATCCTGACATTTCTTCTTTGGGTCCCCTAATGCGATTACAGAGTCCGTCACCTCCTGCAACAGGCCAACTTCTACACTCCGCTGCGGGTGTATGTAGGGAGTCCATGTAGTTGCCGCTAGTGTTCTACAACAAAGTTGACTATCTCCTCCTCTGCAAAGTTACTCTTCCTCGTGAGTGTGATCGTCTTCATACTGGAGGCTGGATCAACTTCCTGGTGTCTGCATGGTCAAGTAGTGCAAGGGGAAGAGGGTGGCAAAGCCTACAGTGGGCTAAATGTATGGGTTTGCATTGTTAATATTAGTCAAGTGTGGGATTGTGGTCGAGGATTTTATTTCCCGATACTTTCTATTCTGAGTTTTCCATAGATGAGGCAGCATTCTCTTACTCCACTGCGGACATCTCTACTTTTAGGTGCAGATCAGAAATCCGATCATAAACTTTGTACGTGCCTGCCTCCTGTGTAAAGGGATGGAGAGTCCAAAACTCTGTTACTGGGTGGAGATGTCCACCTGGCAATGGTGAATACGATCTGGGCAGAGATCTCAGCTTAGGTGTAGGCAGAAATGTATTTGTGTGGAGATCTCCGCAAATAGATTTCACTTTGTGAATGGGGCTCTCTTTAAGTAGTGCTCTTTACACTGCCACACTTCAGATTTGTTCATTGACAAATATGCTATATGTATGTTGAGTTGACAATCAACTGTAAGTTTCTTCTTGTATTTGATGAAATGATAAATAAAGACTTTGTGGCCGATTTACATTTTGGCGGACAAGGTACTCCATCGCAAACACATGATGCTATCTCCTTTCCTCTTAACACCAATAACCTGAGTCCGCTTTTTGTTAGATCTAGAAAAATCAAATCAAACTACGATTACTAGGACACATCAGTAGCAAAGGTTAGCACCAGAACGCCCGGGCCGAGAACTAAAAGCAGCCTATTCAAAAATGTTCAAACAAGCTTGTCGCACTCTCACCTCTCTCTTTCCTCTCTCTCCTGAATCCACATTTTTAGCATGCCAGCTTAAATTATCTGGTGAAGCTGGAAAAGTGGCAAAGAAGTGCCAGTGACATCCCCGTGCCCAAAAAACCAGGCTCCAACCCAAAGGGAAGATGCCCGGTCGAAAAAAGAGGCCGACCGGGCATGAGCACCAGCGAAAATCCTGTGCATCTCAATGAGAGGAGTTTTATACAATTACTTATACAAAGTGCTTCGTGATTCAAAATAAATAAATAAATAACAGTCGAAAATATACCCATTGTGCAACATTCATGTATGGCTTCTACTGCTGATAAGGCAATATCGATTCACCTGAGGATATTCAACACCTTAACGTTTGGATGGTCAGTGTAAAGTACAACGCGAATGAGTTGAATACTTTCTCATTCTCAGGGGCCTGCAACACTTTCTAACTGTCATGGGCCCGCCTGAGGAACAGCTTCAGGTTACCAGTCTCAAACAAGCATTTGCTGAGCCAACAGAACCCCTCCCGGGTGTGAGTTCCCCCCCTCCCTGTCGGCCTTATCATGCAGCATCCCCTCCTGAATTACTCAGGGGACAACATATTATGGTGCATCAAAGGTCACTGTTTATTTTCAACAAACATGGATCATACATTTCACAACTTCCTGGTTGGTCATTCGAAAACCCAAGTTTATTACACATCACATTTATCACTCAAACATTGACCCAATGGTTTGTTTCTGTTTCTGGCTGAACACACTGACCCTGTGCGATAGCCCTTTTTTGCAGGTGTCTCAGAGTTCTGAAGGTTCTAGGCTTCACTTGCTACTGACTTTGTGGGCGGCCATCAGTCACGGCCCGGGCTGAAAGTGCTGTTCCACTTGTCCTGGACCCTTGCTGACCACTCACCTGCTCCCAGTGCCCCTGCTGTGTGGCATCCCAAGGACACTGTCTGAGCAGCTTATCTACTCTGGCTGTCACTGTGTGCTGTCATCTGCTCCCCTGTGTCCCTGCCATGAGGCATCCCAAAGAAACAGTTTGAGCAGCACTTCTACCTATGCTACTCTTTCTTCTGGGTATCTTTCTGGGCTGCCCCTGCCACGCTACTGACGGTTTACAGATCGGACGCAGCTCCCTCTGTGCGCCCGCTCATGAGAAAATCTGCTGTTCTAGGACTCCGATTATGTTGATTAGGAACATATCCATGCCTACACCGGTCTAGTGTACCCCATCCTCTAGGTGGTAGCTCTGTGTCGTAAGCTTGATCATCCATGCCGCATGAAGCCCCAACCGTTCGCCCTACTTATCTTAGTTTTGGTGATATTTAGCTTGAGCCTAGAGTTGTCCACTGTCCCTTGGTTGATTGCCCCTCTCCAGACCCGGCGGGCAATCAGTTCGGACCATATGATCTCTGCTGGGCGGATCAACCTTGCCAATGCCACCAGCCCTGCAACCATTTCCCCTAGTAGTTCTCTCCTCCCACTGCTCGCCAGGTGATTTCACCCTAAATGAATGACCACAGCGTCAGGCCACTCTCCTCGTTGCAGTGCCTCCTGCACCGCCGGGAGCAGCTGGGCCTACTTCATGCCTGATTGTCCTAACCATGTCTCCGCCGTGTTCTGTAGCCAGATCCCCAGTCTTTTCGCACCGCCTCCCACCATTGCGCCCGCGTGATGTAGGAATGTCCCAGGATCCACACCTTGCGACGGCCCCCTTGTGGTCCTGCAGAGACAGTAACCAAAGCTCAGAACCCCGCAAGGCGGATGTACCCCTTGACGCGCCTGACGCCCAGCGGGCCAGCGTCTTAATACGTTTAGCATTGAGCCCTAAATGAGCAGCGGTATTTATCCGCCCCTATCCGGAATGAGTGCGACCGGAACTCTCTGGATGGTAACCCGGTTTTCTCCAGCATCTTCCTCAACACTGCTATGAATTGAAACTGGCTTAGACATGACCCATCCCTGTGTGAGAATAACGGCCTGGCGGCTAGGGTGCCCTGATCCATGAACTCCCGCATTAGGCAAACCGTGCAGCATGCCCTGTACTCAATACAGTCGATCCTTGTGTGCTTCCCTTTGCCCCCTTGGTCCATCTTGAACCGTCTCAGGTGCACAACCATGTACCCATTTTCCATGTGTATGTCCTCTGTGTACACACATGCCGCCCCGCGGTTCCCTCTGGCCAGGGCCACGAGTTCGCTGATTCTGTAGGCCCTGTAGAAGGCTTGTGCAAACGCTGGTTTGAATAAAGCCACCTCATGGTGTCCTGCACATATGCCTGTTAGCGCTCCCAGTACTCCCTTCAGGAACGCACAATCAATGGCCCACCTTTTGTCTTGAGCCCTAGGCTGAAGCCTCCCCCAGCCTTTCAGTGCTGTACTACAGAAAAATGTCCCGGTTGGGTCCCTTCCTGTTGCCAGTTTGGCGTAGGGTACGACTGCGCTAAGGTGTGTTTGTGCCCACGACTTGGTCTTTCCGCTCCGGAATGCCCAATCAATGAATGCTGCAACTTCAGCTGGGGAAACCCTGCTTATGCTCGCTGTGTTAGTCCTGTTTTGAAAAACCACCCAGCACTTACAATATCTCTTCTTCGTCTTGGGGGCCAGTGCATTGTTCACCAGCATCGTTATGCCGTGTCCACGAGGTTCCAGAGGTGTCCGGGTACCGGAGTCATGCATTGGTCTGCGTGAGGTGCTAGCTCCCTGAACCTGTCCCAATGAAAACGAGAGATCACATCAGCTACTGAATTTGCCACCTCTACTATGTATCTGGCCCTCACCATTATGTTCACCCACAATTGGCAGCTGACTAAATGTCGCAAGAGCCTCACAACTGCCAGACACTTCGCTGTTTCCAGGTTAATCGCTTGCACCACTGCATAATTGTCTGACCACAGCGTGATCTACCTGTTAGCCAGCCTGCCGGCCCATTTTGTAAAAGCCACTATAATGGGGAAGAGCTCAAGGAGCGTAATTTTGCCTGTGATCCCTGTGTTATGCCAGCTGTCTGGCCACTGTTATGCTGACCATGCGTTTCCCAGGATGGCCCCAAAGCTGTGGCTGCCTGCCGCATCCATAAAAAGCTCCAATTGTTCAGATGTTGCTCAGGATTCCCGCCACATGAGCGTGTCATTGAACCCGGCTAGGAAAGTGTCCCACTGTTCTAGGTCTTCCTTCACCCCTTTCGTGAGGCGCACCCTGTGATACCTCTTCGTCATCCCTTTGGCCGAAGCTAGCCGCCTGGCGAACGGTCTCCCTGCAGGGATCACTGTGTTCGCAAAGTTTAGTTTCCCTAGTAGCTGCTGGAGTTCCCCCAATGTCGCCTTCCTTTTGTGTAGCAGTTGCCCTATGATGTGCCGCTCTTGTCTACCTTATCACTGGGCAGCCTGCATATTCCCTCCACTGAGTCCAGTTCAATTCCCAAGATCGATAGCTTGGTGACCGGGGACTCCGTATTTTCTGGCGCCAATGGGACTCCCAGCTTCCCTGCCAACCTCTCAAACTGACAGTGTAGGTCTGCACATTCCCCCAACTCCGGTTTGCCAATGAACAGGAAGTCATCCAGGTAGTGTACGCTCCCACCCGCCGGGTGATGTGTCCCCAGTACAGACTCTTAGAAACTGCTGAATGACTCAAAGCAAGCACATGCTATTGCACACCCCATAGGTAGGCATTTATCATAGTAATATGCCCATCTAATTGAAAGCCCTGCACGTGGTAACAATGTGGCTGTACCGGCAGGAAGCGCAAGGCAGACTCTATCTCTGTTTTGGCTAACAAAGCCCCTTTTCCTAACTGCTTAATCAAATCCACTGCATCGTCCAGCGAGGCATACGCCACCGAGCAGCTGTTCTGCTCCAACCAGTCATTTACTGAATTTCCTTGTGGGTGTGACAAATGGTGTATAAGGCGGAATTTACCAGCTTCTTTTTTAGGTACCACCCCCAATGGGGACACCATGAGATTTTCCAAGAGGGGGTGCTGAAGGGGCCTGCTTCTCTCCCAAGTTGGACATCTTTCCCTACCTTCTGCCTGGCCACCTCTGGGTTGTCCCGTATGGATTTTAGGTTGCGGCTAAGCAGCGGGGCCAAGGGGCCCTTGTAAGATATGGGAAACCCGTATGTAAACCCACCTGCCAGTAGCTGTCTTTCTTTCTCCTTTGGGTAACTATTCAGTAACGCAACCAATCTTCTGATTCTGATGGGGGTGGGAAATGTCCTTTCATCCTTTCTCTCACCCCCCCCCCTGTGCGATTGTTTGCGCCCTCTGCTATTTTCTGTTGCCATTCTCTCTGCTGTCCCCTTATCTTTTGTCTGTTTGCAATGGGCTGCTGAGTAGGTGCAGCCGCAGTTGCTACAACTGTGTTTAAATCTGCAGGCGTGCCCTCATCTACACTCATCTTTGTCGTATTTCCAGCATGTAGCCATGCGTCCCCTCCCGGTCTTTCCCCCGGGGGGCCTCTAGATTTGGGGACCTGCCTCTGGCCCTGGCCTTCGTATTTCCCTTTAAATCCTGAGGGATGAAAATTGTGCTCACGTGCCCCTACCCCTTCCCTGGCCGCCACCATGTGACTTGTGAAACCTTCTATGTCTTGGTCCCATTCTATGGCCGGCCATGTCTGCATCTTTTCTCTGAAGCCCTCATCGTAATGTAACCAAGCTTCCCCCTGGTATTTTTGTTGTGCCTCATGTACTTTTTGTTCATGTAAGAACAAGGCAGCTGCGCTCTGAGGATTTTTTTTTATGAAGACACATGCCAAGGTCCTAAAGGTCCGCAGTCAATTTTCTATTGACCTCTCTATTCTGGGTTTGCGCCTATCTTTCCTGTCCTCCTCTTTTCAAATCCAACCCTGCCGGGCGCACCTAAAATAAAGAAAATATGTTGCTGTATTCCTTCCGCCATATCCTTTCTTTTACTGCTAATTGTATCAGGTTGGCAATCCCTGTTCAGCGGGTTGTAATGGGAGGGTCCGCCTGGGACTGGCGAATGTACTCATTTGCGGGCTTGCCCGCGGTCCCTTGCACCACCTCTCCTGCCTTTGCTTTGCCTGGCTCAGCCCCCCACCGTTCACTGTCATGCTGCCCAGGGTGCTTTGGTTAACCATCCCTTCATCTGTGTTGTCCCCGTGCCCTGATCTTTTGGGCTCTCTGTTGCTGCTTCCGTGTTTCTTTTAGCCCCCTTCTTTTGGGGTACTGCCTGGTCTGACCCCTGTCTCCCGGGCTCCCCGCCTTCCCAAGGGCCCCTCATACCTGGGAGGTACCCTGTGCTGAATTGCGTGCCTGGCCCTGCCTATGGCCACGATGGCATCCATGCGGGTTGGTGCGGGGCTTGCTGCTGGAAGGGTACATGCCCCCATGCCTCCTCCCGGAAATCACCTTCTCCTTTCCGTTCCTCAGATTTGCTGGCCAGTGGTATTGCGGGCCCCACGGCCCCTGCGCTGTGTAGTTGGTAACCACTAGTTGGGTCCTGTAGTTGGCAATCTTCCCCGGTGCCCCTTCAGTGCCTTGATATCGCCCATTACATTTGCGCGCAACCCAACCACTTCGCTTCACCCTTGATGCTCACCATTTGTCACCATGTCATAGTTTGCTGTGCTCCCTGCCACAGGCCCCTCGCTGGAGTCTTTGCTGCAGTACCCGTCTGGTTCGCTGCTTTTCTCCTCGTCCACAGATGTCGGTTCTGTGCTCCTGTTGCGCCCATCCCATCCTCCTCTGTGTGGACCCGCTTTACGCCTTCTCTGCGATGCAGGGGGCTGCTGCTCTGTCGCCCCTGACCCCCCCTTGCCAAGATTGGCTGGGGCTGCCGTTCTGGCTCCATGCCCCCTTCCACCTGGCCTTGGGGGGGGGGGGATCTGCCTCACAACTTGCTTTCTTTTTTGGTGCTTGCTTAGTTATTTTTGCTGGCCTCTCCTCAAGGCCCCCAGTGATTTGCTCATCCATCCACACATTCACTTTTAAAGCTACCAAAGCCCTTGATTTTCGTGGAGGGCTTGCAATTCGTCATCAAGCTCTGGGCCAGCCTCTTCCCGGGCCTTGACCTGCTTCCTTAGCTGTGATCCCGCCTCCTCCTCGTTACCCGCTTCCTCCCAGAAGCGCACCAGCCTCTTCCTTACGTCTCCCAGCCATGCTCTGCGGCCCCCTATGTGCCTTCTCCGGCTTGCGTTGCTCTCCTTCTCCTCTTTGGCGGGTGGGGCTGCTCCCTACCGCCGTGGTCCCACTGTCTCTCACCGCATGCGCTTCCCAGCTGGGCTCTCTCCACCCACTCCAAGAGTCGCCTATACCGCTGCTCGCGGGCCGTGTTGGCTTCCTCGGTTGCAGGGGGGGTAGGCGGGGGGGGGGCGCCCCCACTTGCCTCAGTCGGTTCACTCCTGCGGACCGTCCAAGCCGAGCTCTCCACACCAGCTCAGGGAGGCCTTAAGCAGCTGGTCGCAGACCCGCCCTCGATGCCGCGTTGATGTCCACAGTCATGGGGGGGCCGCACTAGCCTTGATCAGCTGCAGTCGCCGCACTTGTCTTCCCGTCACCGGTCCAGCGGTCTATCCGCCCCTGGCAGGAAGGGTGTTTTCTGGTGATCTGTAAAGTTTTGCCCTCTTCTGCTTTTTCGTCTTCCCGACGGCGTTGTCCACGATCCTGCTGGCGCCGTCCCGATAACCGAGGCGATGGTCAGAGTTACCATTGTCAGAGTTGAGGACAAAGGGGGCCCGCGCACACTTTTTGACCTCTTGGCCTGGTCTGCCCTCCTTTCACTATTAGCATTTTTCAAAGGACGCGCCCATCCCAGCACATCCTTTTTCGTGAGCTTCCTTGTTTTCGTTAGGGTGTTCCCGCCTGCTGTAGGTGTTCCCTACGGGCCTCTACTGGGTCTGGCTTCGCCTTCCCCAGCCCGCACCAAAGCTCAGCCGCGACACCTATTAGCTTTGCCAATGCTTACTTTTTGTCCTACATGGCTGCTGCAAGTAAGTGCCCATCGACGGGTGGCAATCTTTGAAAATATTTTCTTAAATGTTGAAAAACGCCATTTAAAGACAGTGGCCAAAGATGGTGCATTCTTGGTGGCTATCTTTGAATGCAGATAAATATAAGAAAATACATTCAAAGGTGGCTGCCTTGGATACGAAAGCATCCTGTTAAAGTCTGTCGTAGTTTAAGAAGCTCCATTCAAAGAAAACTGCGGCGGAAGCGCACAAAATACAGGGTTCATCTTTCAATATGATTCGTTTAAAAATAACAAAATGCATTCAATGACGGATGTTGAGGATGTGTGCACGTGCACACGCATGGACGGCAATCTTAGAAGGGTTGCAAATCTTTTTAAGATTGCTGCACGCTAGGAGCGCTGCCTCAAAACACACGAGGGCTGAGGGGTTTGGGCACAGTGATTGTCTGATGATTGAGTGGGAAGAGAGGCTTAATAAGGAGAAGGTTGGGGAAAGAGAAGGTACAGGGACAGAGAGATGGGAGGAATTATGCTCTCGTGCACTTCCATCAAGTTCTGACGTCAGCAGTCAAAGGCTACATCAGTCAATCAGAAAACTGTGAAACTGAGTGGGAAAAACACAAGAATAGGGAGAAAAACATACAATCATTAAGGAGCAGGTGAATAAGATAGACAACAATGCCATCCAATCATGAACCCAAACCCAACTTAAATTATATGCAAAGCATTGGAGCCAATAGGTCCTCAATAGACAGGTAAAGCTGCTTGCAGTAGACATAAAAATGAGTGCCACAATTTTGTTGTCAGGTCTGCTGAGGCATCTGTCAAGGAAAGTCTTGAATTCTGTGCAATTGGCTACGTTCTTAGCACTTTAACCCTAGGTCCAAGTTTGTAATTTGTACACTAGTTCCAAAAGCAGGCTTCAGTTGTGAAATGTTGAAATGCTTGTGAAGCACACCAACTACATGAACCGATTCCCTAGTTGACTAACTAAACATTGTTACATGGATCTTGATCTTTCAAAAGGCGCCGAAGAAAGAACTGTGAAGCAGAGGCTGGAACTAGAAGGCAATGCGAGTGAATCCAAGCACCTTGCCACTGAAAAGCACCATCAGGCATTACAGGAATAAGAGTGAAGTTCTGAGATCAGCTGCTCTGCTCTGCAGTCTGAAGGGCTGGAGCAAGAAGAGGTGCTGGTGCCTCCTCTCCATAGTAAGCAGAGAGGACCAGACCGGGTATTGTTTTTTATGTCGAGTCACTCCCAAGAGCTGGCGCCCACAAGATGAGATGCAGACACTTTATCAAACGGGAGTGGTAGCATGGCACAAGAATATCGAGTTTTACCTGCGGTGGATACACCGTTCACCGCAGTACCTTCTCAGTGCAGTGCATGCGAACGGTTCATTTCTAAAGGAAATCGTTCTGTGCAAGCACAAGAAGGAGTTTCTTTTAATTTTTTTTTAATTAGGGTGACGTGCAGCACGCTAACGTCACACTTTTCAAAAGTGAAACCAGTCTGCACCATTAGTGGGTAGCGCTTTTCTTGAGAGAATTGCAGGAACACTAGATGATAGGAATCTTGTTACTCCATACAGATTCCAGAGCTTTCCCCTCACAGAAATGTAAGGAAAATGCATGATTTTAGCCAAAGTTTGAGGTGTGCAGGGCATTCTGGATAAGAAAACATAGTGAGATCCACAAAAGTCATACATCGTGGACTTTCGTAGATGTCTAGGTTTCCAGACATGTTTGGATTTGTTAAGTTTCTCTGGGTGGTGGTAAAGGCTGTGTCTATATCCTGCAGCTACTGACATCGCGAAAATTGGTAAATTTTCATATAAAAAAGTTGATGTCTCCACTTTGCGTTTTGGGGTCTACCATGTTGCAGGCGATAGGAATGGGAAAGCTGAATGACAGGAATTTTGTAGTTTCCCAAAGATGCCAGAATTTTCATTCACAGAAATGTGACTAAAAAGCATTTTCCCTTCCCCAAAAAAAGACAATATTTTGTTATATTTATGCTATTTACTCAGGTCCCTCCAGGAGAATCTACAAACCCTGGATGACTTCAAAATCTGCAACAAGTGGAAACAAGTATTTGCAAAGCCAATAGGTTTCGCCTATGCAAGATCTTTTGGTTTGTCAATGTTTTTAGACGTTTTGCACAGCAGTGCTCCTTTTATTCTCAAGCAGGCCTGTATTAAGGAGGAAATGTCAGGTTGAAAGAAACCCAATTTGTGATAAAGAGAGAGACACGAGGCACAGGATATGTATGCTTTAACATTTTAGCTATGTCTGCTCTTTTTAAGCCTATACATACATGGATCATAAATTGATCTAAAATGGAGTAAAATGTATAGAGGGGATTCTCTGCATCGGTGTGATATATGCACTTTAAGTACTCTTTCATAGGCACTTAGAGTACACTGCTTCCTTTGGTTTCTCATTTGGCAGCACGTTACACAAGGCAGCGTGCACAGCAGTTCCACGAAGTCCCTGCTTGAAAGGAGTGCCGAGCCAGCATTTGTTTGTTAATGCCCCTTCCAATGAATGTAACTAGACTTGTTTGCTGTTGCCTTCAGCCGGGGACTTCACGTACAATGCCTCCTCTCACAGTTCAATTACTGGACAATTCTGCTCTTATATACACAGCCTGCGCATGTATATAACAGCGGTATAGTCTTGCCTCTAGTGAAAGGTGACACTACCTTTAATAATTTTAAACCATATTGACCAATGTGAGTCCGATTTGACGGGAAACAACCTCCACAGGCCTACTTTTCAGTGTGCCAAATTTGGTGATGGTTGGTCAGAGGCGTCAAAAGGGGGAGGGCATCCACAATCCAGTGACTTTTCAAATTGAAATGGAAATCAGCATAGGCGACTTCCTCTGTGTAGAACTCAAAACAGTTGAGGAAAAATCAACTAGATTCTACAAGCAAGACAGTCTTTGTATCATTCCTTGCCTCTTCTTGGTTTAGAGAAATTACTTCTGGCTATTTTGGGGGTTTCAAAGCAAAAGCCTAGTACCAGTATGCATGATCTAGTGCCATATATGTTGGTAAATTTGAGGAAGAATGGATAATTCTTTGTGAATAACGAAAAGTGGTAGCAGTGTGTATGAGTTGGCACATTCGGTTTCTACACTTTCCATCAATATCCACAAACACAAATGGTCGTGAAAAAGTAAGTAAGGGAGGGAGAAAGCCTAAGGCATGACTAATAAGAAGCAAGGAAATTGAGTGACATGGAAGCCAACCAACGTTAAGTATTGGTAAGTAATGGGCAGGCTTTAAGCCCATTTTAAGCTTTTTTTTTTCTTAACAAAAGATTTTGCCAACAGAGCATGTACGCTGTTTCAGGCGAAACCTAAGAAGGATGCAAATTTGGCCTGGATACCTTTTGTGGAAAAAATTCTGAAGGCTTAAGCATGAAGTATTCCAGGCATAACAATGTTACCTCCAGATTAGGACTGAAGGTATTGGTATGATATCGCTTCTGGTTCAGAGCTTATGGGATATATCATTTCTGGGGAGCAATGTCCAATTCAGGCTTCATATCACTTCCATGTCAAATGACCTGGAAGTGATGCCACTTCTGAGACATGACTTTCAAAGCATTTCCACATGGCACGTCATGCAAACAATGAACACATTTGAGTTTTCTGGAATGTATTTCTGCTTACTACTGCCTGAGAGTAGCCTAAATTTTCTGTACAAGGCCAAGAAATCCTGGTGGAAGAGGTTGGTCTTCAGTTTACTCTAGAACCTGTAGAGGTCTTCCTGTTGCCTCAGTGCTAGGCTCAGCGAGTTATTACATGCTTTTGGGTCTCAATCTCTGGAATGTTGTAAGAGGCTGGCATGATCCTATTGTTAGAAGAGGCAAATTCACTTGCTCAAGTGTTAGAAGTCCTGAGCACAATGTGTCTTGTGCTTCTAACCGAGCAAATTAAAGGCACTCTTTATTCCACTGGCAGCCAGCGCAAGGATAGGATTTTAAATTGGTTTCTATGTCTTAGAAATAGACCTTAAACTGCTTTGCTAGGATTGATTTGCGTTCTGAGTTGTCCTCAGTAATGGTAAGTGTTAAACTTGTATTAGTAAATTGTGCTGAGATACCTGGCCACGCTGACCGCCCCTAAAGTGACACCCCAGGCTGTGTCTGTAGATCGCTGGCGCTTTAGAAGTGGATCTGTTTTATTTGTTCGCCAGCGAAATAGATCTAGAAGTGTTATATTTCCTATAGGTACCCCGATATAGGTCAACGTAACATCATAACCCTTCACCTACATTCTCTCCTATACTACATGTATAACGGATTTGAAGGACTGACCTTTTACCCAGTTACAATACTACACACAAGTACGTAGGGTTTTTCCCTGGACACTGGCCTCATAAATTATGCATGAGGATTCTTAGTTTCTTGGAATCACAGCAGGACCATCATCTCCTGCATAATAACTGTGTATAAAGTTCATTCCCGGCGTCATCCTAAGTCCGACACTGGCACAGCAAGTTAGTACCCCATGGGATACCTTAGGGTATATAAACACCACATCTTGCTGAGATAGGGAGAGGAGATCAGGACTTCCCGGCCAACACACTGACGCAAGACGCTGAGGTTCCTGCATGCAGATACTCCAGCTCGCAGTGGTCTGACATCCCTTGCGGGGTGTTCAGCTCGAGACCAGAACGGGGTCTCGCAGTCTCACATCAGGTAATGGGGTTGGCTTTATCCTAGAGGGATTCTTGGCATTACACCTACTCACATGCTAGGTACATATAGGTACATCTAGTTAGGGTGCATCGTAGGAGTACGTATTTTATTGCCATGTATTTTATATACTTGCCTGTAGTTATGATTTTAGCAAAATGGTAGAAACCTACCATCTGTTTACTTTCTTAGTGCTGTTACTCATTTATATATGCTACTGTGTACTGGTGATTTCAGTGCACTTATTTTACGCTAGAATAACGACTGTTCAATAAATACTTATTGAAAACGTCCCACCCGTTTATTCTATGTATCTCTCTCAGAACAAGTGAGCACGAGTGACTGAGCGAAAAGTAAGTTACTGTTTCCACGGTCCTGAGGGATCAGGGTTGTCATGTTCGATAGTTGCCAAGAACTATTCTCTCCTTGGTAAGAGGAGGTTATAGTGGCATTTGCGAGCTAGCTGGTACACAGGCCAACATACCCGGTGGGGGTGTCTGGAATCAGTCTGGACACCAGTCCCGCAGTGTATGTTGTCTAAACGCACAGATCCTATATAGGTCTTATAGGAACTACACGACAGAAGTCATGCAGGGCTTTTGCTCCCTGGTGAAGTTGATCCAATTTTTTAATTTTTTTTTTAGAGTTTTATGTAGCGCAAACTAGATCTGAGGCATCGGGTATTAGAGTGCTTTACATGAGCACCAGTTTCGTTACAGATGAACACATTCATTTTTGTTAGGCACGGGGAGATTAAGTGATTTGCCCAGAATCACAGGATGTTGAGCGTCGTTGCCGAGACTCGAACCCGGTTCCCCAGGTCCGAGGTCGACCGCTCTAGCAGTAAGGCTACATCCTCTCCCCTCTTCTCAAATATCCTCAGCTCTTGAGGGAGTCAAGCGCATAGGGAGAAATATGTGCATATAGTATCCTAATATGTGGAATACCAGAAAACTTTCAAAAACATTATATCCTATGAGTATGCATGCCTAGAATATTGTGCTCATACTTGGTGCTTATTAAGGTCCTGATTTATTTAGATTGATTGGTGCAATGCGTCTGGAATGGTTTATTCCCACTCTGGACAGGTTTTGCTTTTTAGACAGACGCTGTAGCATGCTAGATGTTGTGGTTGCGTAATTCTGGAGATCTGGCTCTGTCATATGGCATTAAAACAGACATTGAAACAGGTCCATGTCTGCCCCTATAGTCATGCCCTTAACATTAACAGCAAAAACACGGATTGATTTCCAAACAATGAATGTTAAAAACTTTAAGGTAATGCATGTCAGAGATTTAGTTCCTATTTGTATTTCACATTTTACTTAATCTTGCATTCCCAAAGTGTTTGATATTTCCATCGTGTTGTGTTTCTGTGGGTTTTTTTTCGTGCATCTTAGTACTCTTGTATAGTGCATATTCTGAACTGAGTCGCAACAGGTGTTTATTGCAGGCCGTAATTGAAAGCTGTGAGAATTGAAGATGTGAGAATTGAAGATGTGAGAATTGAAGATGTGAGAGTTTTTCACAGTGCCTGTCAGTGGTTTGGCCTCTCTGCAGAGCACACAGGGCAATGCCACGTATTCCATTTGCAATTGAAATTCTATGTAAATGTGTGTGAAGGGGGTTCATAGTTATCAAAATATTGACAAGGCAAAAGTAAAAGAAGATAAAGTGCTTACATGTGAGTGAGTGCAGTGTATGTTTACGGGCAGTCAAATGAAGGAGATGCGAGGAAGTGCATTCAGGAGAGATTGAAAAGAGGGTGCTGAAGGGGAAAGAAATGAAGTTTAGGGTATGCAGATGGACAAGATGTGAAAAGAAAAATGGCAAACGTGTCTATCATAAACTGCACATAATTGAAGACCAATACTCCTTCCACATGCCTCAATATTTAACCCACAGTCTCACAATTTCAGAATTGAAACATTTTCAATATTATTTACAACAAAATAATTGTTATTATACATTTATTCTAAACAGCTAACAACTATCACAAGTTTTAGGTGTATGTCAGTTATGTTATATATCAGGATACAACAACAGAAAGCTCAGAGAAAAACCAAAATACTGGTCAGGTGGCACACTATGTAAATCACAGAATTGTAGTTTACGTGTTTAAGCCACCCCCCTTTTAGAGACCCCATTTTCATTTCACTTAAAGACCTGTCTGCACATATTTCTATGTGACTGATTGCAGCCAGCAGCTGTTAGTACTTCCCCAAGCCTGGTAAGAGCATTTTCTTCCAAAGTCAGTGCCATTTGCAGTGCAAGAAACTGGGCAAGCACACACTTTGAAGGGCCCTAAGTTGTCCCACAGTAAAATTTGCACACCACAATAAGTGTTGAACATATTAATGCAGTAAGGTATGGGGAAGTTTAAAATGTGTTTAAATAATTCAAGACTACACGTTCACAATTGCTTTATAAACCTTGTTTTTCTCAATAAATTCTTTATTCTCAACTTTTAAGCCTTACCGCTTTCAAACGTCACCAGCCGCCACTGAAGGCAAAAGCTCTGTGCAGAAATCTAAATCTGTCTCTTGTCAGCCCTCTAAATGAGTCTATGGCAGATGGCATGGCCTTACAAGCACAGCGTGTTCAGAGCACCTTGAACTCATTTTAAGAGCCTGGGTATTTTAGTAAGAAACGCTACCCAGGATTTAAATGCTTTAAAACAAAGGTGACCTAAAAAAAAGGATAGAATTGTTTTCCCCCAATTATCGAAGGATGGCTGCGAACGCCCTTACAACACACACAGCTAAGATTTATTATCACGTGTTTAAAGAACAAAATATGAATGCTGTGCTCCACAATGACTTTTTGATTGTTCGCCGCACCAGACAACAGTCTCGGAATACCAAAGAAATCCGGTAGTACCTCTTGGATGGCTTCATTCTTTTCCATGATTGCAAGAGCGACGGCGGCACACTCTAATGTTGAAAGGCACGTATTAGTGGGCTGGGTCCGAATTACATATTGGCTTGAAAGGTTCGTTTTTAACTGCACCTGAAAAGATGAAGCACAGTTGTGGATAATATAGAGGTCTTTCATTTCCCAAAGTTCACCTTACAAAAACGGTATAGGGCATGTTTAACACCTCAACTGAACTTTGCTCCACAGTAGACTTTCTCCGTTCACTAGTTCTAAGTGTGGTTATTTTATTCGCTCTCATTCAGCTGAGATTACCCAGAGGCAACTTATTCAGAATCCAAATTAGTATTGAGTGAATAATATTATTTCTTTACAAATTAAGCATCACTGTGCCCTTTCAGAACTGTCTCTGTGAAGTACAACTCAGTTCAGTGCGGCTGAGTAATAAACGTATTTTAATATTCGGTTGTGTTGTTAAAACATGTGCAATTAATAACAGGAAACTTTTGGTGTAAATACGTGAATAATTCTGGCGCGGATTTGTTTTTATTTTATTTAACATTTATTTAACCGCCTCCAGTTTATGTTGTCTTCTTTGTAACCAACTCTTGGTGCTATCGCACGTGGACTATCACATCCAACTGAACATAGGCTTCCCGAAACCTCACTTACAATCAGTGGCGGCTGGCACGGATCGGGGGTGGCGAGGCGGTGTAAAAAAATAAACATACCTGTCACGCTGTGCTCCTCCGTCGTCTCTCCGCATCCGGCCGGAACGGAAGCATACAGGCTCCCTTTAGCCAATTACGACGCTCTGAGCGCTGTGATTCGGCGCTCAGCCGGGGACTATGAGCCTGTGCATGTTCTCCTCCCAGCTGGGTGGAGAACATGCTAAGTGCGCCTGACTGTTTAGTCGGCCCAAGACGGCTGGCCAAACCATCATGCGCACTTAGAGTGCCCACCACTCCTCCCCCTGCTCTGTGAGCATAGCAGCCCAGCCCAGCCCACCCCCACAACCTGCCTCAGCAGGGAAAAATAAAATGATAAAAACATCAAGTTATTATTATTTTATTTTTCCTTTTTTTACACTGCTGAAAAGCAGTAGGGCGACGCTCATCCGCTTTAGCGGAGGAGCTGCCACTGTTTACAACAAGTCATAGTGGTTTTTGAACAAGATGGGCAGAGTGTACTGCAACCTGAATTACATTATATTCATTTTGAAATCACTCCAGTGGCTGCTTGGTGTGTAATTCTAAGCTGTATGCATGTTGAACGTAAGTCAGTCACACAGCATGATTGGCTTGAAACTGTGTAATTTATTGAAGAATAAGGGCCTGATTTAGATCTCGACAGACGGGTTACTCCGTCACAACATAGGATATAAGGGAATTAATATTTCAGCAGGATATCCATCACTGTTGTGACGGAGTACCCCGTCCGCCAAGATCTACTTTAGTCAATAAGTCAGCACAAATACAAGCAGCTGTCCCCAGATACCAAGCGCTGCAGCCGTCTCCAACTGTCGGCTCTCGCTTGTTTCCCACCTTGCTCTCACCAGAATCTCAGTTTCAACATTTCACAATAGCACAGATGGCACGAGCCAAAGAACACAAAACCAAAAACAATATCCAAAGCAGTAGCGGCTCCTGGAGGGAGTGCTGCGGGGCGGTGGCGGAGGGCAGGTGGGGGTAGTAAACTCCGGCTTACGGTCGAACTGAGTTAAGTACATAAATAAATCAATAAAACAAATTACATTGCGCGCGCTGCATCGCCGATTGCGATGCAGCGCAATGTAATTAGTTTTATTTATTTATGTATGTACTTAACTCAGTTTGGCTGTAAGCCGGAGTTTACTACCCCCCATCCTGCCCCTCCCCGACCCACCGCCACGCAGCACTCCCTCCAGGAGCCGCTACTGATCCCAAGATACAACACATCTCCCTTTTTCCAACCGATTACAAGAATTAAAAAAAAAAACAATAAATAGAAAACAACAAGAATAAAAAAAAATAAACATAACATGAGAATTCTGCCTGGGAACAACAGCGTTTTTACCTAAGAAGAAACAACATTACTGTTACAGAAAGCAAACACAACTTCACAAATGCATTGCCTAAAATAGAAAAATCCTGTGTTCAAAAGAGAACAAATCCCTTTCAGGTATCTTACAGATATGTTTCCTTGGAGAGTCGATTTCATTTGTACCGTATCCTCTGCAACCTCAGGTCCCTTCACTTTCACTAATTGTGCACCATTCCACCATTGTCTGTTCAAACAATTTTGGAGCAAATCTACTTTTACCAACCTCCACCACTTGATAAGGCGAACCAAACCTCACTCTTCCTTTAACTACTCTGGATTCAGGCAGCTTCACTCGGAGCCAATCACCTTTCTTAAAAACCAAAGTTTTGGTTCCTTTAATTACATCATACTCTTTTACTGTTTCTCTGACTTTTACAAACATTATTTCGGATCTTGCCAACATCTAGTTCAAACCCTCAAGTGGATATCACCCTTGTTTAACCAAGGCGGCCTCAAGAGATCTTGTTTGTCACTTCATCTCTGAGCCATAAATGGTGAAATTCCTGTCACACTATGAGGCGTGTTACGGTATGACCACAACATGCACGAACAGCATCCCCTACATCAACACCATCAATTACAGCACCTCTGACACACTCACTTACCATTCTGTTGACTCTCTCAATTTGAACATTGCTTTGAGGATGACATAGACTACATCTCTAGTGTTTAATTCCCGCTCCAATCAAAAACTCTTCCATTTCTGACTAAACGAACTGAACAGCATTATCAGCAATCAACTCAGGGAATCCTCCCTGGCAAAGACATCAGTGAGGAAAGTAACTCAATATTTAGTATTAGGTTCCCAAATGAACTTCACTTCAAGCCATTTCGATAAGTGATCAATCAAAACAATAGCAAAGCATTGAACACAGGGTAAAACATAAAAAGGTCCCAGAAAATATCTAATCATTCTTTCCCACACCCTTTGGGAACTCTCAGGAACAATCATGGGTTGGGTAACACATTTCAGATCTTTATCACTGTCATAGTCATGCCCAAACATCTTCATAATTTATAGTCAACAGCCGATCTTTAATTTTATCTGGAGAAATCAACGTATCCGATAATCCATCTTTCACCAACAACTTTGAATGCAACTTACCATATCCTTGAAGTTTCACAGGAAGATTACCCTCTCTTAGCCAGTCTTTCCTGACATTCTCCACAACCTTATTTAACAACAAATCCTGATTGAGTGCACACCTCCACTCTTCCTCGCTGACACATTTGGTGTCCAACCAAAACATATTTGCATCCAAACACTCCACATCATTTTGATCATCAATTACCTCTTCACTCTCCTCTCCAGATACCAGCGACTGGGAAAGACAGTCAGCTTTCTTGTTTCTATCACCTGGTATATGCTCAGTGGCAAAATTATACTCAAGTAGTTTCACAATTAGGGCCGCTCCGTAGGTCTGGCAGCAGTGAGCCATCCACCGTATTATGAGTTGGGAGTGTTGACTGTGCAGGGACCGCCGCTGGACAGCCGGCACCGCCAGCAGACTAACAGGTTCGCGGTCGGGCGAAGGCAGCCTCCATTGAGCGGTACAGAGGAGCAAGACCGCCGTCCGTATCAAGAGTTGGCTTTCCCGCAAGTCGACCGTGGCGGTCCAACCGCTGACTAAAGGTCGGCGGAGACGAAGGATTTGGGGTGCATACTCACCCCTTTCCTGTTCTTCACAGCAGATTTCGACGTGGATCCCTTTCTCTAGGGTCCCCCCCAACAAAGGAGCATCTTAACCCTGCGGAATACAACCTTGTCTACAACAAAATACAGGTAAGTGCATTGGTACCATATACACATTACCGGGACTGCCCACATATGGGTCGGACTCCGGCAATGGGCAGGTGGTATTTTTCGACATGTATCATGCATATGTGTGCATCCAACACATATGCAGTAGGAATAAACACACAGGCATCGATACATATTGAAATACATTGCCCACCACCTGAAGACTGCAAGCCCCTCAGCGAACTCGTAATATGGCAGTCGGATGGCCAACGGCGCAGCGGTCTCCTGGCCGTCATGGACTCGGTCCTACAGCGGTTGGACCGCCAAACTTGCTATAAGGCCCTTAATCTCACAAGTCCAGCAGTAGATTTGGTGGAATGAACATTAGACCCACTTAAAAAATGGGTATTAATGGTTTATGATCTGACCACAATATGAACTTTGCACCCCAAGCATATGCTTTAAAACGCTCCACGACCCAAACACATGCAAACATCTCATGCTCAATGACTGAATACTGTCGTTCCAGTGGTGCGCTCATTACCCCCTCTGCCTTGGGGACAACACAGCTCCAAGTCCAACACCACTAGCATCTACAGTTACAGTTAAACACTCTCCAGGTGTATGGGCTGAGTAGGGGTGCTGTCGATAGTCCTTCCTTTATTTCTTGAAAAGCTCATTCTTGTGTCCTACCTTACACAAACTTGACATTCTTCTTCAACAATGCAAGAAGGGTATGACAGGGCGCCCTTGGAGGAGGACTACAGGTGCCCCGGGGGTGCCGCAAAGGTGTGTTCAGCGTTCTTAGAGGGGCGGTACCAGTGGTCTCAGCCGTGCCAGGAAGTGCGTAAAGGTTCGCCAGGTGAAGAGTAGGGGTCGATCAGTGATCAAGGAGAAGCATCACGGGCAACGCTGGAGTGGAGAAACCAGTTAGAGACGAGTGCGGAGTGCGGGAACCGGGCCAGAGACGAGGAGGTGCGGAGCAGGCCAGCGGCATCGGTTTTCCCAGAGGGAGGTGCTCCGGACGAGACAGCCGTGGCTCTGTCATCGAGCCACGGTTTCAGGCAAGTGGCCTGAACAACCGGCCGTTTGGTGGGCGGGTGGTTGGTCACCCACGCATATTTCACAGGGCTGTAAAGGGGCTCATACGGGGCCTGGGAGGAAGGTTACTTTCCCTTTATATAGGGAGGAACGTCCCCGGTTGCTTTATGCCGCTGACTGCACTACCATAGATAGTGAGAAAACCCCAGGGCTGGGAAAGATGGGCGGCATAAGGGTCTTGTGAAACAGAACGTTACCCAATTTTGTGCTACACGTATTATTGTTGTTTCCAACTCTGATTTTTTTGGGGGTTTTGTATCTGAAGAGACAGTCTAGTGAATACGGTGATATTTCCGCCTCTCCCATGTCTCAGTGTCCCGGGGAGTGTTAGTGAGGAAACTAGCAGGGAGAGGGCGGCACGATAACTGATTGTCTCTCCTTTTCTCTTTTACCTGAGGGAAAATCGACCCAAGGGCGGACTTACGAAAGATAGACTGTCTCAAACCGAAGAAGCGAGGAGTGGACCGAAAAGAAGGAAAGTGCCGAATTGATCCATAGATTAATTTCTACCTGAGTACTGTGGAACTCTTGACGATCTGTGAATAAAACTCACTTTGCATACTACGTACTGCCTCTCTTCGTGGTTTGTCCTGTTACAAGTGGTGTCAGAAGTGGGATCCCCTTTCCCCCTCACTGAAACAGGACAAAACCATAACTCAAACCATTAGCCTGGATGATATGATAAAGCAGTTGGCCAAGGGGCAGCGTCATCTCCAACTGGTGGTGGAGGGACAGACTACAGAGGCCCAAAAAGATCACGAACACTTGCAGGAAGTACACCAAGCACAAGCAGGCGTTATCTCCCAGAACCAGGCACTCCAGGATACGGCCATCCAACGTTTAACAGACACAATTGCAAGCAGAAGGGTACACCCCAATGTACCGAGTTCGGTGCTACAGAGATATCAGTCGGGGGAAGACCCGGACTTCTTTTTTACGAATTTTGAACGTGTGGCCAGCACCGCCCAATGGCCAGTGGAGCCAGTATATCGCGCCCCTTCTGTCGGGGGAACTACAGACCGCCTACCAGCCTGCTAATCCCGCAGGGACTACCCCCTATGGAGCAATCAAAAAGGCCATGCTGGAGAGGTTGAGGTATGACCAAGAACATTACTGTGTCAAGTTCCGGAAGGAGAAATAGCTACCACAAGATAACCCCCATGCCCTCTTCTACAGAATCCAGGATCTAGGCACCGGGTGGTTACAGCCTCACACCTCCACTATGGAGAAAGTGATGGACCTAAAAGGTGGAAAGTTCAGACGGCGCCCCACACACTAGCCTGGCGCCGCTCTTTGCACAACTGGACCAGGGCAGAGGGTATGGCCATGCAGAGGGAGAACCTGCTGGGGCTCCGTAAGTTCCCCGTAGCTAGGGATTGGGGGGGGCCATTGTAGAAGAATTACAGAAGTTAATTACGCCCGCTGAAGACGTGCAAGGCAGGGGCGGTAACCTCAGTAGCTCCAAGTTGACATTTCAACTAGGCCTGGGCGGTGAACTTCGCTCCGTTCGCGGAGTTTGCTGCACTCCGCACTACGCGGAGTGCAGAAAACTCCGCTTTGCGATGTGCAGCGGAGTTTTTCCCCCGCTCGCGATCGCGAAGTTCGCGATCGCGAACGGAAAGTTCGCGAGTGCGAGCTACCGCTCGGGTAGAATTTCTACCCGAGCGGCAGGAATACCAGCACAAACTGAAATTCGCACTGCACTCGGCCACTCGCGGAACTTCGCAGAGTTTTTTTGTAACTTCGCAGAGTTCCGCGTAGCAAAACTCTGCGAACTACGCCCAGGCCTAATTTCAACTTCACTAAAGGGAAGCTGCAATTGAGATGGCGACTCCCAACCCCCATTTGTTTTGCCAGGTCATAGTACCCTAAAATGCGCCACAAGCAGTTATTCACCGGTAGCCACATTTTCCGGCCTTAGGTCACGGGCAATCACTCTATCCCCCAGTCAAGTTATTTTGCCCTCATTTTGTTGTACCCTCCTCCCGCTGTTCATGGTTACTCTACATAGCACATATCAACGTCAGCATCAGTGTTGCAACCATATTGCGTACATCCATGTTGAACCACATCAGCCACAGTATGCTCCAGCCATCACTGCTACCAACTCAGTCTATGTTATGCTAGTGCACTGCTACTGGGCTTTTGTTGTTATTTAATTATTGCTGTGCTATACTGTTGAAAATATAAATGCCAATAAAAAGATTTAAACAAAAAAAATGGAGGAAGTGATGGACAAGATCTTTCTTGAGCAATTCCTGGAGGGACTCCCGAGTACTACAAGGGCATGGGTGAAACAACATCCGAACATAACTATCTGCAGCGCCATCGACTTAGCTTGTGCCTACCAAAGGGTACCGGAGGTACGGGTCCCCCAACCGCGGATGCCAACACCAGTAGCTTTGCGGTGGAGGTTCTCCGCTCCTGGTTCCCCGTCTCCCCCTCTTAGACCCCTTGTGGATGCAAGAATCCCTGTACGACCCGTGGGGAGGGAGGTTGGACAAGGCCCACAGCGCTACCAGTGTGCTGAGTGGGGCCATATTGCAAGAAACTGTCCCCAAAAGACCAGCCCCAGCGAACCCATGGAGGTGGGGTATACAAGGGGTCGGGTGCTGTGGGCATGGGACGGGAAAGAGGCATACGACCTATACCTTTCTGTTAACGGCATCAAAACAAAGGTCCTCATAGACTCAGGATGTCGTCACTCCGTAATCATCAGTGAGCGGATACTGGGTCATCAGTGGCAGGAGAGGGAGAAGGTAGAAACCACTTGTGTGCATGGAGATCAGAAGATATACCCCGTGGCTGTTGTTGTTATAGAGGAAGAGGGGGAAAGAAGGGCCATTTGTGTCGGGCGAATACACAGATTAGTGGAAGAGATGATCATAGGTACCGACTACACGGACTTCTCTGCACTCCTGTCCAGAGTGATTAGAAACAAGGAAGAGTATTCGTGGCTGAAGGGGGCTCCCTTTTTCACAGAGGACATAAAAGAGGGTAGGTATAAAATGGCGAGAACCAGTAAAGAAAAAAGAGAACATAACCGTTACATGGTATTGAACCGGATGACTAACAACGCTTCTACGTCCTCCGTTACAGATGGAGAGGAGGGAACATCCCGCAGATTCAGGGCGGCCCAGAAGGAAGATCCCACCTTAGGGAATGCTTGGGCCCAAACTGTGTCAGAGAAAGACAACCAGGTAGGCCCTTGTTTTTATGTTTCAAGGGGATTACTGTATAGGAGGGTCAGGAAATCCACTGAAACGGTAGTCCAACTCCTGGTTCCCCCTCCTTTCCGGGATCAGGTGTTGCACCTTGCACATAGCCAGGCGGGTGGGGGTCATTATGGGAGGGAAAAGACAGAGGAATACCTTTTGGGGCGGTTTTATTGGCCTGGGGTTTTCTCGGACATCAGACGCTTTTGTGCGGCTTGTGTCGTGTGTCACCGGGTTAACCCCTGCCATATCCCCAGGCGCCTTTGTGTCCCTTGCCTATCATTGAGGTTCTCTTTTCCAGAGTTGGTATGGACCTGGTGGGTCCTTTAGTCACCTCGGCCAGAGGATACCAATATATACTGGTGTTGGTTGATTATGCGACACGTTATCCCGAGGAGATACCACGCACCAGCATGACAACCAATGCTGTAGTACAGGCGATGATGGGGTTTTTCAGCCGTGTGGGATTCCCTCATGAGATCCTAACAGATCAAGGCACACCCTTTATGTCACGGCTCATGACACAAATCTGTAAGGTACTGGGAGTACAACAAATACGCACCTCGGTCTACCACCCCCAAACGGGTGGTTTGGTGGAGCGGTATAACGAACCATCAAAAACATCCTGAAAAAGATCATATCAGCAACAGGGAGGGACTGGGATAAGAAGCTACCTTTGACCCTTTTTGCAATACGAACACATAACCAGTCCTCCACTGGGTAAAGTCCAGTTGAGCTCGTGTTTGGGAGGAAGCCTAGGACGCTGCTCGAGATGGCAGCAGAGAGGTGGGAAGATGAAGAGGTTGAAGGGAAGGGCCTCCTTGACTATGCTGCACGTCTCAAGGAGAGGTAATCCACGCTGTGGGAGGAGGTACGGCATAACTTAGAGACAGCCCAAGACAAACAGAGAAGAGGGTACGATACCAAAACAGCGTTGAGGGAATTTCAAGTCGGGGAGAATGTCCTCCTCCTCCTTCCCTCTACAGACAACAAACTATTGGCCAAGTGGCGGGGGCCTTATGAGTTGTTGGCCCAGGTAACACCGGTTACCTATATGGTAGCCGTACCCCACTCGGGGAGGGCGGGACAAATATACCACGTCACCCTCCTGAAGGCATGGGTAGAAAGGCCAGAACCAGCAGGTGTGTCCTCTACGGACCTGCTGATAACTGATACTCAGCCTCTAGCGATTTCTTTTCCCTTAGTAGACAAGACCGCAGGAACAGGAACCATCCCCATGGGTTCCCTTTTGACAATAGACCAGGTGAAAACCCTTAATAGTCTAGTGGACAGTTTTCGTGATGTCTTCTCCTAGCGACCAGGCCGGACTCCCCTAATAAACCACGACATCAGGACTGACAGCGCTAAACCCATCAGACTACGACCTTACAGAATACCGGAGGCTAGACGTAAAGTAGTGGTGGAGGAGGTAAAGGAGATGTTACGAGACAGAATTATAGAACCATCCCGCAGTCCATGGTGTTCCCCGGTTGCGTTGGTACCGAAACCCAATGGGTCTCTCCGTTTTTGCATTGACTTCAGACAACTTAAGGGAATATCCCAATTCGACACATATCCTATGCCATGTGTTGACGACATGATAGAGAAACTAGGTACAACCGGGTTCTTAACAACTCTAGACCTAACTAAAGGCTACTGGCAGATACCCTTAAATCAATGGCCCGGGAAAAGACTGCTTTTTCCACATCCCTCGGGCTTACATCACATTAAGGTCCTACCCTTTGGTCTTCATGGAGCCCCGGCCAACTTTCAACGCCTGATGGATGTGGTATTAAGAAAACATCAGGAGTACGCAGCCGCCTATCTGGATGACATTGTGGTTTTCAGCCAGACATGGGAACAACATGTCACCCATCTACAGGCAGTACTAGACAGCCTCAGATGTGCAGGTCTTACAGCAAACCCAGAAAAATGTATGCTGGCCACGAATGCCATACGCTATTTGGATATCACATACAGGAGGGGATGATACGACCTCAGGTGGACAAGGTGGAGGCCATCAAGACTCTGGCTCGCCCTACTACGAAAAGAGGCATAAGGGCGTTCCTGGGTTTGGTGGGCTACTACCGTCGATTCATCCCCCATTTCTCTGAGGTGGCTGCTCCATTATGGATCTGTTGGCAAAAGCACACCCCAATACGATTAGGGTATGGTCGCCCTGTCGGCAACAGAGCTTTGAGGCATTGAAGGGTTTGTTGTGTGACGTCCCGGTTCTTGTTTGTCCTGACTTCACTAAAGTGCTTACACTGCAGACTGATGCCTCTGACTGGGGTCTGGGGGCTGTCTTGTCCCAACCCGATGGGGCTGGGTTACTGCATCCCGTGGTCTTCTTAAGTAGGAAGCTGCTACCCCGTGAATCCCGTTACTCCACGGTCGAGAAGGAGTGCTTGGCCATTAAATGGGCTGTCCAAGCCCGTCAGTATTATCTGTTGGGTCGACCGTTTCTGCTTTATACCGATCATGCTCCCCTGGTCTGGTTGGCCCGGAACAAGAACACTAATGCTCATATCCTGATTTGGTTTCTGGCATTACAACCTTTTTCGTTTCAGGTTCTGTACCGTCCTGACTCTCAGCAGGGCAACGTGGACTTCCTTTCCAGATCTGAATCTGTTTCAAGGCCCGATTGGCCATGTTTGGTTGGGAGCACTGTGACAGGGTGCCCTTGGAGGAGGACTACAGGTGCCCCGGGGGTGCCGCAAAGGAGTGTCTAGCGTCCTTAGAGGCGCGGTACCAGTGGCCTTGGCCGTGCCTGGAAGTTCGTAAAGGTTCGCCAGGTGAAGAGGAGGGGTCGATCAGCGATCAAGGAGAAGCAACGCGGCCAACGCTGGAGTGGAGAAACCAGGAAGAGACGAGTGCGGAGTGCGGGAACTGGACCAGAGATGAGGAGGTGCGGAGCGGACCAGCGGCGTCGGGTTTCCCAGAGGGAGGCTCTACGGATGAGACAGCCGTGGCTCTGTCATTGAGCCACAGTTTTAGGCAAGTGGCCCCAACAACCACCCGTTTGGTGGGCGGGTGGTTGGTCACCCATGCATATTTCACAGGGCTGTAAAGGGGCTCATACGGGGCCTGGGAGGAAGGTTACTTTCCCTTTATATAGGGAGGAACGTCCCCGGTTGCTTTATGCCACTGACTGCACTACAATAGATAGTGAGAAAACCCCAGGGCTGGGAAAGAAGGGTGGCATAAGAGTCGCGTGAATCAGAACGTTACCCGGTTTTGTGCCACACGTATTATTGCTGTTTCCAACTCTTTCTGGTTTTGTATCTGAAGAGACAGTCTAGTGAATACGGTGATATTTCCGCCTTTACCATGTCCCAGTGTCCCGGGGAGTGTTAGTGAGGAAACTAGCACAGAGAGGGCGGACCGATAACTTATTGTCTCTCCTTTTCTCTTTTACCCAAGGGAAAATCAACCCAAGGGAGAACTTACGAAAGACAGACTGTCTCAAACCGAAGAAGCGAGGAGTGAACCGAAAAGAAGGAAAGACCCGAATTGATCCGTAGAACCCTTTCTACCTGAGTACCATGGAACACATGGCGATCTGTGAATAAAACCCACTTTGCATACTACGTACTGCCTCTCTTCGCGGTTTGTCCTGTTACAAAGGGGCTCAGCATTTGTGGCAAAATGTTTTACAAATGTAGCACAATATTTTCATAACCCTAAGAAATCCTGCAGTTTCTCCCTGTCTACTGGAACCAGCACTTCCTCAATTGCTTTTAGTAACCCTGGACATGGACAAATGCCTTTACTGGAAAGTACATTGCCCAAGTACTCCACCTCATACACCCAAAATCACACTTATCTTTTTGTTATTTATTGGGTTTTACAGAGTATATTCAGGAATGATACAAGAAATTATCAAAAATAATTGAGATAAAAGAATAAACAAACAAATGAGGCAGAACATACATATAATCACTGTCTGGACACATTTCTTACATCTTCAATTTGTGTATTGGTCTTGGCATGCAATATGAACATATTGAATCTTAGTACTGGTCTGGTATCAATTAGAATGCAGGGGGGACAATCAGTGTCACTGGGAGTAGTCTCATTAGGCACAAGTAGTGCGTCGCAGCTGTGCGATTCAGCCAAATGCAGCATATGAGGTATGTTCACTTAAAGTTCCTGGTCAGTTATTCCCACCTTCCGGTTCCCCTATCTCTTTCCCAATTAGGTATTGCTGATATAGCCCCCAGAAACCCTTGGGACAGCTCTGTCGCGGTAGCAGCTCATTGTATGTGTCAGATTGAGTATTGCAGTAAAGCATGTCTGCTTTCCAATTATCTATTAGCGGTATTGGCCCCTTAGCCCAGCGCATGGCCACTCTGCGTTTAGCAAGTAACAGACCCATCGCCACCAGCTTCCTATAGCTTTTGTCTACCTCCGTGTCATAACTGAGCAGGGCGAGTAGTGGACTTAGTTCCAGAGTGTATCCCGTGTCTCACTCAAGATAGAGAAGACTTTCCCCCAGAATATCAGGACAATTCCATGCCACGTGTAGGAACCCTGCTTCCTGCTCCGTGCAGCGATCGCATCTAGCAGAGTCATGCAGCCCATAACGAAACAGTCTGTCAGGGGTATAATAAACTCTATTAATATATTTAAAGTGTATTAGACGGTGTCTACTGTTCAAGGATATATGCTTTGTGACCTCACAACAATACTTCCAGCACTTATAATCAATAATCAAATCCAAATCTCTCTGCCAGTTGTGATGGGCTTTAAGATATTGTGTTTTTCTAGGTCCTTGTGCAAGGGAATAAAGCAGTGGTCTTCAAACTGTGGGGTGCGCCCCCCTGGGGGGCCGTGGAAGTGTTCCCAGGGGGGTGCAAATGGGTCTGCAATTACATGTAAATGAAGACAGCTTGGAAGCGCAAAATGCGCCTCTCTAGGTTGTCTTCATTTACATGCAGCAGTTAAAGCCCATAAAAACGGACCAGGACAATAATTCCAAGTGACATGGAGCAGTCAGTGAGTGTGAATGCGGTTCCAAGACATGGCTAAAAATTCTGCATTTTATTGTTTTTCGATAACCTTCGGGTAACTGCATATACAAACATGCACATACTTCAAATAAAAAATAAATGCAAGTTAAACTAATCAAGGGGAAAAATGCTATTTTACCTTATGAAACCTCAGTCGGCTAATGTGATTACTGCAGCTAGCTTCGTGTGTGACCAGACAGAGAGTCACAGAATTACATCCTGATTGGTGCAATGAGGAATAGTGATTTGTTTATAGCGTTACGAGGTCTCAGTCTGTGACAGAAAGCACTATGAATGCCATTATTACACTGTATAAAACAGGCTGCTGCAAAATACTGTTTAAGGAAAAACAAGTGCTTTACATTTCAGTGATAAGCATTCAAACTATATCTAATGTAAATATATGTATATGTGTCCATTACAAAATGTGCACTCCTTTTAATGGACACATATATTACCTCTCAAAAAGAATAAATGTTTGTCACCAATAGCTGATTGACTCCTTTAATAAAAACTGATTCCAAAGCAGCCTTTATATTTGGTGATTAACCACTGCACACATTTCCATTTCTTTCTGTTATGTTTCATATAGATGCCCTAATATAGGCATAGTTTGAGATGCCCTAATATAGGCATAATCTTTCACCTACATTAGTTCCCTATTCTCCACAATAACGGGCGCTGAGGGCTGAACCTTATCTAGACTGTGGTTTGGGTACAGAAGGAGGGTTTTTCCCGAACAATGGCCTCCTATACCATCTTCGATGTGCTCATCCAGTATGATTAAATATTCATAAGAGTTCTAGGAAACCAGGCAGGAGCTAGGATCCACCTGCATAAACATCTACGTAACCGGTTCATCCCATAATTCATCTTCATACCCAACAATGGCTAACACAAGACACAAGGGACAAAGGGACTCTATACTTTTCTGTATAAATACAGCACCTCTTGCTATCAGTAGTTAGAGGGAACCGAGACTTCCAGGCCGACACACTGACCAGAGACGCTGAGGCTCCTGCATGCAGTCGCTCCAGCTGACATTGGTCTAATCATCCCTTGCGGGATGTCCAACTCGAGACCAGGACGAGGTCCCACACTCTCATTACTCAGATAATCGGGTTTGACTAAATCCTAGCGGGATTCTTGGCTTTTTTCGCACCTACTCACATGCTAGGTACACTTAGGTACATCTAGACAGGCATCGTAGGAGTATGCGCTTTATTTTATAAATGCATTTTATATTCATGTATATGTTCATGACTATTGCAAAATGGTAGAACTGTACTATCCTTTTTTATTCACTGTACTGCTGATCATATATCTCTGCTACTGTTTAACAGTTGTCGCAGCACATATATTTTATACTAGAAGAACAACTGTGCAATAAATTCTTATTGTAAACACGCTCAACTGTTTCTTCTGTGTAACTCTCTGAGACCAAATGAGCAAGCACGAGTGACTGAGCGAAAAGTAGTACATTGTTTCCACGAGTCTGAGGGATCAGGGTTGTCGTGTTCTGAGGTTGCCAAAAACTAAACTCTCTGATAAAAAGGAGATTCTAGTGGCACTGTGAGCAAGCTAATGCAAACAGGCTACCATACGCGGTGGGGGTGCACAGAATCAGTCTACCACCAGGCCCATAGTATATGTTATCCAAAACCGCAGGTCCTGCAGGGGTACTATAGGAACTACACTACATGGCGCCCAACATTGGTTTGGTACTTATTTAACAGTAGAATCTGAGTATTTCAGTCGTGCTTATTCTCAGAGACCCCTACTCACAAAAACCAGAGACGTCTGGAGTGGGTGGGCACAAACTCTGCCACAGCTGAGTAGGCGAGATATCCTATTTATTGGCTGTTGGTTAATCAAGCTTGAAGGACATTTAGTTCCCAAAATTGTGCAAAACACCTTATCTTAATTTCCTTGGACAGTTATTCCGTGTTCTTAACACAATGACTACTGAAAACGGAGAATTAGACCCGCTGGCACAAATAGGTCAGTCAGATTCTGAGGAAGATGCCAATGCAATACAATTTGCACCCAATGTAAGACACACACTCACAGTTAAACTCCTCAAAAATGGTGTACCATCCAGAGGAGGTGTAGTAATATTCGTGATAGAGGCATACGAAGATTTCCAAACAGAGGTGTTCTATTCATGGGTTACATTCCCAGCAGCAAATGCTATAACAAAAACTTTTCATTATTTTACACATGAAGAAGTCCCAGCGGTATACACTCTGTTTGAGGAGATTGAAATTCCGCTTACCTACCAGGAACATAATTTCTGGTTTAATGGTGCCCTACACCACTCAAGAAGAAGAGCAAGACTTGGTCCATTAAGAAGACCAGGAGCAACATGGCCGATATTAGCGACCTATGCACCACATCCTGACATTGACACAATGCCAAATGATGAATTGCTTTTTCAACACAAAGAGTTGATAAAACTTTACAGAAACATGACACAATTCGTCAAGAGGACACTTGCGGTCCAACCAACAGTAATTACACCAAATACAGCTCCTACACAGAGCACAGCTACTAAAATTACTCCACAAACATTACACGCAGTAATGGGTAAATTGCCCACAAAACGTGAACAAATTCCTTTCTGGGTAGCTCAGAAAATAACCCAGTTAGAAGCAGTATTCCCAAATACCACATCATTTAAAAAACACAGAATGTTAACAATCTGCTTGCCCATGGGGATTACACCACAGTTAGAGGATTGTACCACTTGGGGTACAGTCTTTGCTGCCATATATACCAGAGCTCATGGTATTCCTTCATTAGCAGTGATACCAGATGTATTAAGACAAATACAAAATGAGTACGGAGCAGAGCCTACCCTGAACTTAGGGATGAAGTTATTAAATAACTACGACCAGGTATCAGCCATAATACTAGCTAACATTAGAGGGGAAGCCGCATCAGTGGCAATCCGCCAACGCCTACGGGAGTTCTCTCTATTAGAACAGGAGAATGAACTACCCAAAATAATTGAAACTGCGTATGCAGAGTTAGGCAGGGATAGTTTGGGGGGAAAAGCTGTAAAACCTCAACTAATGGGCAGTCCCGAAAAGGACACTTCTAAGCAGACACCGACTTCTTCTAAAAAGAAGTGGGATAATAAAAAACAACAAAAGTTTAAAGACAACAGATCTCAGTCCCGAGGTAGGTCTCCTCTACAGGAGCCCTCTGAAAAGAGGTACAACCTTAGGAATAGGGATAATATTAGGAAACCTGACAGGTATCAGGATACTGATACACGTTCCTCTCGTTCCTTTAAGGGCTCGAAGAAAAACTCTGAGAGAGAAGGACGGTCAGAGCACAGAGAGGAGCGCACACAGTCCAGAGACAAGCAGCGCGCTCCAGACTTTACTTCCAAAAAAGAAGATAAGAAAAAATCAAAAGCTCAATTTAAGAAAAAGAAAGTTGCTGGTCTGAAAATCAGACATGCCCAGAATTCTGAGGACACAACTTCTGAACGGGGAATGGGCTCTGACAATGCTAGACAGTGCGGCAGAAGTAACAATAGCTCGCCAGAACCTGATGGAATTTCTGGTGACAGCGAACTTGAATGATTACATCACGGTGGAAACACCAGACAAAAGGGTGAGCGTCCCACATAAGTTACATGAAATAACACTCCGGATGGAGGGGGACAAGCCCAGGAAAATAAAAGGTCTCTTTTGGAAGAACTTATCATCTGGGTATGACATCCTGTTAGCCGAACAAGATTGGCCGCCAGCATTCGTAATGGAGTGCCCCAGGGGAGAAAGTATCATTTTTCCTGCATTTTCCGACCATATTCCCGTTCACCTTAAACATACATATGCACGGGAGTGGGCAGTAGCCCAAGCTCCAGCACTGTACAAAAATCACGCTGGGTGGCATGAGGATTCAACCTACCACATGATCCCGTTAAAAGTTTCACCTAATGCTCAGAGGCAATACCCAATAAAGCAAGAAGCTAAAAAACAGGTCAGGGAGATCTTAGATCAACTTGAATACCTGGGGGTCATTGAAAAATGTACCTCTCCAATGAGCAATCCTTTGTTTCCCGTCTCTAAACCCGACAATACATATCGTCTAGTTTTAGATTACAGACATTTAAACTCATGCACAAAAACATTTGCTGTCCAAAATACACATAGTGCCGCATTAATGAATAACATTGTGCGGAAAAAATACAAAACAACACTTGATATCTCAAATGGATTTTTCTGCCAAAATATAGCGCCTGAAAGCAGGTATTTGACCGCATTCTCAGCGTTAGGGTCCCCCGCATTCTCAGCGTTCGGGTCCCTTCGACAATTTTGTTGACTCCCCCAAGGGTATAAGAATAGCCCCGGGGTATTTTCAGGAAGGGTAACAGAGTTACTTCAAAAATTTGATGAAGAAGCATTGTCCTATGTTGATGATATTTATCTAACGGACGATGACTTAGAGAGTCACTTGACCAGGGTAAGCACCATTATTATGGAATTTACCACTGAGGGCTACAAATTTAACTTTAAAAAAATCAAAAATAGCCCACCTCAATGTCCTATTTTTGGGATATGAGCTGTCAAGTGAAGGGAAAAGTCTAGCAGCAAACATTTTAGAAAAGTGTGCGCTGCTCCAGCCTCCAAAATCATTAAAAAATTTACAATCAATACTGGGATTCCTAAATTTCGGCAGAACATACATTTTAGATTACGCACAAAGGGTAAAACCCTTCTATGATCTAATAAAACCTGACTTCTCAGTCAGAAATTGGACACAAGAACATAATAATATTCTTCGTTCACTCCAGGAAGACATGATAGCTTCCAAACACTTGCAAACACGCGTAAACGTACGCCACTTGGTGATCCGTATAGTTGCGGGTCAATGCGGGTACACTTACTTAACCTTCAATGAAGGAGAAACAGTACCAATCGCATACAAATCACACCTGTACACAAATGCAGAAATGCGTTTCACTTCAACAGAGAAAATCCTGACAGCTGTTCAGACCGCTGTAGCAAGAGAAAGAGCACTGGCACAGGGAAAACGCATTATTGTCGTAACCCCGGTACCGGATTTAGAAGCTGTTACAAAGGCTAGCATTCCAAATGCAAAAGCCTTACATCCAAGATGGATACAATGGGCTAATTCTCTTACTGCAACGGACGTTGAATACAGATTTGATCCAAGTTTAAAAACACAGGCATTCCTGCAATATGAACACGAATATCCTCTACCAAATGAAATCTTGCCTCTCGATCAGTATGAATATATTATTTATACTGACGGATCTGCGCAACCGGCCATAGGAAGTAAGCAGCAATACAGCGCAGCGTGTGCTATCGTTAAAGGGCACATGCAGGATGGAAAGTTCTATCCGAGTTGCACAAAAATGCAATCGCTAGGAGACTGCACGGCATAGTTGGCAGAGTTAAAAGCACTGATACTGGCACTGGTAAATACGGATCATGAATTCCCCACACAAATCGTGTGTGATTCGTTTTACTGTGTTCAGTCATATAATGAATACCTAGACCATTGGGAGCAAAACGGGTTTAAAGATGCGAAAGGTGGCACAATTAAGCATAAAATGCTATGGAAACAGATAGCAGAGTTGAAAAACGAGCTACCAAGGACTCACGGGATCCATACACTGAGCCATCAACGTGATGGCGTTCACGTTGAAGGGAATTCACTGGCTGATGAAGCCGCAAAGGGGGCTGTTCGCACGGCTTCCGTAGCTGCACTCACTCGTTCCAAAACGAGAATAGACTGTGAGATTATGGTAGCTGTCATTGCTTCACGCAAAGGCAGCACAGCAGTACCTAAAAAATTTCCACTCAAATACTCCTACAAGTTAGATGCAAGTAACATTCCATATGCTCAGATTCCTGGAGTGGGGGATAGGGTAATACCAAACATGGATCACAGGTTAGGGGTAATTGTGGCAGCACACGAAGGGATAGGTTCTGTACATACAGGACTTAGGGAGACTGTTTCTTTGTTGAAACAACGCTACTGGTGGCCTGCAATGAGAAGGCAGATTAGAGACTATGTCTGGAACTGCGACATCTGCAAGCAGATGAAAGGGTCCACCACAACACGTCCAGTACAGATACCAATATTAGACAGCATTAGGTTGTCCGTTCGTGTGCGTCCAGCTCAAGTTTCCTCAAGGTCTGGCCTCAGCGCTCGGCTGGCGCTCGAACTGTTATAAAAGATTTGTGAGTTTTTATCGGCACATACGCAGTTAGCACGTTACATTCTGACCGCGGCCCTGCGTTTAGCTCTCGGGCTTACAAAGAGGCCATGGAAGGAATGGGCGTAGCATTGCGGTACTCCTCTCCGTACCATCCCGAGGGAAATTCGGTTGTGGAGAGGAAAAACCGGGACTTAAAGCAATCTTTAACAGCTAGGGTATTAGGCAAGGGCGGTAGTTGGGTCAAACACCTTTATGGGGTACAGCGGGCGTTAAACAACCAGCCAAGAAACTCTCTAGGGGGTGTCACTCTATATGAAGTCCTCTTTGGGACACAAATGTGGGTACCTAATCTTGATTTTGAAGGCGCAGTGGCGGATGAAATACCATTTGATATCCATGATCGTTTGGCTGTTTTACAGGATGTAAATGAATCCAGGACAAAACAAAGCAATGTCCGACTAAAGCAGACCACCACTGGGGAAGGCAAGGCAGACACGGCAAGACCTGTCTGGATCCCAAAAGTCGGGGATCTGGTCAGAGAGAAAATTGCGGACAAAAAGGAATTTGGACCTTCATACAGAACACCTGTACCAGTCCTTGCAGTACAAGGAACAAGAACTGTACTTTTGCCGCCTCTTGCCGGGAAAAAGGAGAAAAGATTTGTCTCAATCGACTTGATCAAACCACACTATGTGGCCGCTAATAAGCAGTAGGCCTTGTGGTCTCCACAGTAGCAGACACCCTCCTCTAGCTACAATCCAAGAAGTTCAAACAGAAAGACTCATCACGTTTGCTGAGCCACATGTAAGGAATGAAGGACTAAGCAACAATGCTATGGAACTTGTTCCACTTGAACCAAACATTCAAATTCAAAATGAACATCAGACTAATTCACAAGTTGCAATTAGACATAAGACAGAAGTCTACGTCAACATGCCTCGTCAAGAGCAAAATAACATTTCAACTAATCCCGATGCAATTCCTACAATTGATCGAACTGCTTCTGGCTATTTCATGAACTTTGATACGTTTTCTCTGGATCCAAGCGAGCCGGAAACGACGCAAGCCAAAACACCGTTCAAGCAACAAATAAAGAACTTTCTTCACTTTCTAAAAAAGACATACCTGGTATCGCCTTGGATTGAACTCTGGGTAATTTCTGGGATATTGTTTTTCTCTTCTGGCTTGGCTTAGTACTAACTTTTAGTATGCTTATTAATGGACGCTATTTTCAACAAAGCTCCACAGCCCAAAAGGTCAACATACTACTGAAGCCACATCCATCATCACATCGTGAGCAAAGAGACTTGTCATCAGTGAACATTACAGCAGTTCCTATACCGGATGCTATAGTATGGGACAAGGTTGATTTTAATATATTCGGTCCGACTGAACTTTTAAAAATTAATCATATATTTAAAATTTCATTAAGTGATATCATTACCTCAAGTACATTTTCTGATGATTGGGACTCTGAAACAGTTGATAATATGTTGTCTGATTTAGAGAAAACTGCTGCATTTTCTAATAATGAAATGTTAGAGGGTTGTTCAGATTATGACACATTGTACTGTTACCAACATTATGGTCATCATTTCCTGCACAAATCCATTTCACCTCATGGGAACATTGCCCAACACCACCAAAAAGTAGTTCACAAACGTTTGCACAGACATTTTCATACTTTTCAGGGTTTAACACCACAGATCCAGCCTCATATTACTACAAGGTTGCACCAACATCAGCACTGAAAATTATGTTGACAAACACTAAACAGATTTACTCTGCTTCCTTTTTGGCCCAATTGTCTGAACAGGGTTTCGACCTATGGAAAGACGAAATTGACTTAAAATCAGTTTGGGGTTCAAAGGACAGGCAAGTCCAGGGTACGGAGGCACTATTTAGAGTATGCCTCATTCCACAGCAGATGATCTTTTTAAATGATACTGTGCAACAGACATCCTGTCTTGGACTAGCCAAGAGCAAGGACCTGAACACCCCGTAGGTTTCCAACACCAACATATGGGGAGTGGCAAAATTCAACTACAAAAGAAGGGGCAACAGTGGATGACATCTTAGAGTACAATAGAACAGACCCAAATTGGAAACAGTGGGTGGTTTGGCCCTTAGACACGAATAGCTGTCATAAGCGATTCCTGAACATCACCGAGGGACTCAGCATCCATAGGCCAGACCCACATTATGTACAGAGAGAACATCCAGGGGTAGTGACATCCTAAAGTGTTGGGAAGTTGTGCCTCAGTTGGCTAGAAACCTCAGCAGAAGTGAAACAACACTTATCTTTACTCTCACTTGACATGGATCTTAGGGACTTTTTACTAGGACCGAGGAAAACACGTCAAAAACGTTTCATATATGCAGGCATATATGCTGCCTATAATGAAAACTGGAAGATTTCCCAACAAGAGGCCGCAGAGAGAATACGGGAAATAGACCGTATAAACTTAGAAAAAGCTTTAGCTGTGGTAGGTAATGGGTTAACAACTTTGACCTCCAGGATATATTCATTGGGCAACATTGTATCTTCTGCTATCGACATACTGGAACAGGATTTAGCCATATTACAACACGGCCAATCTCAGTTAGGTTCTATTATGTTATTGAGCTGGACGCTGCAATCTTTGCGTGCAGGCTTTGTGCCTTGGCGTTTTATAAACAGTACATCTCTGTTTTCTGAATACAATCTAACAGATACACAGATAGAAATGGCACAAAGGGGAGCTAAATATACAATGCTGCGTATTGAAAAACTGGACAGGCTACCATTCACAGTTGCGGAATCACCATCAACAGAATGGCTAATCCACGGCCATATCACTCTCCCAGTCACGACCTTTCAGTTTCAGTATTGCCTTGAGCAAAAGCAGGCAGGCAGATATGAAATATTGGGTAAAGAATACATTAAGGAATCCTGGGAATTACCATATCGATTTCGATGCCGGAGTGGGGATCGTGAAGTATTCCTGAGTGGTACAAACTGCAGGAACGCTTTAAGCGGCTCTCTCATGTGTCAAGACATTATTTTACACGGAGCTTGTAATGGTTCGGTGGTGAATCTGTCTTGCCACATGAAAGGTACTCCAGCTGCCGTGATCATGCCAGTTTACGAGTTACTCTCAAATGGGAGCTACTTGATGCTGAATGATCAAGGTTGCTGTGGCATGCTTCCGGGCATCGCCTATCTGGTCACCGTGAACGCCAAGTATTGTTTCCCCCAACAAGTACAGTCAGGGAGGCGCCTTTGTGGCCTTCGCTAGAGATATCTTTTATAAAATTTGACGCTTTGAGCAGAATGAAAGCCATGCTTTTACAGCGAACTGTACCCTTAACCTCCGCTCGAGAGACCTTTGATCTTCAAGTTGCAAGGACCTCGACCGAGATACAAGCACTTATTCGTACAAACTGCCCCTTTCATTTCGTAGAAATGGTGAGTCGTATCTTTAACATGTCTGATACGAGTGCTATTGTACACTTATTTAAGACCATAGGGTCAGGTTTTCTAAGCACCTTCCAAACAGTCCTCGGAGTTATCCCAAATTTTATACACTCCGTATTTGGAAGCATCTTTGGAGGTTTACCTCTGATACGGCTTTTAATAGCTGGAATCCTGATCGTTATTTTCCTGATACGCAATGGACGGCCCAATCACGAATGAAATGGCGAAAGCTCTTCTGGAACGTAGATACCGTGAGCGCATGGTACAACATCTGGGCGCGTCTCGCCTACGAGAACTGAGTGCTTCTTGGTTCTTATCGTTTAGATCAGTCTGGATGGACTGCATCTTACCTGTTCTTCGATGCCTGTTTTGCGGTGAAGAATGCGTGTTGGACATCTGTCTGACACTCGAGTCAGAAACGCCTGCGGACTTGAACACGAGGCTGGAACCGCTGAGGTCCCATGCTCGGCTGTGTCCCCAGTGTATTCCTATCCTGACGACTGCATTCCTTGAAAACCCGCAGGTGCCTTTAACAACTGGGGTGAGCATCAGCTCAGCCACCACTAGCGCTGATACCAGCACAAGCGCTACAACTAGCACTACGGGCACTGAGGTATCGACTACTGCTCCGGCTGTCGATATGCCAACTATGGGCAGTACTGAATTTCATCTGTGCTCCATCGACGTACTGTGTGAAATATTACAATTCCCGTCCCCTACAGCAAGTGACTGTGATGTTGCGTCTCCCAGCCAGGACACTTAATCTTCAATTGGCTCATCTTGTGCTGGGAAAGAATTCGGAGTTTCCTTTTTCATTTCGACTCTGATTAAATTTGGAACATTTCCTACTAAATTGACACTATTGCTAGAGAAAGCATGGCCTTCTAAAACGCTTGTGGAAGTTTTAAATTCTATAACTGAACTCAGCTAGAACTTTAGCTTCAGTACAAACTCAAAAACTGACTTAACACATTTTTTCCCTTTTAGAAATGTTTTTAAATATGCTTTTAGAGTTTTAAAAATGTTTTTATATGGCTCACTGACAATTATATGCGCTACCACCTAGTATGACTTAGTGGTTTGCTGTCATTGTTTATTATTGTTGACTATTAAGAGGAGTGGGTGTTATGTTTCATATAGATGCCCTAATCTAGGCATAATCTTTCCCCTACATTAGTTCCCTATTCTCCACAATAACGGGCGCTGAGGGCTGAACCTTATCTAGACTGTGGTTTGGGTACAGAAGGAGGGTTTTTCCCGAACAATGGCCTCCTATACTATCTTCAAAGTGCTCATCCAGTATGATTAAATATTCATAAGAGTTCTAGGATACCAGGCAGGGGCTAGGAACCACGTGCATAAACATCTACGTAACCGGTTCATCCCATACGTCATCTTCATACCCAACAATGGCTAACACAAGACACAAGGGACAAAGGGACTCTATACTTTTCTGTATAAATACAGCACCTCTTGCTATCAGTAGTTCGAGGGAACCGAGACTTCCAGGCCGACACACTGACCAGAGACGCTGAGGCTCCTGCATGCAGTCGCTCCAGCTGACATTGGTCTAATCATCCCTTGCGGGGTGTCCAACTCGAGACCAGGACGAGGTCCCACACTCTCATTATTCAGGTAATGGGGTTTGACTAAATCCTAGCGGGAATCTTGGCTTCTTTCGCACCTACTCACATGCTAGGGAAACTTAAGGAACATCTAGACAGGCATCTCAGGAGTATGCGCTTTATTTTATAAATGCATTTTATATTCATGTATATGTTCATGACTATTGCAAAATGGTAGAACTGTACTATCCTTTTTTATTGTTTAACAGTTGTCGCAGCACATATATTTTATACTAGAACAACTGTGCAATAAATTCTTATTGTAAACACGCTCAACTGTTTCTTCTGTGTAACTCTCTGAGACCAAATGAGCAAGCACGAGTGACTGAGCGAAAAGTAGTACATTGTTTCCACGAGTCTGAGGGATCAGGGTTGTCGTGCTCTGAGGTTGCCAAAAACTAATCTCTCTGATAAAAAGGAGATTCTAGTGGCACTGTGAGCTAGCTAATGCAAACAGGCTAAGATACGCGGTGGGGGTGCACAGAATCAGTCTACCACCAGGCCCACAGTGTATGTTATCCAAAAGCGCAGGTCCTGCAGGGGTACTATAGGAACTACACTACATTTCAGGTAGCAGGCACCTTGGTAAGAAGGCAAGCTGCTTCTTTAGTCCGCTACTATCTGTTTCACAGCACAGGAACAGTGAGTGGGTACTGGAACCCAGTTATGGCAGTCTAACTATTAAAAAGAACACAGGGTGCATTTTCCTTACTGGCATTAGGGCTCAAGTCACTATTGTTGCGCACAGAACAGGGCCCAAGTAACAGGGGAGGAGTGAGGGGTAAATGTGCTTTTTTGTTGCTATTTTTTACACAAAGTGGCAGAAAGACTGTTTGGGCATCTGGCCTAAAAGTAATGGCCCTGTTGAGTGGGCAGAGTGGACAGCCTGAAGCTGTAGGTATTATTGGTGCAACAGTTGCATTAGAGAGCCAGGGCATACTTGCTGTACCAGTGCTTCTTTGAAGCCTTGGAGCAATGACCTAAGGGAGTGGAAAAATTAGTGCAGAGGAGACACCTTGATTTGGACATCAGAGAGATCAGAGGGATGCAGAGAGATGGGAGGGAGCGGGATGATGAGATTGAGAGAGATGGTGTGAGATGGGAGCCTATTTTGTTAACAAACGTCAGTACCTATCATTAGTGAAACAGGTGCAGTGACACTTTTGCCCATGGGTCCACTGCATCACAAGTTTGAATGTTTAAAATAAAAAGGGTGCATGGAGGCTCATTTTCCTTGCTAGCATTAGGACAGATGGTGCACTTGGCGCAAAAAAGGTGGGCAGCATGCAGTAGCTCATTTTCTTTCAGAAAGAGACCGGGCTTGTTTCGAGATTGAAGTGATGGTCAGACATTGAGGTGAAGGAGTGAAAGAAGAGGAGATAGACTGCTTCTTAGGGCTACAGCCATCATTAGTGTGGCAGATGGAGTGCATTGAGGGCCACAGCACCCCAATTATGGGCAGGAGTGTTTTGGGTCAATTCTGTTCTTGTTTGATGCTGTTGCATTTTTATAAGTCCCACATTTAGTGTGGATTACGAGCTACAGAAAAGCAATCTTGAAATGATGACATGATCCCCGCCCCCTGTGATCATCCCCCCCTTTCCCCAAATCTTTGCCATATAGTTTTGGAGGGAGGCCCAACTTCAAAACATTTTGCTTAGGTGGGGGGGATCAGAGCAAAAACGTTTGAAAACCTCTAGAATAAAGTATAGTTATTAACTTCGCGGGGGAATCTGTGCGCATAACATGTGTAAGTGTAGGTATCTCCGCAGGCTCCTGCATGTCATCGCCCAGTAAACCTCACCATGCGTGCCCGACTCTGAGGTACTGGAATTGGTCAAGTGGCGAGAGCGCTAGCCTCTCTCCAGTCAAGTCTTCCCACCTACTTACAATCCCATCCCATAAAAGAAGTAAGCCCAACAACTTCAGTGTTCGGAGCACATCCTTTTCCCTCCCTGTTGGGAAACAAGAGCACCATTCTAACGGTGTTAGTGGTGAATACATGAGGGCACCTGCTTCTTTCTCTAGTAAGATTCGCATCGCGTGTGTAGTAGAGTTTAAGGAGTCTAAGACGCCATGTCGTCTAACTGGGGACTTAAATAAGGTCTGCGGGAGAGTATCAGGGTCCGCTGCGTCTCTCTCTATATACATAAGTGGTAAGTCCTGTGGACCATGTTTCCAGCCATATGCATGAGAGGCTTGCGCAACTCGATAGTACAGCTCAAGGTCAGGTGCTCCTAGGCCCTCGGCAGAGTACGGCAAGGTCAGTGTTACCTATTTAACCCTCGGCTACTTACTGGCCCAAGCTAATTTGATCAACAGTGTCCGCAATGTGTCGAATACATGTTGTGGTAGCAACATGGGGATATTTAGAAATAAAAATCTGGGTAGAACCACCATTTTCATAATGGAGACACATCCTATCAATGAGAGGGGCAATCTTATCCATCTGGTGACATCGTCTTCTAATTTAGAAATAGCTTTCCCATAATTCTCCGCTAATACTATTCCAGGGTCGGTGTAAATTTGTATCCCGAGGTAGAGGACGTGCTCCATAGACCATTGCATAGGAAAGTCTAGCCTAGTTGGTGTCGTAGCAGGAAATAGGGGAAAAATCACAGATTTTGTCTAAATAATTTTAAGCCCTGATAATTGTCCAAACTGTACTACTTCAGAAAGTATGGGATTAAGATGCTTCTCGGGCTCACGGACGTAAAGCAGTGTGTCATCTGCATATGACGAGACTATAAAGTGATATCCCAGAAACCGTAATCCTCTGAGGCTATGATACTCCCATAGTGCACAAGCTAAGGGTTCAGCTACTAGAGCGAATGGGGGGTGGGGGGGACAATGGGCAGCCCTGACGTGTACTCTAGAGATAGCAATAGGGGCTATAACCACTCTACCCAAACGTATCTTAGTTATAGGAGTAGTATACAATACTTTAATCAATTTTAGAAAGACCTCACCAACACCAATTCGCCTCAATACCCCCTTCATGAATGTCCACTCAACGGAGTCAAACGCCTTTTCTGCATCTAAAAATACCACCGCCGCGCTGACCTCCGGATTAAGTCTTTGAATGGTACCAAATATTGTTCTTGGATTGAAAGTCAGATTGCGACCCGGAACAAAACCAGCTTGCTCTGGTCGGACAACCAGAGGCATCAACGGAGCTAAGCGGTTGGCTAATATTTTGGCAAATATCTTGGTGTCGACATTCAGTAACGAAAGTGGTCCATAAGAGGTGCAAGCCTCCGGAGGCTTCCCCGGCTTCAGCAGCTTGATTATCAAGGCCGCTCTCATTGAGGGGGGCATTACTTCAGCCTTAACCATGTCTTCATATAGGGATACCAGGTGAGGCACAATTTGGTCTTGAAAAGTCTTATAGAAGGTTACTGTGAGGCCATCTATTCCCGGGGCGCTTCTAGTGCGCATGGTTTTAAGTGCCGCTTTGATTTCACTTGGGGTGAGAGGGGCCATAAGGTGTTCTCTATGTGCATTAGTAAGCCATGTCATATGTATATGTTCCAGATAATCTTGGATAGCATCATCATTCAGGGGTATTTGTGTTTTGTATAATTTAGGTTTAACTCTGTTTTTTATTTATTTAACAATGCCAGCAATTGTAACATTCAACATCTGACAGTTCGCATTGTTCCATAACTGAATCTGTTTGTACAGGCTACTTCCGTCTGGTTTTGTATAATTTAGAGTAGTATCTGCTGAACCTACCTGCAATGTCAGTATGATCGTGTAAGGGGAGGCCCTCCTCGTCTTGTATTTCTATTATCGTGTCCATTTCCCTCTTGGGGCGTAGTAGCGCCGCTAACGTGGCCCCCGGGCGTTCCCCCTCACCATAGAGACTGTAGCATATTTACGAGATGTTTCACTTCTATCATGATAATCCTCAAGCTCCACCTTTATATCGCCAAGAAGGGTTTTATCCTCTGTTCTCTGGAAGGTCAGTTCTAGCGCTGAAATTTCCTTTTCAAGTTTCGACAATCCCTGCATGCTTGGAAATCCTCTGATGTAGACCTTAAAGGCCTCCCATATGGTGACAAAGCCATCTACCGAACCTATACTCTTTTCAAAGAATATGTCTATTGACGAAGCGATTTCTGCAGTAAACACTGGATCCATTAATGAGTAAGGGGGAAATCTCCAGAGAAATGGCGCAGCCTTTCTGATAGGTAACTTTATATCAAGCTGTACAGGTGCGTTGTCTGAGTTAGTGCGCGGGAGGGGGGGTGCAAGCAACGACGCAGGGAAATAGGCTTCTAGAGTCCAACCAATAATCGATTTGGGTGTGAATGTCATGGGGCGCTGAATAGTGGGTGAACCCCATAGTATCCGGAGAGCGTTGCCTCCAAACATCCAGTAGGCCTAATTTTTCTATTAGGTCTATGATAGCACCGGCCGCTGCAGAACGGCGGCGAGGGGGGCCTTTAGAAGAGTCCCTATCTGTGTCTAAGATACAATTGAAATCCCATCCCCATACCAAAGGTGTGTTCGCATATTGCATAAATCAAGCACCTAGCATGTGGTAGAATTGTGGATCATAATAGTTAGGGCCATACACATTGACCAATTTTACCATTAATCCTTCTTTTTGGCATCTTGCTATACTATATCTCCCATTTGGGTCCGCCTTGATTTCTTGTAGTGAAATCCCTGACTTAGGGTTCGCCCATATAAGGACACCTCTAGCATGCGAAGTGAACCCAGCTGCACAATACCGGCCTTGTAGGTGTTCATGTGCGAGCATACTACTATTAGGGGGCAGATGCATCTCCTAGAGCAGAGCAATGTCTATACGGTGCCTCTTTAGGTACGCAACAAACTTCTGTACCTTTCTGGGTTCATTCAACCCCCTGACCTTCCATGTTAGAAATCGCACTCCACTACCCATTCTTTGATCTGACGCAGACCATGCCATGCCATCTACGATCTCTGTATGAGGCTCCGTGTAAATTAAACATATCCAGACAAACAGCAAATTCACAGGACCATGTATGAATAATCCTGTCCCGCAACACAAACAATCCCCCACCCCCGCCCACGCTATGCAGGCCCCAACTGTGCATAGTCGAAGTCAACCCTGCCCCTCCCGCTTTAGTACCATCTACCTAAAAATGAAAAAGAAAACCTAATAAAAGGTCTAGACAGCAAAAACCTTTGAGCACCCCTTGTGGTACACACTCAAGGGCAGATGTTGCCTAACTCGAAACATTCCGTGCCCCGGCTTACTTAATAGTGCATAAAAAACAAAACTTTCAAGATTTATATATGGTCTTGATCATTATGCCTACCGACCTGACTACCCAGCGTGTCTTTCCTAATGCAGTCACTGTTATTGTGGTGGACAATAACAGGCTAGTTTTATGCCCACTTTTCATGACATCCCAGGGGTGCCCAATAGACTATATAGTACACTGTAAAATGCTATAAACCAGAGTAATCAAACTGCCCTCCTAAATTGTACCAATATGGCATCCTATTTATTGTCTCTAGTTCTTGTTACCATAACGATGAGGAGAAATCCCCAGCCTCGAGGTTGAATCTGATTAACATCAACAGCGATCTTTATCTTGGTGCTTCCGAGGAGTGCGTGGGTATAAATGGATCCTCATTCTCCCCCGAGTGGGATATCGTCCCTCCCCCCAGCCTAGGGGCTAGTAGAGCCTTTTTTGGGATGTACACGGTCTCTCCTCTTAAGAAATTGCAGTGCTTGTGTCTGGTCTGCGAACACATATGTTTTCACATCAGCATTGACTCGTAACTTGGCAGGGTACATCATGTTGTAGTCCAATTGCAGCTCATGAAGCTTCCTCTTAACCGGCGCAAAGAGTTGTCACGAGTCCTGCACCTGCTGCATGAAGTCAGGATAGAGGGAGACAGTCATACCTTCATAATGGAGCTCCTGCAGTTCTCTAGTTCTTCGGAGCGCACTATTGTGATCTCTGTAATTAAGGAGCCTCGCTATAATCGGACGCGGTGGTGCTCCAGGAGCAGGTCGAGGGACAAGCGAGCAGTGTGCCCGCTCCACAACGAATATGATAGAGAAGCAGTCCCTCCTCAATAGCGTGGCAAGCAGTTGTTCTACAAAAAGTTCCATGTTGGGGATGTTTGTGAATTCTGCAATTCCCACAATACGTATAGGATTGCGCCTTGAGCGGGCTTCCAAATCTTCCGCTTTTGCCTGCACACTCCAAAGTTGTTTATCCATGGCAGTGTGAGAGAGTGAAGTTGTGTTTAAGACATCCTCTGCATCAGAGACCCTTTTCTCTACAGCATCTAGGCGTTCAGTGTGCTTGGCTAACCTTTCAGACATCCTGTCCATAAGGTAGGTTAGCGTGTCAATTTTCCCATCTATCTTGTTCAAACTATTTTGCATAGCAGACAGGATTTGTTTTAGATCTGGGTCAGAGGATGAGTCACCTGCCTTGGAGCCTGAATCTGAGGCATTTTTATCTTGGTCATTCTGCCTGTGTGTTTTCTTTGGTTCAAACTGCAGTTTGGATCTGGATTTTTCAGCTTTCCCCATGGTAAAGCCTCCTAGACTGCTCCAACTATGCAGCAAGCGTTGTTAGTGCTACATTGCCAAAGAGCTGCAACCTCCCCGCTGTATTGTGCTGTGGTTGGGTGATCACGATGAACCTGAGTAGTCTACAAAAGCAGGGATATAGGCCACCCTCCTGTTGTATTGTGCGTTTAGCTCCTTATTTTAGGCTTACAACCCCAGTGAGCGGGGTGCGCGTTGCTGCTTTTAATGTTTAGCTGTGCGCAGAGTGACTCCCGTTGTCGCCAGAAAAGTGAAGTGCAGTGAAGTGAGCTCACCGTATCGCTGGAATGCAATTTTAGTGTTGGGGTCCTCCCCTGCTGCGAGTAAAGGGTGCAAAAACACCAGCACCACAGGGCGCCCGCTCCAGGCCAGGCTCCTCAGTTGCCCAGGGGCGTGTCTCGGGCCTTCCTCTATTGCTCAGTCACCCCGTAGCACGCCGGCATATGGAATGCCTCTGGTGCCGCCGGTCCAGGCCACCACGGCCGATCCAGTAGCAGGGGTCGCCGCCTCGCTCCCTGCTCCCACCGGGCCTCGCCCCACCATCCACTTTGGCGCGCAGGCCCCACCGGGGCGCCCGGAGTAAAAGCTCACCTCCAGGGGCCCTTATGGCCGCCGCCGCGCAGGCCAGACTGGGACGATGACGCAGCTCCCAGTCGGTCGGAAGATGCCGGGCCAAGCAGCACCAGCCACAGGGCCCTCTGCCAGCCCAGGAATGCAACCGACACCTCCTGCCCAGCAGCTCAACTCCACACGGCCTCCAGCAATCTCCGGAATCAGGGCAGGCCACCCTCCGCAGTCGATGTCACAGGGCCGCTGAGCTCGCCTCAAGAAGGCCTCGCCTGGGTCTCCGCCAGGGCTCCTCTGTACAGGGCACCACAAGACCTTCGCCGCCAATATGTGAGCCACAATTCCTCCAGGCAGTCATCAGGAGGCAATAGCGGCTATGTCGCTGTAAGAATCGCACATTGGAAAGAAGGATTTTTAAGGATTGAGAGCCGGGATTGCGGAGAGACTCTAACTTGCGGTCATCTTAGAGCCCGGCAAGCTCCACCCTAAAATCACACTTATCTTTCCTGAGTTTTAATCCTTTCTCACTCAAAGCAGTTAAAACATCATTCCACCTTGCCAAATGCTCTTCATCATCTTTACCATAAACCAATATGTCATCCTGAAACACAAGCACACCCTTTAGCCCTTTCAACACATCACACATTACCCATTGGAATTCAGCAGCAGCAGAAGTAAGTCCAAAAGGCAGAATTGGAAAACACCACTAGATGTAATGAAAGCTGTAATGTGTCTAGATTTTTCCGCTAACACGGCCTGATGGTACCCAGATCTCAAATCAAGATTAGAAAATATGCTAGCACCTGCTAGAGTACACATCATTTCTTCAATCTTAGGTAACGGCTGCCCATCCACCCAAATGGCTTGATTTAAACCTCTACGGTCAATGCACATTATATAATCATTATTCTTTTTGCGAGCCACAAATAGGGGCGACAACGACAGAGAAGATTCCACAGGCTCATTCATACCCTTCTTACACAACTGATTCAACAACTCATCCAGCTCTTTCCTCACACTAAACGGTACACCACTCAATCTATGTTTCATGGGAATATTCCCCTCCTTTAACTTAATGACATGTTCGAGATCCTTTAACATTCCCAGTTCTTCACTAAAGACAATATCATATCTCTATAATAGAGATTGGAAATCATCCAATTTCCCATCAGTCTGACATTCTGCAATAGTCAAAATTTGGCGTATGAGACCCGGCCTGAGAACAATTCCCAAACAACCTTGTTGGTGCCAGACTAAAATACCTGGTCCATGGTGCGAGAATTAAACTTTCTCTTGCACCTCTCGACCTTTGAAATTTATTAGTTCAAAATATCCCACCAGATCAATTTTAATACCATTGTATCCTTGTGGAGTAACATCAGTTGGAGATAGTCTCATTAATACTCTTTTTAGAAAATGTATCTTTGGATATAATGGTAATCTTAGACCCAGAATCTGTTAGCAAAGAAATCTGCACATCTCCCACTTTGAATTCTTCTATCTGATCTTTAGATTTAGGTACATTATCTTCATGTACGCTCTCACATAACAATAAATTATTCATTTCATTAGAAATTTTTTGGTCACCCTCCTCACACACCAAATTCACATTACTCTTCTTTGCATTCATCCGACACACCCTAACAAAATGACCATCAATTCCACACTTATTATACTCTTTCGCAACAGCCGGGCATTGCTTGGCTGAAGCTACATGGAACTAAGACCACTATGGGTAACAAGTGTTGTCAGAGTTAAAAATCCTTTTTCTTCAACTGGTTTGTTGGTACTAAATTTGTTTCCTTTAACCATCAACACCGTGTCATCCACTCTGTTAAGTTCCTTAGCAGACTCTTTTGAATCTTGAATGCTATTAGCTATATCAATAGCTACATCTAAAGGTGGATTCTAGCAGGTAAGCAACCTTTCATTTATTTTCTTATTGTAACACTGAGTTACTAAAATATATCTGATCAACTAGTCCGTGAAGTTACCAAATTCATATTTAGCCACAATCACACGTAAAGAAGCAACATATTTGTCTATAGATTCAGTTTCAGCTTGTTCCCTGGAGAAACATTTGAGTCTTCTTACAACTAAATTTGAGGGCTTAGAAAAATGCTTCTCTAATCTCTTTACCGCCTCTGCATATTCATGCAGTTCATCTTCCTCATCCTCTGGTGTAAACGTGGGAAGATGTGCAAACTGTCTTGACCCTTCATGGGCCAAGAGCGTTCAAGTAACCATTTCCTTCTGTCCGGTTTACATTTAAACCTGTCAATGGCACCAAGAAATGCACTGAAAGCTCTAAACCATTCTTTCCAGGCAATAGTTGGTTCTCCTGGAATCTAAAAATGATGGTGGAGGTTAAATAACTTGCATGGTAAATACGCAACTGTGAGAATATGATGTAATGATCAGGAAATTATGCTTTATACCACCATTTCAGTCACAGAATTGTCAAAGGAGAAAGAAAATGCACCAAAAGCACTAATGACAACACCGACGTAAGTTAAATATAATCAGTAGTAAACATTGCAAATATATGGACCAGAGGAACATGAAGAGATTGCATGACCCTAATTTAGGAGACGACAGGTATATTAAGAAGGCCGTCGGGCGTGCGCTTCAACGTCAGAAATATTGCCTGACCACGAATTAGGACAAAACAGGCACATTAAAATGGCCAATGGACCTGCATGCCAGCAGATGATGTCACATGCAGGCAAATTAATCCTCTTCAACAGAGAAAATGGTGCATTAGAACTTCGGACAGACGCCTGTATGATCAAAAAAGGAGCACACGCACTTGACTCTAGAAGTTCAGATGAGTGTTGCCTCGTCATGGTACAAAACACTCGCCAACCGTGAAATAAGAAACCGTCCACAGAGGGTCCAACAACTCATTGTCACCAGTGCTGAACGTAAGTAAGTAACATGGCATGAATGGCTTGAAACCGTGTAATGTATTGAAGAATAAGTCTGAACAAATACAGGGAGCTGTTTCCAGATACCAAGCGATGCGGCCGTCTCCAATCATTGTCTCTTGCTCGTTTCCCCACTTTGCTCTCACCACAATGTCAGTTTCAACATTCCACATTCCACAAGACGACAGGTGGCACGAGATAAAGAACACAAAATCAGAAACAAGATACAACAGTGCAGCATGTTATGGATCGTCAGGGGTTGGAACAAAGACTTTGTACAAAAACTAGCCTCCATTATATTCAGAATCCTGATATCTCGCCTGCAATTCACTGACTCTTGGTCCATGGAATGGTGCCAGTTCCAATGGACAGATGCCCTCAACAACACCTGGCCCGATACCACCAGCAACCTAGAACAGACCGTCCAGAATTTCTCAGCCTGGATCTCCAACTACGCCGACCTAGTAGCCCCTAGGAAGCTGGCCAACACCAACAGATCGACAAAACACCCTAGCTGGTACACACCAGAACTTCGGACCATCAAACGTGAATGCGAGCGACTAGAAAGATAATGGTGCTCCGACAGGAACCCACAGAATTCACCGCCTTTAAGTCAGCCCTCAGCAAATACCAACAATGCCTCAAAGAAGCTAAGAAAGATGCCCTAACAGACCGCATTGAGGCAAGCGCCAATAACTCCAAGGAACACTTAAGCATCTTCAGAGAGTTCTCATGCCCTTCAGCCACCGAGAACACAGTCCGTACTTCCCAAGAACTCTGGTACACTCTAGCAATCTACTTTTACAACAAGATATCCGCCATCTACAGCAACTTCGATCCACAATCTGCCAACATCGACCACCTCCTGACACCAACAAATGGCACCCACAGCCACCCGCTCACCGCACCGCATGCAGAACACCACAGCCATCATGACCTCAATCCACTCCAGAGCACCAACTGACCCCTGCCCTCATCACATCTTCAACCTCAGACAAAAAGTAATCCGCAGAGCACTCCCCTCCTTTCTCAATGCATCCATCACCATAGCCACCTTCCCAATGCATGGAAACACGCAGGGGTCAGACCACTCCTCAAGAAACCCTCTGCCTACCCCAGCGAACTCAAAAATGACCGACCCATCTCGCTGCTCCATTCCCCGCCAAAGTCCTCGAGAAAGCTATTAACTACCAGCTCACCGAACACCTAGAAAGAAACAACCTAGTCGACACCTCCCTATCCGGCGTCCGCACCAACCACAGCACCGAGACCACCCTGATCGCCACAACCAACGACATCAGAAAACTCCTCGACTGTCACGTTTAACCATGTGCGCAGTAGACACATGAAGGCGTGAATGGGGAATGAATGTGGCGAACTACATCTCCCAGAATGCTGAGGGAGGCAGCAGTCCTATCTCTTCCTCTGCTGCCTGCCCTACTTAAGCTCCTCCTGAACTGCTATCAGGTGCTTGTCACCTGATGTCGGAGTTTCCTGTATCCGGATCGCTGAACTGCTTGTCAGCACTTTCCAGCTGCTCTGTGACACTCTGAGACGAAGGGGCTGAGACGCCCGGCTCCCAGTCCTCGTGGGAGGACCATCATTCGCTCCGGCGGTGTCCTAGTGAAGACCAGGGATGCCATTCCTGAAAGCGCACTGCCGCGCTTAAACTTGCACTACCTTCGCGCTGAGGCGCGACCTTTAATTCTAGAAAGCGCGCGGACGCGCCTTAACCTTCAAAAGCACCTTCACGCTTGGAGCGCGACATTTGCCACATTACGCGCACAGAAGCGCTTCTTAGAGGCTTTGAAGAAAAAGCCTCATATTCCCCGAAAGCGCATGGAAGCGCTTTTTGATCTCTTAACCCTTCGCGCTTGGAACGCGCCATTTGTTACAGTAAGCGCGTGTATGCGCTTTTTGGAGTACTGAAACCGGAGGAGTTACTCTGGGTGAAATTAGAGCCGTTGAGAGGCTCGGAGTTCAGATTTTGTTGCTTTATTATTTGTTGGTATGATTCTGCAAGCTGTATTTTTGGATAAGAAGAATCTTACCTTGGATACTTAAAGACACAGTCACCATTTACCAGTGGACTACCTGGTTGCAGATAAGTACTTGGTTTATCTGAATACTGAATACCTACTGTCTCTGTATTACAGAGGGTACTATATCACTGAGGAATAGTGATGAAAACACTGCTTGATTTCTTTTCTTTATTTTTACCTTTTGTGCTCTTTTTCTTGTGGAATACGTGCAGCAGCTTTAAATGTAAGTGTAGTACATCACATATGTAACATTGATAGTGAATGGACCGGTGTGGAAACTTATGTGTGATGTGTTGTGTCTCTTATACAGGAAACACGGGGCTACCATAGGAGTGAGGTCTACAGAACTCCACACCAGCGCTCCTTGAGTGTTTTCACTGCTGCAACTTTATTGTTTCGTTTGTCCCTTTTTTCCCCTTCCCCTGTTGTGGTGTAATCTGCTGAGTGTTCATAGTACTCACAGGTAGTTCCATATAAGGGGAAGAGGAAGCATAGCATCTTCCATCGCTCCCGCTGTATCCGGCTGACCAGGTTAGTGTTAACCTATATCCGTGTCCTGACATCGACTTAGGTAAAACAGAGGCCCTGATCCTCCTCGAACTCTCTGCGGCATTCAACACCGTATACGAACACACCCTCATCAGAAGACTCCACTATATCGGCATCCAAGGATACACCCTCAAATGGATCACATCCTTCCTCACAGGATGCACCCTTCAGCTACGAGCCCAAGAGCATCATCTGTGGTATCTCCCAAGGATCCTCTCCTAGTCCCAGCTTGTTCAACACCTACATGACACTACTGTCCGACATCGTCCGAACCCATGGACTCAACATCATCTCCTATGCAGATGACACCTACCTGATCCTCTCACTCATGGAAGACCCCACCACTACCAGAACAAACTTCCAAAACACCATGACGAGCGTCGCCGACTGGATGAGGACAAACTGCCAGAAGCTCAACACAGACGAGACGGAAGTGCTGATTTTCTGGAAAAAAAACTCCTTGTGGGATGGCACCTGGTAGCCCCCCGAACTCGGACCCACACCCGACCCCACCGAATACGTTCGCAACCTTGGCATTATCCTGGACAGTAAACTCACCATGAAACACCAAGTCAACGCTATCTCCTCTGCCTGCTTCCACATCTTCCGCATGCTTCGAAAGATCTTCAGCTGGATCCCCGTCAATGCAAGGGAAACGGTCAAGCAAGCCCTTGTCACCAGCCGACTGGACTACGGAAATGCACTATTCGCCGGATCCACCACCCACCTTCTCAAGAGACTCCAGACCATACAGAATGCAGCAGCCAAACTCATCCTCACCCTCCCCAAATGGACCTGCATCACCCCACACCTCAGGGACCTCCACTGGCTCCCCATCCAGAAGAGATGCCAGTTCAAGATGCTGACTCACAAAGCCCTCCAAACCCAAGGCCCAACTTACCTCAACCACCCCCTGAACTTCCACCAGCCCGCCAGACAACTAAGCTCCTCCTCCCTTGCCCTCACACACGTTCCCCGCATTCCCCGCAGCCAGAACGAAGGTCGTTCCTTTCCCTACCTCGCTTCCAAGTCCTGGAATGACTTTCCCTCCACCTGCGAACATCTCCCTCACTCACAGACTTCAGAAAAGGACTCAAGACCTGGCTCTTTGACTGAAGACCGACGAGACCTCAGTATCTTGTTACCCCCCCCCCCCCCCCCGGGATGAATAGCTGTGCTTCATAAGTAATGACTGATTGATTGAAAAAATGCTCACCTATTTTTGGGGTCACACCCAACCCAAAATAAGTTCAGTAAGAACCGTAACTGACACAACAACTTATCCAGGGCAGTTTCTCCGCAAAGGAAGAACCTCAGATTCAACAAGCATTGGCAAAGCAAATAGCTCTCGCCTATGTGAGAGCTATTAGTTTTGCCAATGTCTTTTAGCCATGTTGTAGAGCAACTTGTGTGCTATGGAGCATGACTAAAAGTTATTGGGGAAAAAAAACTATGACGTGGGAAAGGGAAGCTACAAAAACACTATTACACAGTCGCGTCATAGCGCTTTTTTTCTTAAGGCAAGTGGGGGGCAACACAGAAAAAGCATTGGAAATGCAATAGGTCTCGCATTTTTTTAAGTTAGAGCTATTGGCATTGTAAATGGCAATGTCTTTTACCTATGTGTTACGGAGTGTATGAATGTGGTGTGTACTGGAATACACTGGTATGTACTGGTAGTCAGACAGATACTCACTGTTATTCACTGTTATGTTGGTAACTGATAGATACAGGTGTGTACTAAAATACACTTGTATGTAATGGTAGTCAGATTGGTACTCACTGTTATTCACTGTTATTCACTGGCAGTTGCTGATCATTAGGTGTAGGATGGACCTGGTTGTTACTGATCACTGAAAGACACTGGGTTTCGCTGGAAGTCCCTGGCCACTAGGTACAGGTTGTCTTTGAACAGCTGGTAGGAATTAATATTCACTGATCTCTCCAGACACCGATCACTAGACGTAGATGCCCTTAGTAGCCACTGAACACTAATTGCAAGTTGTGACTGGTTATGACTGGATGTCTGGTTGACGTCAGGCGTGAGCTGATGGTTGACAATGAGAGACACCGAATACACTAGAATATTATCTAGAGTGCCATGTCAAGGTCAGGCATATGGCTGCGAATGGTGGGATTCTATTCACAGATTAGGTGATCCACAAAAGGCATTAACTTGAGAGGTGTTCCCCAGGTATAATAACTTGAAGATTCACAACAGATCTAAACAGTGTGTTGGGTTAGAAGTGAAGTTACAGCATTGACAGGCATGAACATTACATGTCGGCCGCCATCTTGAGGTCAGGCACCCATGGGTAAGCAAGGATACACGTTATTACTTCGCATTAAAACAACACTGTTAGATATACGCTGCGAATTGACTTGATTGAAATATGCCCTGTTCAGACCTGTTTCAGGCGCTAAAGCGGTTGTATCCGCTATGATGGACTTGTGGTATCGAGCCGATATGCCCGCCATTTTGTGTACAATCCACTCGGTGCACATTGCGCTGGTGTGAGCTTGAAATGTAGATTTATCGCCTGTTTGCATTAAAACACAATGCTGTATACATGCCCCAGACGTTGTGGTAACTGTAATCCCCGCATTAAAAGAGCCGCGGTGAGCGTGCAGAGTTCGTGACAGTTACAGACCTGCCATTTTAAAACATTTTAAAACAATTGAGACACAAGTCTTTCGTGCCTCATGGTGCGCTACAGTAAACTAAGGGGGTCACATAACATAAGCTTAAGCTTTGGCCACATGAACCTTGTGAGCTAATCGCTGGGGATTCAGAGTCCCACTGCTGCGCTGCTGTGCTTTGAGAAAGCACAGATCTAATTCAAGCACAAATTACAGGCATGACCGCCATCTTGAGTGCAGGCGCGCGACCTTACTTTACAGCTTAAAAAGCTGGAAGATTGTGATTTTTGGTTGGTGTGGCCCCAAATCCTTGAGGCTGCTCTGTCACACAGTCGAACCAGTGAGCATGTGGCTCTCTCGCTCTCTTCTGAAGTCGGTAGAGCCATGAGGTGCGATGGAGCACGGCGCGTGACCGGGACGAGTGATGACCAGAGAGGGGTAGAGACGATGAGACTGCCGCTGTAATGCCGCTGCACTCGTCGATGGTCAGAGTACCCAAATTTTGGTACCGCTGGACGCCTCAGAAGTTCCGCCACATTATTGCTGCTAGGGATGACACCAAACGTTGCGGGAGAAGGATGGAAATGCAGATTCTGGCATTACCACCTGAGAAGACGAAGGTTCACGCCGCCATCTTCGCCGACGTCCAAACCATGCCCCCGTTATTTCCCTGTAGCTTAAACAGGAAGTCAGCCAACTGACCCTTGGTGTTACTTCTGGGTTCTGGCTTCAAGATAAACTGATCCAGTCTTCCTTCTTCAGACATCAGGGCAGTCCTTTTTCTGAATCTTCTCAGGTTGAGGAGTATTCTGATTTCAGGTTCTGAGGATGCCTGTGCCCCTGTGAGCGGAGATGAGGCGTGGACTCCACTCTGATCCATTACCTTTGACTGTACGATGGTGTGTATGGAGTTTGGCTGCAGCGTGCACCGCGCACGTTCGCAGTGACGTATTAGTGACGGAACTGAAAGCAGCACAGGGACATTTATAGCACCCTGGCAGATGCAAGTGGCAACTGTGTTTTTTGTTTAAAAGCGTGCCACCAAATTGCAAGAGGTGCAGTCCATATTTTGTGCCGGAATACTAGTTCTGTCCAACAAAGGTTACTGTTCCCACCTCTTTGAGGTCCACATTCGTGTGTTGGTGAGTGTGTGTGTGAGTGGGTTTGTGAGCGGGGGGAGAGGTGAGTGTGTGTGTGTGGAGGTCCTACTGGATGTGAACATGTTTGCTTGTTGCTGTGCGCACGTGTATGCGCGACTGTCTGACTACCTCTGATTGCGCGCATGTGCCTGTGTTTTCTCTCAGTCTCTGACTGACAGTGTGTATATGTGTGAGACTGTGAGTACTGGTGTGTGTCTGTCTGTGCTTGATTTGCGTTCCTGTATGCATTCGCGTATCTCCACAACTGTCTAATTGTGGGTTTGTATGTCTGTGTTGATATCCCTGTGTGCTTCAACGTGTGCACGTGTGTCATTCTTTGTGAGTTTGACTGACTGAGTCTGTGTGTTTGTGCCTGAGTGCGTGTAATAATTGTATCCATGTGTCATCATGGGCGTGTGTTTGTTTTTGGTCTGCATGTCAGCGACCCTTGTAATGTGTGTCTGCCTGCGCCTGTGTGTGTGTGTGTGTGTGTGTGTGTGTGTGTGTGCGCGCTGGTCTGGATGTCTCATTGGAGGTGTGCTGGTCTGTGTGTTGTTGGTGTGCGTGCCTCAGACGGAATGTGTGTGTGTCAGCCTGTGTGTGTGTGTCTGTCTGGAGTGTTTGGACAGAGGTGAAAGCTGGGCTGTCATTGGGGTGTCAAGCCTCGCCTGTCACTCCATAGAGGATTACGTCTGCTGTCAAACAGTCTGGGCAGGGGACACAAACTGCACACATGTCGCCGCCTTGTCTCGTTGGGAGCCCGGGAGAGTGTGCTCTGCTCTCTGGCCGCCCTGTCTGCTGCCGGGACCCAGTTATCTCCGAGACAGCAGAAGAGGCCGCTCTGGGCGTTAGAGGGGTGAAGGGAGAGGGGATTAGGGGCTCTGGTCCAAGCTGGCACCAGAGTAGGGGTCTGCGCCGTGCACTCAACGTCCCTTGTTTTAGAGAAAGACACAACCTTTATATTAAAAATGTACCTTCTTGCGGTGTGGTTCTTCCCCTCGCCCCGGATGTCTCACACTACAGCGCACGTGAGTGCCCATATTCACCGTGTGTCACCGCTGCCCCCCACCCTGGTGAGCCCAGGTGATGACATCTTTGTAAACTGGACTGCGTGACAGGGGTTTGAGGTCAGGCAGAAGTGCCCTCAGTAATGCTAAGACATATATATGTTGTTGTGGGATATAGTACAGTGCATGTTAACACAACAGGAAGGACACCCGTGTAACGGTCGCTTTCTATGTGGAATCAGCGGGCACCTTTCCTGCCTCCGGGCGCAACTGCATACGTGCAAGCTGCACGCTGAACACTTTCTGAAAAGACATTGTGGTGGGTTTAGGACGCTGCTGTTTTCATTATTTTTATATACTAGCTGCCGGATTTGTCTGTTATATTATTTTATTTATTGTTGTGTTTTCATTTCGGAGTGTTGTGTGCTCTAGCGCTCCATGAGACATATCAAACCCAGCGTTTTACCCCAAAAATGAAATAAACACATAAAACTATGTGCCATCTGTAAAACAGGACTTGGATAGTATAGGCGTTGCGTCTGAATAGATATGCAAACATGGTATTACTAGTAATAATAGAGGCGGTAGCATCAGCTCGGTCTTCGTAACCAACATTACAAATACGAGAGGAAGAACCACTGAAAGTATAAAGTGGAAATAAAAATTAGGAAGACTATTTTCTTACTTAGATTGATTTAATATTTTTAAAAAATGACCCGTTAGAAAACTGCTTGAACAGAGACCCATCATATTTGAATCGAAGTTACACCGTCAACTCCCCCCGCAGCTCCTGGGGTTGAGGTCAAATCGCAAAGGGACGAGCTACGAATCTAGCGTAACAGTGCGCTGCACGGGTGATAACTTTCATTCTCTGCAGTGGGACGGCCTCCTGTCTTCCTGTGAGGATGGAATACACAAGCTCTGCCAAATCGCAGCTCTCCTCGCGGGCCAACGCCTTCTCCATCGCCGCCCTCATGTCAAGCGCCAGCTCCAAGGAGAAGGAGGCCCAGGAGAACACCATCAAACCGCTGGGTGAGTAATATCCGAGTACCTGCATGAGTGGCATGGACTCCCCGTGACACTGGGGCACCAGGCACAGTAAGCGCATGCGCAGAGTTTCTACCGTACTGAGTGTCATGCACCTGGTTCCACATGCTCAGACTCTGAGGCACTTACATCCTTATGCACAGGACGCACCCATAGCCAGAGCCCGATACAATGCGCATACATCTTCATATATAGAACCCTCATGCACAGAGATCCACGTGCGCATAGTTTATCATGCTATTGTCTTCATAAGGGGAGCTGCAATGCACAGAGCTCATCAATAACGCACACATATCTCTATGCACAGGGAACCCCATGCCCAGGACCACCTCAAATACAGTCCCCCAGAGATGCACCTGCAAAGAACTTCTCGTGTACTATAACGTCCTGTGCACACAGCTCCTTATGCATACAACTCACCGAGCACTAAGATTTTCATCCCCAGTATTTCTGCTGCACAGATCTCGTGCGGACATTGGCTCGCGCAGAGAACTCCTCACATATAGAACAGTTCAGGAGGCTTGACTGAAACACGGAGAATGGTTGAGACTATCCGCCGAACCTTAAATCAGGCCGAACCCACACAGTAAAGTTTCACAAAACACACCCACCGGCAGCGGGAACTTCAGGGAGTCCCACCCTAGTGACCGCAGTGTAAATATTGAGTTGGCGCTAGTTCGACCCGCGAGGTGGCCGGTACAAGTCACGTGACCCCAACTGGCTAGCGGGCTACTGCAGTGGGCGCAGTTGTGTCATCATAAGGACTGGAGGGACCGGTCACGGCATATGCCAGGAGTCCCATTCGGAACAACTTTATATTGTAATACCCACTTTCAGCTAATTAATTCCCCACGATACAAAATAATAATGAATAAAACCTTAAAGGCCGAGATAGAGCAAAAACAGGTCAGCTAGAGAGAGAGAAAGTTCACTTCCCCAAAGGCATTTTGGAAGGTGGGGCTCTGCGCAATTTCCCACGTGGACTATACGCATCACGTCTCTGATTTCCCAAAGTTAATATGTGGGGGGAATAAGCAGGGCGTGTGCATTGCGACTGTTCAGTTTAGACACAAAGATATCCACATCAATCCACTATAGCTGGGTAGTCCTGCTTGAGGTTGCGTTTCATGCCTGGTCGATGACAGCAGTAACACAGCTGACATCCTCGTGCGCTGTCTCTGTGCTTTTTTTCAATTACATCAGCTCTTCGCGGTTTCTTGGGAGTCTGTTTTCTTTCTCTGACAGCTCCAGTAAGACGTGTTTCTCTGATATGTGTGTGTGGGGGGGGGGGGGGATCTCGTGAAACAACGCGATCAAACACTTCTCTATGCGTGCCCCTAGTACAGCCGTCAGTTGTGAAGTAGTAATACACAGCGAGATGTGCTCTATTTTCAACTCATCAGACAGCTGGGCCCCCGAATCTTACTCCTGTGGTAGTCTGGGGAGTAATGTCACACTGCCCAGAACTGTGGAGTGCTGGTGAGATTTATTTCAACGGCTTTTTTGATACAATTGTTCCGCACTCGTGTGATGTTTACTCATTCTGAGACTCTATCTCTTGAACTCAAGCACACACACGCGGAGTAGTCCTTTTAATTTCTTTTTTAAAATAGAGCCTGGTTGTAACAAAACATTTGACTATACGGACTTTCGGGCAGATATTTTCAATGCTAACGCTTTAAATTTGTTGATACTAACACCCTTTTTTTAGAGCGCTAAAACCAACACTGCAGGGACAAGCGCTACAAAATTCATATTATTATCCGGGCCAGAACTCTGCTGAGTAACTTGAAGCTGGATAAGAATAGAAATTCAGTAAACGCGGAGGAGTGAGATATATTGTTTGAGAAGCGAGGGGCAGTGGCCATTAACACGCGGTGCACCAGCAGGCGATGGATTTTCAGCTTCACTTCTCACGGAGTTTTAAGAGCAGCTCCAGAAGTGCCCTTTAGAAATTGCACAGCGAGCAATCCAACATATTAAAACGTATATTTAGTGATTGCTGGCCCTGACGTAAAGGTGTCGGTACACTGAAGGGAACGCCGCGGCAGGAAGTGAAATAACCCGTGTCAGCAGACACTGAAATAAACCAGTCGGCAGGCTCGAACGCTGTATTGGCTGTAAAAGTTTAACCAGTGGTGCGCGTGCACCACAGAGGAGCGGGGGGGGAGGGAGCGCGGCAGCGAGACGAACGCGCGCTGCTGCGCGTGCTGGCCACCGACGGGAATGGGAGGAGCAAAGGCGGGACATGTGCCCGCCTTTGCCCAATCGCGGGCCGTTTTTCAGAGAAAAAAAACACGCTACAGCCAATGTGGGCTTCGGAAAGCAAAACCACACGCACGAGCGTGTGGGTACCTTTCAGAAGCCCTTTCTAAAGGTCTCGCGCTGCACGAGCAGTGCTGCGCACTGCAATGCTAGGCGCGGGACCTAAAAAAGGAGGGTGAGGGTGGGCGGAAAAAAGCAACATGGACAATGGATAGGTGAGGGGGAAAAGCAACAAAGACAAGAGGGGGCTTGGAGATGGTACAACTGCATTAGCTAGAAAGAAAAATAGTATCTCAATCACAGCTCCAGCAACAAAAGGACCCTAATCAAGATGAAGCAATCAGTACTCGGTCCATGCTCCAGACGAAAGAAGAGGAAGTAAAGCCGTCACGCAATGTCCAACTAGGAGGCAGCAAATGAAAGTGACTATGAAGCCTTGGAATGGTAAGCAACGCGCGGGCTCCATGCCCCCTCTAATAAGCAAGCTAGCAGCTCATGTGATGTCACTGGCGAGTCCTAAAAAGGCCTGGGGAATCTACAAATGTAATTTACTCTATTAGGGCTGAAAGGGAAGTGTAATCACTCACATTGTGGATGACGCTCTCACTTTATTCGACCAAAATGAAGCCTGCCTCTTAATTCTGCTCGACCTCTCATCGGCTTTTGACACTGTCAAACATGACAATCTACTCTCCCTCCTGGAACGCAGGAAGGGGCTCTCAGGCACGGTCCTTAAATGGTTTTCCTCCTTCCTCAGCAACAGAACACAAAGAGTCAAATCCAACCAGTCTCTCTCCAACCCAAGCCCATGCACACTTGGTGTTCCCCAAGGATCCTCACTCTCCCCCACACTCTTCAACCTTTTCCTTGAACCTCTGACTTTAATTCTTAAAGCTTCCAACATCCAATATCACATGTACGCGGACGACACCCAACTCTACATGAAAATCTCCTCCCCCGAAGACATCAACTCCCTCAATGAAACCCTTCTCAAAACCCTCAACTGGCTCACCTCCAACCATCTCAAATTAAACGCCCTCAAAACGGAATTCCTCCTCATTGCACCCGCTAGGCAAACATCCACGGTGGTGACATTCCTCTGTAACCTCACAGCACTCAACTGCACACCTCACATCGTGGACTCCACTAAATCACTGGGAGTTGTGCTTGACAAAAACCTAAACGTGCAAGATCACATCAGATCATCGACCAAAGGAGCAAACTTCCAACTCTGCATGCTAAGAAAACTCAAACCCTTCCTTCCCCATGATGACTTTAAATTGGCGGTGCAAGCACTTGTCATCTCCAGACTAGAATACGGCAGTGCGACTCTTTGCGGTTTGCCGAAACTCAGTTTAGCACCTATCCGAGCATCTCTAAATGCTGCTACTAGACTCATCACGGGCTCCAAGAAGAACAACCACATCACCCCGGACCTGAAATCGCTCAATTGGCTTCCCTTTGAAGCAAGGATACAACTAAAGATCGCTTGTATGACCCATAGGGCACTACACTTCAACACCCCACTCTACCTGACAAACAAGCTGGAACTCTCTGGTGGCTCCCGGTCCACAAGGAGCACCAGCACACTGCTGCTCAAGCCCAAGAAATGTAATAAGCTTAAAACATACAATCGTTCATTCTCTGGCATCGCCCCGAGAATCTTGAACTCCCTCCCAGTGGAAGCAAGACGGATTACCTCTACACTTGCCTTCAAAAGGGAAGTCAAAAAACTTCTAATGAACAATGCGTTGAACTAGATGTTGTGCTCCTCTTGCGGCTAAGTTACTGTATTCTGTCTCGTTTGTTCTTGTTGTTGTTTATTGCCCTACGTTTCGGTCTCTCCCAACCTGCTTCCTTTGTCCTCCTCAATTTCATCCTGCACCTGCTGTATTTTGTCCCACTGTTCCCCTGATTTCTCTCCCCTAGCTGTTTCCTTTGTCGACTTAAACCGTATGTAAAGCGCTCTGATACCCTTTGGGGTCATGTTCGCGCTATACAAAACTTTAAATAAATAAATAAGTAACTGTCAGAGATCATAAAGGGTCAGTGTGGCAATGCATGGGTGTAAATGTGCAGGCTATTGGCCGTTAACAATAGCTGCCAAGGGATACCAAGTCACCTGACCACTTTCAGCCAGTTATTGCCTTCAACTAACAACACTTTGGGGCTTGGAGGAGTAGCAACATATGTGCTATTAAACGGGGCACCCAGATAAATAAACATAGCTTATAACGTGAAAAGTGAAACTACAAGTTCCATAATGCAAAGTGATGCAAACTGAAAGCACAACATGTCACAGTTTTGGGCAGTTATGTCCTTCCCAATTCTAGGTGTGCATGTTATCTAAAACTCTAATTGCAGAGCTTGAAAGGACTAACTTTAGGGAGCCAATTGCCAGGCTGCACCGGTGTGATCTCACAAGAGTGACTTTCAGCCACTCCTGGGATGTAGCCACTGGCACCACGCATGTAGGCACTGTGTATCCGTACTCATAGCAAGAAAAGCAAATCTTCAGGTCCCAGCATGCTTAGTAATGTTTCCTCACTGTTTTAATAAATGAGTGGCATAATTTCATCTTTCACTCTGTTTTTACCAAAGCCTGACAGAGTCTTGTTCCATTCAAGTTATTTTGTCATTACGCAAAAACAATCCTAGATCTGGTAGTAAAAAAACCCTCCTGCCGTAGTTTGAGAGACAAAGTTGTTTCATATTTACAGCAAGCCTTTGAACAGACAATACAGAACAAAAAACTTCAAAGGCTAGCTTTATGTCACATTCTTCTTTTGGTCTTTTTCCATAACATCAGAGGGTGCTGCATCACCCCTCCCCCCTCACCCCCACCACTTACAGCGCCACTGGGACTCAGGTGCACATCTCAAGCTTTTTGTTTTTATTTGCCTTGGCTTGATAGGTGATAGTTGTGCCCCAAGTGGCCAAAAACACTGAACACGCTTATTTTTTGCATGAGTCAAAACTTTTCTGGAGGAATACCAATAGCACCGTTGTTACCAACTCCACCTCTTAATACTGTGAACGTTGAAAAGAGGAGCTTATCCCTTGTAAGAACTATCAACCGAGTTTTAAGATTACTGCTTATTTTCTGGAAATATACCAGACTCAGATAGGGCCATATTTACAATGTTTTCGTTGACCTCAAAGCGGCCTTCGACTTGGTCCCTAGAAGGCTGCTTTGGGACTCACTAAAGGACCTAGGGGTCCCGGATGCTGTCCTTGTCCAAATCATAAATCTCCACCACAATAATCATGCCTAAGTGCAATGGGGGGTTCCCAGTGGAAATTAATGGACAAAATCCCAATACATAGAGTGGTGAGGCAGGGGTGCGTTTTGGCCCCTACCCTCTTCTTCCTATATGTCAATGAAGTAGTGGAGACCATTTTGCATGGGAACATAGATCCACCAAAATTGGATGGGTCTAGGGTGCCTGCAATACTTTTTGCTGATGATACTCTTTTAATTTCACAGACATCCATCGGATTGCAGCAGCTTCTGGTGAATTTTATTACTTTCTGCTGCATTTAGGGCCTGAAGATTAATATTTCAAAAAGGAAATTTATAGCAGTTAGAACCCATAAACCACTTAAACATACTCTGTCCCTGGGTAATGAAAGTCTGGAGCATATTTTTAGATTTGAGTATTTGGGTATAATGCTTGACAGCAGGCATATAGAGAAGAGAAGGGTTGTGACTCAGCATCAAGCCTCAGAGATTTATAAGAAATTTCAGGGAACATCCTCCAGAGCCTGGGTACTCACAAACATTTTCCCTGGGGCCACAAAGTATGATCTGTGGTGTGACCGAAGGCCACACTGATGCCAGCAGGGTGCCGGTCAGGCGATATGGGGTTTGTAAGGTGGGTGTAGGGGAAGCAAATCATGCAAATGTAGTGGCTGAACTTCACAATGCGAAACCAGAAAACCTGGGATCATTCCTGGCCTCCCCACTTGACAAATTGTGCGTGATCCAAGCCAATTACTCTTTTTTTCCACTTTGCCTCCTTATCCTTCTTTTGTGTTTGATTTAATAAACTATGATGTTGTTCATTTGTAATAGCAACCCAGGCCACCCAGAGGGTGTTCCTGACAACTAACTTGCCTCTTAGTTCACTATTGACATTGTTGTCTGGGTCGGTGGAAGCATGAATGTTTCTAAATTCATGTTTGAAAACCTCTCAATGCAGTGATATCATTGAATGTACTAAAGTGAAAAGGTTCTACATGTTAATGAAATGCACGTTTATACATTTTGAAGAGACTTTCTCGTATTTTTACACGTTTGTTGTAAGATATCTTTACAACATGATGGTGTTTCTAGAGTTAAGTGGTGCAGGACGCCTTAGTTACTTCAATTCTGAATGTTAGTGCTGAGTCAAGTAAACAGCAGACCAGTGCTACTGTTCACAATTGGCCACACGGAAAGGTCAGGAGGGCCGCAAAAGTCCCCTGGGCGTACTTTGAATATCACTGCTCTGGAGCCTAGAATTATACAAACTAAAGGCCCAATCAGCTGCCCTGTATGGGGCCGAAATCTGGGGCCATGGGCATATAGCCCAGCTCATTTTAAGCGAAAATAAGTTTGTTGGCTCGCTTCTCCATCTCCCTAAGAGCACTCCGTTAACACCTATGTTTCTTGACATTGCTTTAAAAAGAGTGGGGGATCTCACTAGATTAAGGCCCCTCCTATACTTGGTGCGGATCTGGACCAAGGAGGAGCTTGGGCCGAATCAGAGGGCACTACAGGAACTGTTGATCATCGATGGTCACCTTACCTTCCTGTGGTTTAAATATGTCTAGTCTTGGTTCGACAAGCTGGGTCTTAGCTTCTTTTGGGCAGACCCTGAATCACTGGTGACATTATCAAAAACACATCTAAAAACTCACTATTGGGAGTACATCCAGACTAGCCTCCACTCTAATCCCACCTATGGTAGGTTGACAAATCACTTTCTGCTCACCAAGGACAGTCCTTCTTATGAAGTATTTTTAGACATCCTGTCGCAGCAAATTTGAAGTCTCTATACTTCAAATTTTGCTATGACACACAGGAAATTGGGACATACATATCATCCTGGAATGCTGGCAGGAACAACGCTACCATGCCTGTTTGTACTTTGTATTCCTTGTCAGCTACTGAAAGCCTATCTCATGTGCTGTTGTTTTGCCCAGCCTATAAAAAGCTGAGAGAGAAATTGATTTGTCCATTGAGTAGGTGTTCTGACACCCGGAGACACATGGAGGCTTTAAGGATACTGAAGGGTGACACATCAATTGACACTGTTTTTATTATAAGTAAATATCTTTTCTCAGTGGGGCTATTAAGGAAAGCGAAGGGTCTAAAATTTTAGGCTAGAATAATTAGGCTCTAAAGGTATCGTTGGATGTTTCCTATGAAGGTTGCTACCATATATAAAATATCTGCTAGTAACAAATGTTATCGCATGATAGTGCAGATATAATAGAGAAGATAGCTTTATATATTTTTTTATTGTATAATCAAAGAGAACTAATCTGGTAGTTAGCTGTTTTTTTGCTAATAGCTGCTTCTTCGCACATGTATCTGTTTTAAGTTTTTGTAGTTATTTTATGACTATTTTATAATGGAGCATTGTTTTATTCCGATATAAGATTATCTGAAAATGGAGTCTCTGTATACTTTATGGAATGTAAGTTTTATGGAATCAGTTTTCCGAAATAAACTTTGACTTGACTTGAATGGGATCACAAGGGAAAAAATTAATAAAACTGACGCCTGCAGCAAAAGGGCACACAGCAGAGGATTTGAATAAGGTATGCCATGTCATAAAGTAGTATGTATTGGCTAGCAGGACCAGCTGAAATACTTTAAAGCACTACGGATCTTTGACCCCGAAAAAGAGATTTGGAGGGGAGAGGGGGACAAGGGTGGGGTAGACACCTGATTGTTCATTCACAAGTTGTACTCAGTGTACTCGAAAGAAATGGATGGATCACTCTATGTCACCGGGCACTGTTTCCAGTACTTGGCTTTCACTTAGTAATAACTTTCTGGGAGTTGTAGTCCACGTTGCAATAAACTGTCCCGCCGAACAACAGCGGTTTCTGAAAAGAAAGCGGTGGCCTGGTGGCAATGACTTGGGAAGGGTGAAAGCTGGTTAATGCAGCCTGTATGGCCTGGGACGTCCAGGGCTGGATGTCCGGTTAGCTTCAAGAGCATGCTGTAAGCCTAATGGCGAACAAGTCAAAAGTGGTCCAACGAGGGGGGTTCCTCTTACCCCAGAGAGCATCAGCCTCTTCTCCAGGGAGTTGTGGATTATCGGGGCTACTAGAAATATGCAGCATGGGGCACCAAATAAACCTGGACATGCCATACAAATAAAAATAACAATCGGTCTTTATTGTCTGATCAGTGGCATGTCAAATACTGTAAGATCGGGCAAGTCAGATGAAAAGACGAGGTGGCACCAATTTGGCCCCCAGAGCCAGCAGATGCCACACCTAGATCCTGAACAAATGGCCGCAGTGTTATCTGAAATGCGGCAGCAGCTAACGAGAAATGTCACACTGCAGCGTCAAGAGAGGCTGACGAGAGGGGGCCTGACGTGTACAACTGGTGGAGTCAAGGGGGGAGACGAGGCTGTGATTATAAACACCACAGCAAACACAAGGAGATGATGGACGGAGTGCTGAAACCTTTCAAACACTCACCCCCAGTCACAGATCTGGGTTGAATCCATCATCATTCTTTAGCTCACTTTGCCACCCCAGTTCAGACATAGGTATATGCAAATCAGTCCTGACCCTGTGCCTTATGGGAACAGTCCAGACTGAACTGTCAAGCCATGTCTTCCCTGGACCGGAATCAAGCATCCTGGGACCGGTTTCGGGCTAACAGCCCTCATCAGCCAGGCTAGCTTGAATCCAGTGGCAAAGTGAGCAAAGTACCCACGTCTGGGCATACCCTGCCAACTTAGGGCGAACAAAGCAAACACAAGGAGATGATGGACGGAGTGCTGAAACTTTTCAAACACTCACCCCCAGTCACAGATCTGGGTTGAATCCATCATCATTCTTTAGCTCACTTTGCCACCCCAGTTCAGACATAGCTATATGCAAATCAGTCCTGACCATGTGCCTCATGGGAACAGTCCAGACCGAACTGCCAAGCCATGTCTTCCCTGGACCGGAATCAAGCATCCTGGGATTGGTTTCGGGGTAACAGCCCTCATCAGCCAGGCTAGCTTGAATCCAGTGGCAAAGTGAGCAAGGGACCCACGTCTGGGCATACCCTGCCAACTTAGGGCGAACAAAGCAAGCACAAGGAGATTCAAAGAGGTATATAAAACACATTTTAACATTATTGTTTGCAAACCTTCATCAGGTAACTGACGTGAAAAATCTTACAATGGGAGTGACAAAGAGGTTGAATTTGAGAAATCCGTGGGCTCGTCTTAGTTCGTCAACTAATGTGACCCAAAGTCAAGTGTGACACTTTCAGCCAGGCCGTTTTTTTTTTTTAAACCAAGCAGCATGTTGCGATTATGCCAATACTTCCAACAGTACAGAGAAAACGACAAGTGCCAGAATGCTGTTGGCTAAATAGCTAATAACAGTTCACAGTGACACGAGACTGCTCATTTTCTCATGCTTTGAGAGATGTGGTTAAAAACACCACCCGTATGTTGTAAAATACTGGCAGTTCCATCTCCTGCCCTCATTCTTCTACACATTATTTGGCGCACCCCAAAAAAAAAAAATAATCCAAGCAACACACACGACAAGGAAGTGTAGCAAATAAACCACACCTGCTCCGCGAGAGAGTGCTATGGGTGTGGTATGTAACTTGCGGTGCATTGTGGAGCACACTATCACAAATATATTACTAAAGCATGGTGTGGTAGTGCACTACCATTTGGAGACAGCACGTTTTTTCATTAAAATGGCCGCCAAATGTGCACAGATGTGCAGTTTTACTGATAAAATGACAATGTGTGGAAATCCGGTTTCAGTAAATAATTATTTATCAGTTGCACATAGTATCCCACAGCCTTCCCTTTCATTCCATGTGCAGCAGCAAGATTGTCACATAGTTTACTATACAAAATCCGCTCACTTTGTAGTCCGAGAATGAAAAGTAAACACCAATCTCCATGTAAAAGAAAAAGCAACAGCCTGAAAATTGACCGCTGTCTTTGAAAGTGCAGAAGTGTGACAAGATAAAGAAAGGATTTAAAGGCATCTTTAGTGTTCATTCACCTTTTGAACCTTATGAACTCCAGCATGGTTTTTCTGGGGGTGCTGCAGCACCCCCGCACTCCTACTTGCAGCGTCTATGGAGAGTGCTTCACAATATAAACACAAAAGAGGCTTCTTTAAACGGGCTCCCTGTTAAGAGTTTCTGCTGGAAGAATTCTTTTTTCAGATAGACAAAGCAAAGTGTAGAATGCTAAAAGTGACTAACCTGGAGATAGGGGGCACAGCCAATTTAGCTATATGTCAGTTTATCTGCCCTCTTCAAAAGCAGCACTACAAGGAAAAACTATTCCACATATTAAAATATCTCTCTCTCTCTCGATAGATAGATAGATAGATAGATAGATATATAGACACACACATGCCGACGTGGCTGTACATTTGTGCCCATAGCTCTTCACATAAAATGGAGAACTTAGACATGGATGTTTGTTTAGGTCCACCACAGGGTTTGCACCACCACAGAATGTGCATGCTCCTCCTCCCTGTAGCCAGTTGTGAGAGTTATGTTACAGCCCCATTACCTGGAGCATGGGAGGGGCTGGAGCGGGCTCCAGGGGGAGAGTAATCTGCATTCCACTATCAGTCTCCCAAAAGGATTGCCGCTTAATGTAGACTAATGCGTGGCTTTTCCAAGGCGAGAGTGGAGGCCGGCAATTCTCTCCCCATTAACCTCAGGCAAGACTTGTACAGGCTTAACTTTCCACTAAAATAAAAGGATTCCATTTAATGGCAAAAAGGGTTAGGGGAAGGGTTAAAGTAACAGGAGGGAAGGGAAAAAACAAGGTCTGAAGTGGGGGGTCGGAGGCGAGGCGGTCATCAGCAAAGCACAGGAGCGAAAAAGAGCAATAGGTGTGATACAGGGACATGTGGGGAGGAACAGAAGCAAACAAACGAGAGAGATAAAACACATGTACTCTCATTGAGTGTCTCACAAATAAGAAAAAACTAGTATCCGTAAAGCAAGCTTTTGTGAAAGGTTACAAAAATCCAATTATAGAGGTGGTAAACAGACTATGCTCCATGGGAGGGACAAACACAAGCTGTACGGCCTAACACAAATAAAGCCAGGCAATAGAAAGTAAGCAAATTCAGATGGCACAGGCAATGGTAAACAATGGGCAGAATGCATTCGTAGGTCAGCTTTCTCAAATCCCCAATAAGTCTTTCCCAACCAGACAGCTGTGCTGTCTTGTAGGCTTCGACCTAAAAAGGGCGTTCAAATTAACATTCCCAGGCTCATGAAAGTCATGCATGGACAATGCAGCATTTTCCATGCAGATCATCAGGCTTCAGAATACCCTATTGACCCTGAAAAAGAAGGCTCACAGGCCACCTAGAAATATGTAGACCTATAAAGACATGGCTGAAGCTCCCACAAGTATGAACCACATTTACCAATCAGGCAATATCGGCACAAGAGAAGGCTCTGAGTAGAATCTGTATGAAGGGTATGTCTGAGAACGTTTTAGCCCTATCTATCTTCAAGGACTGATATGATGGAGGTATGCATTAATAATTAGTAGTTCTGTCAACCTGACACTTCCCTGGGTCATAAATGCACCAATGAGAACCACCAGAAGCAGAGCACATCTCAGCTGCACATGCGCAACACCTATTGCTTGCCATATAGGTCAAAGGGCAAACATACACTCTACCAACCATGAGCCATGCATTCAAGGCCGATCTTTCTCGAAAAGAGACACGGTGTGCACAGCACAATAGGTGCTGTGTTCATGCATACCAAATGTCAAATGGTATGCATATGCATATATACGACAATACAGAAGGCCTCAAAAGGTTACTAAAGGTGTTCCTTGCTGTGAATGTCATCCATGAATACTTTGTTTAAAAAAAAGATGCAGAAGCAGTACTAAAACACGCACCTCAAATAGCACAAATACCTTGACCTGGTCTTGATTTTAGCTTAAGCTATGACAAGAGCCACACTGAGTGATTTAATTTTGACTTCTAGTCTGCCATGCATCCATCACTTTCAGAGTACATGTGCGCCTCTCCTTTCAAGTGTGGACCCTTCCACTAATAAAGGGAGAGCCCGGCATCCTAGAAAATACAGGAAGCCCAGGCCCAATGCTCCCTCCACAATGTTGGAATTAAATAAGAATCTAAAACACAGAGGAAAAGAAACTTCCCTGGAAAAGCTGGTGCCCAACCTCCAAAATTCCACATTCCACATTCACAGTAAGGTTCCCACCTTATAGGCTCTACTCATAGAAAGTAGGCCTGTCACTTTGCTTCATTGGCATTGAAAAGGTATGTGCACTCGAAGTGCAGCACCCAGAGAAGAAAAAGATAACAACAAAGACACAAAAGGAGCACCACACAGACCGGCTTTAGGGCCAATAACAGTACCGAGGCCACTTTACTAGCTGTGTCTGATAATATTAGGTCACTAGTTGATCAAGGCAGAGCCGTAGCATTGATTTTACTAGATCTTACTGCGGCTTTCGATACCGTATCACACACTAAACTACTTCAAATCCTACACAAAAAAGGGATCTGTTCTAAAGCCCTGTCATGGTTCGTCTCTTTTTTGAAAGATCGAACCCAAACAATTCAAATGGGATCTTGTACATCCACCTCAAAGAGCATTGAGTATGGAGTCCCGCAAGGAGCTACCTTAAGTCCCACCCTTTTCAATGCATATGTATCATCTCTGGCGGACATTAGCAGAAAATGGGGTTTTGACATCTGTTCATACGCCGATGATACTCAATTGGTGATCCCCCTAATCAACAGACTGACCAATACCGAGGCTAAGAACAACTTAATAAACTGTCTTACTGAACTTGCAGGCTGGATGTCCCAGCACTGTTTAAAACTAAACGCCGGGAAGTCTGAAATTCTGCTCTATGGGGGTGCCCAGGCGATCTGGGACAATAGCTGGTGGCCCCAGGCACTAGGCACCGCCCCAGAATCCAAACATGCGGCAAAAAACCTGGGCATCATTTTTGAGGACTCCCTAGCTATGCAGGACCAAGTACGCACGTTGTGCGGAAAAGCCTTTTCTACACTGAAATTGTTCAGACGACTCTTTCCCTGGATCCCATTAAATTGCAGACAAACTGTAACACAGGCTCTGCTCCTGAGCAGACTGGACTACGGCAACGCCCTTTATGTTGGCATGGCCGACTATCTTTTCTCTAGACTCCAGGTGGTCCAGAACGCTGCCGCAAAATTAATATGTAATAAAAAAAATACAGCTCAGCATCACACTGCTTGAAGGAATTACATTGGCTACCAGTCCACCAGAGAGCCAGTTTCAAGCTCCTTTGTTTTGCGCATAAAACCTTGCATAAAAAAGGGCCACACATCTTGCAAGATAAGCTACAATTCCATGTCCCTTCGCGTAACTTGAGATCGTGTCATCAAGCTCTTGCCTCAGTCAAATGCACATCCAAAGTCAGGATGGGCGACCGGTCCTTCTCAAATTAGCTGCGGTCCTTTGGAACAACCTACCCCTTGATCTTCGCCTGACAGATGATTACTTGCTGTTCAGAAAAAAATTGAAAACCACCCTGTTCCCTAGATGCTGATCCTATCAATTTGACCAACCTGCACTGCACTAAAACCCGTCCTAGCGCCGTGATGTCCCTCGGGATGATTGATGCGCTTTACAAATACCAATAAATACAAATAAATACAAACTCACCACAAACTTGTGTTTTGATCTCCTCATTCAATAATCGATAGCCAGCTTTGCCAAACAAGGAACCAATAGATTTGGCTTTGGGGAGGCGTTACTATGGCAGCAATGAAGGAGCCTGCTTAGCCTGGAGCTCCCTAACTGTGCTTACACCCCTGGGAGAATAGGTGGTGCCAAAGCAAACCCAGGACCTGGAAACACTGTGTTAAGGGACACAGATCACTGCGGGGCCCTGGGGGAGGCCACAACTGCTCATCGCTCATGATGAGGGCTGCGAATAACACCAACCATCTGTGCGAGGAGACACGCCTCAGAGGCCTGGCCATGACAGGGCCCGCCGGTGAGCTTGAAGCTATACCCCACCCGCCGAGTCAGGAGGGACTAGCAGATTCCCACAGCCAGCTCAGCATTGATCTGGGAGTGGCTGGCTTGATCGGAGGTCCAAGGGATCTAGCTGAAGGAGTTGGATGTAGGCTGCACTCGGGTGGGGTGAGTAGGGCCAGCCAGCAACGCACAGCACTCTCTCGTATTTCCGATTGTGCAGGCCTGCAGGGGAATGACCAGCTCGGAGTTGATGAACTAGCCTGCTGATGGCCTACTACGCATAATAAGCTTCTGGGGTTGTCTTGGACCTGCTCCAGTCCCCCAAGCTCTGTCAGAAGAGACAAGTACCCACTATGCTTATTAACAGACTACTATTGATTGTACTATTTAATAACATGGTTGGCAGACTTGCCTAAAAGCGCGGTTGGCATCTACAAGTTGATACACCAACTTACTTTCCCACAGCATGGGCTATTTTGTTGCAGCCCAGCTGGGGGCTTCGGGCCATGCCAAGTGACAGACACCAGTGACATACAGCAACCCTTCAGAAATAATTGCTTACTCTTGAACCTGGACAGGGAAACATGGGGAAAAAGACACCCTGAGGATTGCAGTGATGGGCAAAGGGGATGAAGAACAAGGCAAATTAGTATTCAAACAGCATCATTTATCTCATTGTACAGCGCATTTACACAAATTTGCAAAGGGAGCAGCTGAGCTATACCTGCAGGGCCCCAACACGGACACCAAGACCATGGTACTAGAGCTCAAGGCCAGTCTTAAATTTATCAACAACAAATTACCTTACTGAACGGACTGATAGATCAAACATCAGTGCAATGAATCTCTTACCAAGAGGACGACTCAATGACGAATATGGAGAGACTGACAAAAATGGAAAACCATAGCAGCTAAAAATTAAGATATTGAGGTCTGTTAACACTTTAATAACATCAGCATTATTGGCATGAGCGAACCAACCAACATGGGGTGCCTAGAAACCTTTGTAGAATGTTTACTGGCTGAGCTATTTGGGAGGTCCCACTTCTCTTACACGTTCTTGGTGGAACAAGCCCATTGCTCTTTTGGCCCTAGCCCACACCTTGGAGCACCTCCCAGACCGATTATCGCAAGACCACTCAAAGTTCGGGGTTGTGACATGACTCTCTGCCTGACGCATGAGAAGAGGTCCCTACAATTTCAAGCCCAGCTTTGACCATATTTCTAGACTTCTCCTTAGCGGTATAGGAGGCCAGACTCAGGTTCACAGAGATAAAGCGCACTCTCCAAGACAAAAACATAAGGCATTCAATGCTCTATCCAGCTAGATTAAAGGTGGATCTTGCCAAGGAAACACATGTTTTTCCCAACACTCTGTAGGCGACTATATTCGGCAAGAAGTACATCAATGTCAAAAAACATTGCAACGACCGGAGCGGTCACTATACAGAGGAGAGTTGAAATCCTACAATGGAAATGAGCGAAGTAGAATGAACCACTTCCGACGAACGCCAGCATTTGAAACTGGTAATGGTTATAACCACATAGGCGGAGGTAGACTGAGCGTGAATTAAGGAACTGAAAACCCAAGTTTAAATATACAAGAGCTAGTTACTGGACTCTAAATATACATTGCTGCCACCAACAGGCTGCATGGCGTGAACACCTCTCTGTCTACATTCCTGAACAAGTATTCTTCATAAAGGATGAATTGCAGGGACGCTAAGCCCTTTGATATGTATCACCTCTGCATTACCAACATAGGTTGGGGGTTGGGTACTGGGGATTACATGAGACTGTTGGTGGGGAGATCAGAGTTTTTCTGGTTGGGTTTGTCAAGTTTTTCATATGCACTGAGAAGTCAGGCACACCTCTATATGCTGGTGGCAATCTTGTCCAAAGTCACAGCACAGCTAGGCAATACAGAGGGTGAGATGATCTCTCATAAGAAAACAATGTCACTGCTATTATGGAATATCAGAGGCCTAAAACAACCCTCACAAAGTTAAATGTGTATTGTCTTATCTAGACAGACACTGAATAGCTCTTCCCCTGCTGCAAGAGACCCATCTAGTGCCACAACGTTCTACTGACTTTCCTAGATGAGGGACTCGCCTTCATCAAGAAGAGTATGTATCCTCATACACAGCTGTGCATATTTTAAGCTAATTCAGAAATTTGAGGACTCAGATGGTAGATATATTGGCAGTACCATCGGAACACATGAAGGGGGCACTGGTGAACACATATGAACCAAATGTTGATACACCCCATGTATTCATTAGATTTTAACTACTCTAAGATATGTTGGGGCAGGGACTTTAGTTACAAACCACACTCTAGGTTGCTCTGGGACTAGGAGCTCAAATAACACCAATTATGCATAAATATTAGAAAATATATAGGAAATGTATGCCATGATTGACATATGGTGACAGAGACATAACAACAGGAGGGATATACATTGTATTCCTCACCATCCAGCTCAATGTCACATATAGATTACTGGCTGACAACCCCTAATATGATGTAGAGGGTAACTGAGATCACACATCTTTCCCGTACATTATCTGACCATTCACTAGTGAAATTGATGCTTGACGTGCCATGCTCTCGGCTGAAACATCCATGCTGGAGAATACCAGGGGATTCCATTATAGATCTCCTGTTTTGCGATGAACTTCGTGCGCTGCTATAGTAACATTTTTCTAGATTAATTCAGGCACTGTGTACAGCTATGCAACTCTGTGGGAGGCCTTAAAAAGGTCACATACTGGGCATAAAATAATTCCAAGCACACAGGCATTCTAAAAGACATTTGCATACAATTAGAACAGTCTGAGAGACACATAAAAGTATTAGAACGCAGTCACATTGCTGGCACAGTTGGCTAACATCAACGAGCAAAATCAGCTACTTTAGAAATATTGTGAACTTGCAGACAGAGAGGTAGCTTTGCTGAGGAAATAAGTGTTGGCTAGGCAATATGGAGAAGGCGAACAACCGAAATTCCTTGACTGGTTGCTGGGGAGAGAATGATACCGAAATCATATCCTACAGTTAGAGATGAGGGAGGTAACATCTTAATGACTAGTGAGTACATGGTTGAAGAACTTGTGCAGTATTAAAAGTGCTGTACATTGCACACCCAGATGAAGCTAGGGTACTGTAGAGAAATATCTGGATTAAATAACCATGGTCTGGCTCGAGGCCAGGCACAGGCAATTTTTAAGTCATCCAGTTTCGACTAAGGAGACTGTGGCTACCATTGAATGTTTGGAAGGTGGTAAGGCACAGGCCTCAGACAGCTTGACCTCTTAATTCCATAAAATCTTATAAAACACATGCTAGCTCCTTATCTATTAGATGTTTAAGTCAAGACACTGAAAAACAGTGTTTTGCCCCCTTTGCTGCATGAGGCTATGATCGTGGTTCTCCAAAAACCTGGGAATGACTCTAAAAAGTGCACATCTTACCTGCCCCTATCACTGTTTAATTTTGACAATAAGATCCTAGCAAAAGTGATCGCGTCTCGCCTATCCTCATTGCTGGTGAATATGGTCTCTCCTGCACAATTAGATTTTGTTCCCTACAGATCTACAGAAATTAACCTGTGCAGTATTCACTGCATAGCACCAACTGAACCCCGATTTCGATGCCCCAGTGGCACATTTGGATGCAAGAAGGCGTTCAATTAATTAAAATGGACATTCTTGATGGCAACACTGGGACGGATTGGTATATCATGAAACTTTATAAAACTACTAACCCTGCAGTCCTCACAACCACTTGCCCCGGTCCGCGAGAAAAACCTGCCCTTGGATGCTTTTTCGGTGACCAGGGGCACCAGACAGGTTTGTCCACTGTCATCTCTACATTTTATACTGGCCATGGACCTGCTGGCTTACCATCTCCAAAAACATTATATGCATAGGGGATTGTGTTTTTACTCTGGCCACCTACTGCTTTCGATGTATGCGGAAGATATTTTATTATTTATAAGGCGGCCGGCCGAGAACCTTCCTCTCTTGATAAGAGATATAATCAGATTTGGTGGGCATTCTATAATTAAACTGAGGGAAAACAGAATAGTTCCTGCTTCTTCTGAGTACTATCAAATGCAATCAAGAATTCCTAATCAGGTGGGTGGAGAACTTGATTATTTAGGGACTGTTATGCAAAGAGATCTAGAATCAGTCATTAGGTTAAACTATGGTCCAGCAGTAGATAGACTAACCAACCAAATAAATAACTTCGTTAAACTACCGCACTATCTGATAGGCCGAGTGGCTCTAATACAAATAATTTTACTCCCAAAATTCCTATACTTGTTTATAAATATACCCATCCGACTATCCCATTCACACTTTGGAAACCTTGTTAAACAACCCAGAATCAGCTGGGAGACCATGACGCTGTCTTATGAGCTGGGAGACCATGACGCTGTCTTATGAGCGGGCTGGGTTCATAGTCCCTGACTTAAGAGTTTTATTATCTAGCAGCACAGTGTCACTTCTCCAGACACTGGGGTCAGGCTACCTTATCTTACACCAGAACGGCAGCAAATAGATGGCGTTGCCCTAAAAGTCCTTATGCCACAACGGCTGCCAAGATTATGGGCTGAGGTTAAAACAGTGGAAGACCTCGTGCCATAAAACAGGTAGGTCTTTTTCAGACTCAAAAGCAATTACACTAGCATAAAACCCATCTTTACCACTCACTAATAAACACACTGTGCTGCAGTCCAAGGACAAGAAAGATATGTCTGAACTTGACCATCTATATACAGAAGGGACATTTATCTTGCTAGATCAGTTCAGGTCTAGTGGTAACACCTCTCCATTGGACACCATCATATATCTCCGGCTGCTGCACACAGTACAAGAAAAGATCAGAGGGATCCCTGACCCAACTTATTAGATCCCCAGATTTTACGACATGCGTTTCCAAATTATACCCTCTGGTATCAGTACTCTGAACAGAATGTTCCACACAACAAAAACAGGCTTGGGAACTAGATATTGGGGTAGAACTAACCAATACACAATGGGAGTACTGTTATACACAGACTAAACTGATTTCTATGAACCATTAATTCAAACTACTTCAGTCAGTTAAAATTCTTTATATTCAAGAAATAAATTCTTATAGAAATATTATATTGAACATTACCCAATTCATTTACATATAATTACATATATCATAAAATCAGCAGTACATATCACTTAATTAGATCGATTCAACCAACACACATCTTTGGCCTGTAGCAAATATAGAACAGTACAAAAATGAATATTTCTTCTCACTAAAACTCATTAATCAGCCGCCCATTATCCCACACGTATAAAAACATTTAAAAGAGCACAAATTAACAAGCAGCATGCAACTCATCTTACCAACCAGAAAACATTATAAAGTGCAGTGTACAGAGCCACATTTTTCAATCACAAGGGTCACATTCAATGTAACCTCACTAATAAAATCAGATTTCCCATCACATGGCCAGTGTCTTAAGCAAGGCACCCTCCTAATAGTGTCAACATCAGCCTACTAGTTCAATACATCACTATCGACCTGAGAGAGTTATTAGCAGGGGTCTGAGATACTAAAAAGTAGAAGACCTGGCATAAGACGTTATAATTTTGCGCAGATATTGGCCAATGGCAATGACTACATCCTGAAATGTTAAGGCCACATATCAGGTTCAGGCCCATTTCTCTCAACCGTATCCCATATTTTTTAAAAACAGGTCGGAGAATCTTCTTTCTTTCCTCGAGGAAGAATACACAATCCATCAGAAGGTGGATCACTGAGTACTTTCTACTCTGCTTACAAGGACACTGACCATAGTTCTCAGCTATTTTTGTTTTTAGCCCTGTCATCCACCATCCAGGTTCAATTCCAACGCCCAGCCGAAGAATTTCATTTAGCAGAAACTTATCAGGGATTTTATATAAGTACGGAAAAAGATCCGTGCGTCCTTGAGAAATTTGGCAGGGAATGGTTCAGCTCTTGTTCTTCAGATACCGAAGGTCTTCCCTCCAGCCAGTTTCAACAGCACTTCGCCTGAGGGTACTTTTTATGTGACTAATTTGTATTGCTTCGCCTACTTTAAGGCACATGTCAAGTGACTGCCAGGCGCTTCAACATTACTGTTACAAGGTTACTCTTACCGGGGAAGATTGACATTACACCAGGTAAAATTAGCACTGATAATTTATCGCCGAGGACTCCATTTTTAGTCAAAAAAATAAAACTGCAAGGCTCTTGCATCCGCCAGAGCCCTCGAGGCTACAGTTCTCAACTCCCTTCTTACAGCGCTTTTTTACATTTTTGGGTAGATCAAGGAGCAGTTTCAAAGAGCTACCTTCTAAGCCTTCCCATGAGACTCGTCTATCCATTGCCAGCACCTCCACACCATATAGGGCCTGGGGGATCTGTTTGCCCTGAATAACTCTACTTAATGGCTCAAAAGTATAGCTGCCATATCTATGATCGAACCTTTTCAAGCCATTCACTTCAGTTGAATGAATGAATATTCGATTTATAAAGGGCTAACTTAGCCCAAGGGCATCAAGGCGCTGCAGAGGACTAACATTCAACCAGATAAAATGCTCAAGCCAAGGTCTGAGTAAAAAGCCAGGTTTTCAAGGCCTTGCGAAAAAGAGAGTATGACTAATGGCTCTGCCCGCCATTTTGTTACTGGCCACCGTCGATTCCCAGGACCCTGACCCACCATCTTGTTTTCGACCTCTGTCCTTTCCCCCTTGCCTCCATTCTCCCCCTGACGATCCTCTATCGTTTTTTCTCCCGCCTTCAAGTGACTGAATCGTTTTCTCTTTTCACCCGACTGCCTTTATTCACTCCCCCCCTCAGATTCCCTTCTCCCCCACCTATTCTTTTACTCCTATTCCTGACCCCTTTCCCTCTCTGCCTCTTATGAGTTGTCATTTACGTTATACTTTCTGTGAAAAATGTTTCTTTATTTTTCGTGTTACTCGCGGTTGCTCTGTTTTCATTGACATCTTTGATGCCTTTTCTGTTTGGTTTCCCTCTCTCCTCCCTGTCCTTACCTGCTTCCCTCACCCTTTCCTTTCTGTGCTCCCCCTCTTTCTTCCCCTGCCCTCGGGCTGTTTCTTGCCGCCGCTTCTACCTATACCTTACTGTTATTCCTCTTGTTGCCTCTTCATTAGTCTTCTTTTTGCCATCCTCGAGTATTCCCAGATCCTTAATACATGTTTCTGCTTCTTTTTTAATGCAATACTGTGTAATTGTTTTGTAACGTTGTCGTACTGATACTCTGTAAAGCGCTCTGATACCTCCGGGTCTAGCCAGCGCTATATAAAACTCTTAATAAATAAAATAAATAAATAAACTCAAGGCCCGATAGACCGTCCGGAAGAGAGTTCCACAGCATAGCAGCAGCAGTGGAGAAGGCTCTGCCTCCCCATCTGACCTTCTTAAACCTAGGAACCACCAGCAAGTTCTTGCTGGCAGACCTAAGCTGCTTGGTCGGGATATAGCGTTGAAACATAGCTTTGATGGCATCAGGGCCAGCTCCATAGTAGGCATTATGAGTCAAGTACAAAGTCTTGAACAGGATTCTTCGATCCAGAGGTAGCCAATGCAGCGAAATCAGGGAGGCCGAAACAGAATGATACTTATGAACTCCAACACCAACCTTGCTGCAGCGTTCTGTACCATCTGTAACCGTCTCACCAAACCCTTGTTAATGCCCAAATAAAGGGCATTACAATAATCGAGTCTGGACAATATCAGAGCAATCACTGCCTGCTTTCGTGATGAGAACGACAGGAACTGTGAAATTTTCCTAAGCAGCCTGATTATGCCAAAACAGATAGACACTGTTTTGCTAACCTGTAGGTTCATGGACAACGAAGTGTCGACCATAACCCCCAGGTTTTTCCCATGGGAAACAGGAGAGGGACAGCCGCCCATGGAATCAGGCCACCAGTCATTAGACCATATATCATGTTGGTTACCAAAAATCAAGATCTCAGTTTTTTCTCCATTCAATTTAAGGTAATTCTCACCCATCCAAGATGAGACTGCCTGCATACAATCTTTAAAATTTGCGGTAGCTTCACTGATGCTGTTGGTAATAGATACCATGATTTGAGTGTCGTCGGCATAGGACAATACCTCAAATCCAAAGGCCCTCACCACCCTCACCAATGGGGCAACACAGATATTAAAAAGGGTGGGGCTTAGGGAAGATCCCTGAGGAACTCCACAAATCAATGGGTTGGGAGAAGAATAAAATTGGCCCAATTTCACTATTTGTGCCCTATCACGAAGAAAGGAGGAGAGAAGCTCAGTTGATATTACAAGCTTCCAGGATTGTTTATCCCAACTCAGATCATCTGAGAAGATCATACCCAAATACTTATATTGTAGGACCTGCTCTAACCGCGCCTTACCCAAAAAACAAGTAAAACTCCTTGCAAAAAACAATGTTTTTGTCTTGTCTACATTGATTGTTAGTTTATTGTCAAGACAATAAGAGTTAAGTGCATTTAATTTTCGTTGGAGCCCAATAGGCGTGTAAACCATTACCACCAACTCATCTGTGTACATAAAGTAACTACTATGACTACCCCTAATCTTAGGGCAAATACTATGAGTGGCACTTAACATCTGGGGGAGGTTTACAATGAACAGACTAAACAGCAGGGGTGCTAGGATACACCCCTGACATAAGCCATTCTCTACCAGGATTTTCCTGGACAGGCTACCTAACCTGTCCAGGTCGACCTGAACCCAGTTATTGCAATTAAGCTTCATCAGGAGACCTAACAGGTCCCCTGATATATTCCACTGGTGTAGTTTTTGCAAAAGCGTACCTCTGTTTACCCTGTTGAACGCCGCTCAAAAGTCAACGAAGCAGCAGCAAAGGCCACCTGCCAGCTCCATTGACCCCCTAGCAACTCCCAACAGTGTAAAACAGTGGTCCATTGTTGAATGCTTTGGTCTAAATCCTCCCTGCTGCACATGGACCAGTCCATTTGCCAAAGACCCAGGCAGCTAGGTGCTTTAACAGTGTTTGAACGTGCAGTTCTAGAGGAATATCAAGTAGGGAGATCAGACGATAGTTAGCAGGCTGGTCCATTTTGCCTTTTTTGTGAATGGGCTTCACTATGGCTCCTTTCCATGAGACTGGGAGGATGCCTGAGTATGTTACCCATCTGAAGAACCCACTCAAAATAAGACTCCACAGGGATTCTTCTTAAAGATCACAGATGGAAGGCCAGCAGGGCTGCCCGCCCTGGAGGTTTTCATACTACAGATTACTTCAGACAGCATTACTGCTGTCTGCGTATTTACGATCGCCTCTGTGTCACCTTTGGAGCTGGCTGGGATCGCCAGCAAATTCTCAGATTTTCCACCACTATAAAAAGATTAAATAAAGGTGTATAAATCTTCCTCACTTATCTGTGTCTCAAGGGAAGCTGGTGAAGAAAGGGTTACAGAATTCACAAGCCGCCAAAAGTGCTCACTATTCTTATCCACATTGGCAGCTAGCATTAGCTCCCAATTTGACAAAAAAACTTCCTTTTTCTGTCAGCACATAAGTTTCGATAGGCAATCTGCGAGGCGTCCATGGCTGCTTTTAAACTAGCATTGCTTGGATTTAATTGAAAGCGTCGATGACTCCTGTTCACCACTCTTCCACCTTCCCAACAAACGTCATCAAACCAGCTATCCCCCTTTCCTCTTGCCCCACAAGTATTATACGGGCCCCCCTTTGCCAACTTACAATGGGCTAATAATTTCTTCGTCAGTGTATTATACCAGCCTAACACATCTTAATCAGCTTCCAGGTCTAAAAGGTCAAATTTGATTGAGGAAAACACCTGCACAGCATCTTCAGTGATCACAACTCGAATTCTCCTATGATAAACTACATCAAGGGACGGGGAAGCACTTGTACAAGCCAAAAAAGGATCTTTGAACTCCAAGCTGAGCACAATGTGGTCACTAGGCCCCAGATCAAGAACCCTAAAGTTTTTCACACAATAAAATTGATGAATTGGAACAAGCACATAATCAATGGGCATATTACTATTAGAAAAAAGGAAAAAAAGAGCAGCTGGGTCATAGATGACTGCACCACCACGACTAGTCACTATGTTATTGACAATATTGCCCACCTCAAATGGTCCGCTGCCAATAGACCACAAATGTAACAATGTAAAATTGATTTAGATGAGAGGCAATATATTAGCATAAACAATTCAAGCAGAATCAGTAACAGAAACCACATCAAAGACAGACATTTGTATAATAACGTTTTCTGGTCTTTTTATTCTCTGATGTGCTTCATAAGATACAACCAGCCAACGCGTTTCGCCCACACATGGGCTTCTTCAGGGCAGATAAAAACACAACGAGGAAAAAGGTGTATCCTCAAACGTTGGATCGAAAAAGGTTGGATCAAGTCCTAAAGCATATGGATGAAGATCATGGTAGAGAAATTGTCCAAAAGTATACGTAAAATTAATGTACATCAGACGGTATTAGCCGTATGTGTATGCGGAGCCGTGTCCGGGAAATGTTCGATAGGCAGCACCTAGAGAATAAAAAGACCAGAAAACGTTATTATACAAATGTCTGTCTTTGATGTGGTTTCTGTTACTGATTCTGCTTGAATTGTTTATGCTAATATATTGCCTCTCATCTAAATCAATTTTGCATATTACTATTACTATGTTTAAAGGTTCTATCAGCAGGAATATCATCATTACACAGACCGTTAACAAGAATCAAATTCTGTAGGACTAAACAAGGCAGTACCTTCGCTTCTCCTTCCTAGGTACTTGTTGAGAAGGTACTGTTGGGAATATTTAATGCCAACCGTAACTCTTTCATTGCATCATCATACTCTTTAACTGCTGATTTTTCATTAAAATCCCCCCTACAACAAGCAGACCATCAGGAAAATCAAGTAACAATTTTTTCACATCATTGATCAAATTCAGCAATTCTCCCTCTGGTAAGGGGGGGCTTGGAGAGACATATATGTTAAGACAAAGCTTTTGCCTTAGCTCCACATCCTCAGTGAACATATCAATTAGACAAACGAGGACCCATACACATGTAGTTTGGAGCTCTGTTACCTTCCTCCCATAGCGGACAGATGCCAGTGTTAGTAATCCACCCACTGCTCTTCCTCTTGTTGAGGCCTTGCCGTTTTGTACTATTGCAACAAACCTCTCAACTACTGGGCACTCCAACAACCAGGTTTCCTGGAGGAACAGTACCGGGCAACTAGTCAAAACCTCTCTGTAGGCTTCCATTTCCATAAATGATTTAAACCCATGTATGTTACGTATCAAGACACACCCTGGGAGTAGATGCCCTGACTCCTACCAATCGATCTCCTCAGCACCTCCACCACTTCAGGCAGGAATATGGTGCCCTTGCATGCCTCTCCACTCCCCAGGGGGTGTACCTCAGATGAATATAGCCATCATTCCTCCTGAGGTTAGCGAAATCTGGGAGGTGGGACAGATCTTGGTTTCTCATGCTTAGGGCTCTGTCATTTTGGAACGTGATAGTAACTATTCTTTCTTGGGACCCATCACATTCCCACCAAGTCCTTCAGCTCCCATTCGCTGTCCTTTACCCAAAAACCTAGTACAGGTAACCTAATTATGTTTTAAACATCCACGTTCACATAAGAATGGGGTTGTCTGGGGGGGAGTGACCCTCGCCTGGCCTGCTAACAGCCTCCTGCTTTGCTTCGATTCCTTCACAGAGGCAGATGCCATTTGCTGCCATAACTGGGCCGTAGGCTTCCACTAAGCTCTTTGGGGTCGATTCCGATTCGGGCCGGAAAAAGCACCGACCGACTCGGATCCGGAAAAAATACCGACCGACACGTACCAGTGGCGCCCGACACGCCAAGTACGATGCAAGCCGCGATAAATCCGACCGACACGTCAGGAAACCAAGCCGACCGACCGAGCCGCTCGGAAAATAGCAATCCGGCCGGAAAAACACGCGAATCCAACCGACCGACACGCACCCGGAACAAATCCGACCGAATCGTACCCGCCAACTCCAACCCGCAAAGTACGATGCAAGGCGCGAAAACACGACCGAGTCGGACGGAGGACAAGCCGTACGACCGACACGCACACAAAACCGAGCCGAAGCAACACAATACACCGCGACCGACGCGTACGCAGCATACAAAACTGCACAAACACAGCGTGAACGAAACGGAAAACACCGTACGAGACCAATGCAGGGTCCGACTCGGTCACAAGAACGTTTCCAACATACACAAACAGCACAAAGGAAAAATCAACCAAAAAAAGGCCAAACAAGCAATTACCAAGCCAATAAACACTGGGG